>JAGTXK010000054.1:0-322705 GCA_019096195.1 Boletus sp. NGJ
GGAGGTAAGAGCGGAAGTATTGGATGCGGTAAAGGGCGAATGCGGAGGATGGGCGGAGAGGTCTGACTTTGTCGGGGTTTCTTGTATAGTTTTCCTTTTCCTTCGTCGGTCTTCTTTCAGAACCTTACTACCAGATATCTTGCAATCCGGTTCTGGGGTTCCTACGCCTTCGTAGGAGTCGAAGTATAGATCGTTAAAAATGGTGGGCGACGGTGGTAGGGGGACCGGAGTATAACTGCTTTTACTACAAGCAGGTGTAGCACAGGAGAAAGGCGAGATAAATCCCCCTAACGCTACTTCGTGACGTCACAGGTGATCACGAGAACCTGGGTTCACTATCGTAGAACCAGCGTACGCTTAGGTCGGCAACCACCTAAGAAGTGGGGCTAGTGCACTATGCCCGGCAGCAACGTTATCCTTATTTATGACGCCGGACGAGCGTATATTCAAGCGTTTCGGCGAGTGCTTTTCTCGTCACCGTCAAGTGGTGAATACTATGCAGATGTCCCTTAAAACGCTGGGCCCGCGTATATCTCCTTAGCTCTGGAGTCCGAGCGTTGTGTATCGCAGTCTAATCCAAGTGTTATGAGTCCCTTTCGGAAAACAAAACCACAAGGCTCGGAATGCGTTGCAGGCTACACGAGTCCTGGCTGAACGAATCAGGAGGGGAGTCTTAGTCCTGGATATTCCCAACCCTACGACGGCCTGAAGACCGAAGCTAATGGATTGTTGGAGGAAGATACAAGTGGATTAGACTGGGGTACCAGTCGTCAAAGTGCTAGTTTATATACATGAAGAGAAGTGCGCACGGACCATGCTGTGCGTGTGATAAATTACTACGTATGGTAAGACGGAGATTAATAGGGCTGTGTGAGAAGAGCGGAAATTAAAAGGTCGTGGATCACATGAGGTATGATGTCATATGACGTCATAGGTTCTAGACCTGTCATGTGATGTGTTCCCACGGTCACGTGCACAGTCACGTGACTTATGAAGAAGAAGTTTGAAGAAAATGAAAAGTAAGTGATCGTTTGAAAAGTTTGAAAATTTCCCATATTATTACAAGACTGAGTTTGATTCACAATATCAATCCACTCTTCAAATCAGATAAGCTTTCTCTTCTCTATCTGCAACCACAACCATATAGTAGCAGTAGTAGTAGTAGTAGTATTTTTGTGATCAAAAGTTGAACAACCCGGCACAGCACATCACCCGCTGATTGTCATCATGCCATCGACAAAATCTATGCCACCACCCACTTGCTTATGAATCTCCCACCGGAACTTTGCCAACTATCCCCTCTCCAAATCCTTCACTGCCAGTCATTTGTCACCCTTTGGCAGGTTAACCCATACCCAAACCTCCTGTGAGTCCTCTGCCTACTTTGAGCAGGCATCAAAGCCATGCACCAATTCATTGCTCACTTGTTTACCTGCCCTGAGTATCTTCCCTGTTCTTGTTGACCTCCACTATTGAGCATCTGAAGGCTTAATTTTCAACCACTCAGAGATTGTTGGACCATTGTTCAATTCATTATGCCTGCCTTGAAGGTCATCTGCGATGACACTTACTCCAACAAATCCTGCAGTTCAATCATTGCACAGGCAATGTTATGTCACAAATATTTTATTCTAGTCCATACTACCTGTATATTATCTTACATTTATAATAGCATCATGTCCTTATCCATAAAATACAATTGTACAGTGATTACAAAGAACATTTCTGCCTCTAGATTTTGATGTCCTAACCTTCCACTGAGGTGAAGGCAGAGAAAATACTTTAAAGCTCTTTATCAGTCCATGTGCTACTGGTGTGTAGCTCAACTTTTTCTATGTGTGGAAATGCACACAGCCAAGGTGCACAATATGCCTGAGTGTAATGTTAGAGCAAAGCCAAGAGGGAATGTTGTAATACAACATACAAGCACTTCAGAGCTACCTCTTTCCTGTGGTGGCCAAGTTTTCAATGTGACTTCCCTTGCAAAGCAAGTTTGGATACTATTGCTCTCAGCATATGCTGAGAGATCTTTAATGCTAATAGGAACATTGACATGTAGCTCATGGAGATCCTAGAGATGCTCTGTACAATCCAGTACAGTGAAGCAGAGATGTTGCTGGTTCTGCAGGTGATTCAATTGAATGATGAGCTTGTGGAAAGGGTAAGAAACATTGATGAAATGTAAAAATCCAATCACCACAGTGGGTGAACTGACCAATGATGTCAATGTTGGAAGGGTTGTTCGGAGGCAGTCCCACCTCAAGGGTCCAATGATGACACCCAACTGTGTCTCATAGCTGAAAACCTGAAGCTTCTTCACCCTGTGCCTCTTTAAAAAATCAACCAAGGTATGAACAGGGCATGAGCCATCTAGCATGAGTGTTGAAGACTGTGGCAGGGAAAGGGTCTGGAGCAATGTAGACCATTCATTGGGTGCAAAAGTGGTATTTGTGAGAGAAAGTTCTCTGATGAGTGCATTTCATAGCACTGTAAGAGTAGACGAGACTAAAAATGATCCAAAGAGAAGGGGGGAATGTATATGAAGGACCTCAAGCAAACTGTGCCTAAAAGAGCTACAACCATTGATACATGATTTGGTCCCTGTATGCCTGATGCCATAGCAGGTGAGTTGCTTGCATCCCAATGCTTGGATATTTTTGAGGAGATTCTGGAGTGCTGGGGAATTCTGAACAGGACCTATATACAAAGAAAGATATACCCACTCAAAAGGTTTGAGAGATTTCAAGGATAAAAGGAAGAAGTTCAATGCCTTGAGATGATGATCAGTCATCTGCAATGAGGCTGTGAACCATAAAATCTTCGGCAGTACAAAAGTGCTCATTTGTTGCCAGAGAAAAAGTGCACCACACTGCTTATCCTCCACTTCCAGCCATCTATTTGAGTCTTCAAGGGGCCAGAATTTCACCAGAGAGAAATATAGAAGGGCAATGATGTCCTGCAACTGGCAGCAAACTTGGAAAAGTGTGCACATGGTCTCTTCAGAAAGTTCTTCAACAATTTCCATAAGTATCTTGACAGGCAAGTGCCAAAGAAAACATTCCTAGGGCAGGTGTTATAATAAAATAAAAGATGAAAGAATAGGCTTACAGTAAAATGTCAGTGTTTACTGCTTATACTTAGGCAACCTCCTTTATAGAAGGGGGTAGGGGGAGATCTAAAAACAATGTATTGTACCTATGCAAAAGCTGTAATTTACATGAACAAGGATGACAGCAGAACAGAGGTGCTAGTAGAGTACTAACTGTTTTTTTTTTTGCTTGAAGGGGAATCTCATCATTGGAGGCTTTGCATAGAGGTAAAGTGGAAGGGGTGATTGGATTAGGAGACACACTGGCAGAAGCTTCCCAATGCTAGAGTGATGATCAATGAGAAGGGGCAATAGAATGGAAGAGGGTACTGATTCTCTTTTTGGCTGGAAAGAGAATCTGATTGTCATTGGCAGCTTTGCACTTCAGAGATAAAGTGGAAGGGATAATGGGAGATGCACTGATGGAAGCCATGTTTTTGGGGCTATCACAATGCTAGAGTGATGATCAATGAGCAAAGACAATAGAATGAAGGGGTTAGTGGGGCACTAATTCTTTTTTTTGCTTGAAGGGAAATCTCATCATTATTGATGATTTTGTGCTTCCGAGGTAAAGTGGAAGAGATGATCAGGTTGGGAGATGTGCTGGCAGAAACCTTGCAATGCTAAAGTCATGATTGATGAGAAGAGATGATAGAACAGAGAAGAGATATTGACCTTTTTTTTTTGCTGGAGGGGGAGCCTTTTTACAAGAGACGGCTTTGCACTTTAGAGTTAAATTGGAGGCAGTAATTGAAACAGGGCAATTATTGACCCAAGTGTCCAGAACCTGTTAAATTCAAGGAGGATCAGAATCAAGATATTGGTTGAAACTCTTCAACTTGCCTGAGAAGAGTTCTTTATGTGATGACTGTGCATATTGCCCATGGTTAATAGATTCATTGCTGAGAAGAAGAAAGGTGAAACACACTTTAAATAAGACGCAAACAAAATAAATAGTTATTATCATTGCCATGATTGGATGCCTACTGGTTGCTGGCCTAATTAGAAGGCAACGACGTGTGACAATTATCATGGTTGCTGTGCTGATGGTATTTTCAATTACCCTTATTACCATTGTAGGTATTGGTGATAAAGTGATATTGCCTCACCTCTGTCCCACATCATATGTATTTCCCAGATGACTACATCCAAATCAAGTCCAGTGCTGCCTTTCTACAATGTATCTGACAATTTCCCACCAATGCCAATTTTCTCCTACTAAGCTGAGATGCTCTATCAGCCTACTATGCCAATCACTGTCTATACAGCTGAAGAAATGCTCACTTCTAAGACACTGATAGTGCCTCCCCAGTCAACTAGCAAACAATCAAATACTCTGACTCCACAGGCCCATTGCCAACTCAAAGTAGCTCAATTCAAAATAGGTCCTATAGAGGTGGTGCCTGAGAGGCAGTCCATAGACTATTGGTGATCGTGATCAAAATAGTCTTCAACACCATCAGAATCTAGTCTATCATCCTTAGAATCTGAGGATGATCAGGCCAAAAGTGGAAAGATACCTAAGCTGAATGGTGAAGTGGGTAGACCAGGGCAATGTGGATACAATCTGGAAGAAAAATTAGGTTGGAGAGAGGAAGAGTTTAAGGACCTCAAGGTAAGAGCTCATGAATTAAGTGACAGAGAATTAATGCAACCAATGGGACAGAGATTTGTTAACAAGGGAGTGAAGCGGCATCTTGATATAACAAAGTGTAGAAGTCTGCAGAATCAAAAAGCATTAGATGAAGTCATATGCAAGGTCAGTGTACCAGTTGGCATTTGAGCAGAGTCTCATCTATGCAGGCATTGGCACATTTCCCTGACCTAGCTGACTTTGAAAACTGCTGGCCAGTCTTTGATCTTATCCAACTTCGACTGAAGTATACATCATCAAAATATTGGCAGCAGAAGAATGGAAGCTCATAGAATACATGGGGTAGGACTGAATGTGTAATCATGATGAGAAATGTATTGAATGTGAATGTACCAATTTGAGTAGTGACAAAACATTGCCCACGTTAGAGGCTACCATGTAAATCTTCATCTCCAAGGGGACAATTTGGACTATACACTATTTGGTGTCAAGGTACAATACAATGAATGGAGATAATACTTACAATGAAAACTAACATTATCACCCGAATATAATAGATGACAGGGTGTGACATATAACGATAGACAATAAAAACTGATCACTATGACAACTAACAACATGCTGTGCTGGGACAGGATGACAATAGACAACAAGACTGCTGATGAATGCTAATGTTAACCCAAACATCATGTAGCGGCAATAAATGGCTCATAGTTGTACAGCACATCACAACAATGTACTGCACTGGTTGCCATCTTTAATTACATTTTGAATTTACTTTCTATGAGATGTTCAGCATTTGGACAGTCACCAACTACATTGAATTTACTTTCTACAGAGTCTACTACTACTACATAATTGTGATTGTGGGTAGAGAAGAGAAAGCTTACCCGATTTGGAGAGCAGGTTGATATTGTGAATCAAACAAAGTCTGGGCAATGCTGCTCATCACATGCATCCCATGGTTGTGATGAGCGGCATTATCCAGACTGAATTCGATTCACAATATCAACCTGATTTGGAATTCCACGTGTGATGAGTGGTGTTGTCTGAACTGAGTTTGATTCATAATATCAACCCACTCTCCAAATCAGGTAAGCTTTCTCTTCTCTACCTGCAACCACAACCATGTAGTAGTAGTAGTAGTAGTATTTTTGTAATCAAAAAGCTCAGTACTGTAGTATTTACAGGGCGGTGGATGCCATTCATGCAATGTCTGATGCCCACCATTGCCAGTGTGAAGGGTGTGGCAGTATGTATTCAGTGATGTGAGATTGTCCAATGATGAACCCTTGGATGTAGTTGGTGTGTGAATTTGCCACAAGTCCACTTTGGTACACTCATTACAGCTACAGCTTAGGTTTTTTCTACCCTTGACCTTCTACCTTTGCAACATCCTCTGCTGCTTGACCATGTCTCAAATTCCCACCTTCAAGACCTCACCTGCAATGTTTGTCAATTCTGCGATGGATGTTCTGAAGTCACTTGCAGAGAGTTACATCACTTCAATATGCTTCTTTCAACTGCTCAAACTTGTGCTAGCTGGGAAAGAAGATTACAACCCAGATGATTGGATGGACCTTGTCAAAATTGTTGTTGACTATGGGATCATTGACTTCTATGCAGGTGAAAGCAATGGAAACCCTTTTTCAAATAACAGGTTTCCCCAGATATTTGCTTTGCCTCCCATGGTTAGAACACTATAGGCTAGGGGAATTTTTACCTTCTAAATGAAACAACTCTAGTGAAACGATCACCATTGATACCACCTATTTATTAGCAACCCCACCTACACTTTCGCACTACCTACAGATGATACATTTGCCCATCATCCATCCAAGCTCCATCCTCGCCTTACCTCATATACACTTAGAGCAGTCACCCATCATACCCTCCCCCATATGATATACCTCACACCGCATACACCCACATACACTTTCACTAGCTGTACCCTCATCGTACCCACCACACCTACGACACCAAGTAGCCTCATGGCTAACCCCGGTGTTCATCGCCACAAGCACAGGCCCGCATGCCTCTAAACTGCCACACCCCGTGGACATACCTGATGCAGTGCTTGGTAGCCACGTCATGTGACATAACGCCATACAATGACAACAACCCCCTTGTCACATATACGCGCGTTACATGCACAACACCCATGGACAGTACCTGACGCAGAGCTCGGTACACCACACAAGTACTAATCAGGAGTTCGCCTCCAGATCTCCCGAATTCCCCTGCCCGATCTTCAATCCCTGGCTCACACCATAGATCATGTCCGATGCTATCCCATGATACCGTCACCAAGTACTAATCAAGCCCACGCTAGATTAACCCTTAGATATAGACAAGATCCGATCTATCACCTGATACAATCCCGTCTCGATACCAGATCCAACGATCACCATATGCAACGCCTTATGCGTTACCTTTCCATTTCTCCTTCCATTTCTCATCCCCATTCCTATCTATTAGTTCCCCTTAAGATATATCACACGTAGCCACGTCTAGAGCGCTCCGGACTACATTTCACTTACATGTGCATACCACACGCATCTCATTCCATCGTTTCTCTCTTTTGCCATTGGACACTAACATTCCCCATTCCTGTGATGTCATACCCAGTATCCTACAACGTCATAGCATAGCACGGTTCGTGCACCACTATCGGTAGTATATAAGTAGCCAATAGAGTACCATGTTTCGCTTAGTCTTGAAATTGCCTTTCTCTCTGTTGCATATTGCTTTAGTTAGCAATGCTTCAGATATTGGGTTTAGGTTCTTTCTTTCGTCCATTGCAAGTTCCTTTCATCTAGGTCTGCTAGGTTTGAGTCAGTTGAATACTTAGTGTAACTAAGTGCACAGGTTGTTTGCCAATTCCCAATAAATGCTGAAGAATTGGAACTGAAATGGTTTCAACTGTAAACAACTGTAAACATGTTTAAAGGTATGCTAGTCAATGCTACTAGGTTGCTAGACTTTGGTTAGTAGACTTTTTTAGAAGGTCAAATGAGTCAATTGCTATAAAAGGCAATGACTTTGTGGCTGGTAATCCACAGATATGCTGGATTGTCAAGATGTTGAGAGCCTCTAGATAAGGCTGGAATAGGTTCACACTACACTTAGGTCAGATAGGTTATGATAACTCAATCTTATAGTTTGCTAAGGAGAGTGCAATTTAGTGCTTATTTGGCTGTACTGTCACTTATTCTCTTAGGTGGGCAGTCAGCAGAGTAGCAGGGACCTTTGGGGTCTAGTAGTATTAAACTGTTGGGGATCTATTCCCTTTTGTTGCTCTATTTAGGGTTTTCTTCTAAAAGATGTCCTATATTTCTTGTGCACTATTGGCTACAAGAATTTACTCCTAATAATCTAACTAGCTGTCTAAACAATGGAGAATGTCCTCCTCAAGGTCCTCTGTGGGTTGCTTGTGAGTGGTACTCCAAGTAGGGGTGAGAATTGTTCTCCTTGAGAGAACTTTTCTGGTTGAGATGCTCTGTATGAGGGGTGATCTACTCTGTTTGTGGCCTAACTCCATGGAATATCATGGAAGGTCATGGAATGTTCAGTCAGGTGACACAAGGCTGTATAGCCCATGATCACATGATCATGTTCTCTCACTGGCACTTAGCTATATACATATTATTTACAGTTCTACTAGCTATGTACTTGTAGATAGTAACAAAGCTATATGTTGGAGAAAAAATTAATTTCTCCTTGGTTTCTTGATGGAATATTCTAAGAATTGCAGGGTTGCTAGATCATACTAAGGGTCATATGGCCCTAGAGTATTGGAATAGTCTAACTACTGCAAGTGGTAGAATTAATCCCATTTGGGTCCTAGCTTCTGATTGTGCATGAAACAAGTTTGATGTAGGTCATTGTTGGATTCAAAGAGATTATGACAAACCTCCATTAGCAGAATTCTAATATCACAGGTGAGGCACATTCATAGTTAGACATTCATTTTTGCTAATTTGAACTCCCCAGTTCCACAGCCCCTGAATGCATTCTTGTTGTCTGATGGGGGGTCTGCATATGCTCTGGAAGGTGAGTGTGGCATCGTTCTGATGTCACATATTTTTACTCACTTTGCTTTTTCATAAAGCTCACCACTGATCATTGTGTTGAGACACCTCTGCATGAAGGATGATATGGGACTGGGCCACTAGTGTGATCAAGTTTCTGAAGTTGCTTTCCCAGATGGAAACTACTTTTGGGAGTGACTTCATGCAAGCTGAGTGGGACCTGATGTTTACTACTATCTTTGCGGCCTTTGAAGATAAGAAGCCTTCCCTCAGCAGCACTAATTCTGCCCTTAATATATCTATTCATGCTATGTGCACTTATGTCCCACATGCCCCTCATCCCCCTTCCAACTTCTCACTCTGTCACCTATCCATTTGTGGATCTCGCCAACCAAATAAGTGTCAGAAGATGGATTCAATATTCCTGGATATTTCAGCAGCAGAAGGGGACAATGATGACAACTTTAATGAGGATGAAGACAATCAAAATCAAGGGAGGGCCTCAATCAGTCAGTTAAAAGCCCCTTTCAAACTCATTCCAGATGTCCTTCCCAGTGGACATGCAAGTTATTCACAACAACTGGAGCATTTGTTCAAATGCTCTCAGGAGTGGCAACTTCCCACATCACTAGATCCTAGCCCTTTGTGCCCACTTGAGCCCCATCATATGGTGTCTGATATCTTTGCACCATGTCTATACATTGTGGAGTTCCCAACAAGTAGGTTGTGTTTGCTCACTATCACAGATCTTAACAATTTTTTTTTTTTCATTTTCAGGGAACATAGCAATATTCTGTCACACCATCTTCAAAAATTGTGGGCTTTGTTGCTGGAATATCACCAGCATTCTAAACAAGGTATATGTTGAGGCAAGCAGTCCTTTTCACATTCACAATACTTGCCCTCTGTTGCACACATCCACCATTCAAGGTATCTCCATTATTCCAGATTATGATCATCCGTCCTTGAAAGCATTACCACCCTTGATTTCACCATGTTCATGGGCTTGGGTGTTATGAGGTGCATATAGGAATGACATTGCCTATGTTCTGTTCAAAGACAGACCCACTTGTGAGGTACTTGTTGTACCCAATGGATGACCATACAACACCACCAGCAACAATGTTGAAGAACTCCAGGCCAGGTTCCATCAAGAATAGAGACTATTCAATGAGGCTGCAGCCTAAGATGCAGGTTGCAAAATAATATTTTTTAATAGGAACACAGGTATTCTCTGATGCATATTCAATGTATTGTCTCTTGAAGCCATTAAAACACCTCACCCTGATTGGAGCACTCTTCACACAGCAGCTCAAGTCAACCCTGCCTTGATCAAACAAATGCATTCCCTATTCTCTACAGCCTTCTGGAAAGTAGATGACTACCTATGTTCTAACAATGGTAAACTTGTGGAACAGATGTCAACCATCATCTTGGTAGACCATGACCAGGAAGAAGTGATGGTGCAATTCTGCATTGCTGATAGTCTGACTTGTACAGTACCTGTGGTCAGCATCCACTGTGAAGGTTTTGGCCAGTGTCTATTATGGGTCCACCGGTACCATACTTACGCCATGTGATGAATTGGTGACTTTGCTTTTGGAAAACAAGGAAATAGCAAGTAATTCTTTTAAATTGTATGCTTTATGTTGATAGTGTCCAGATTGTGGTTTCCTCAACATTCCTGGAGACACATCTGGTCCCTCACCACATATCATACAGGTCTCAAAAGTGATCTATCCTATTCACCTCTGCCCTGTTATGGTTGCAGAAGGGAATATGCCTTTCCCTTCTTACTCCCTCTTCCAGACTCTGGGACGATCTACTCTTTGACTCCTATGACTCAGAATTCCCTCATGACACCCACTCAAGCATCGCTCCATTTTGTACCCCCTTTCTAGGCGATGCATTACTATGGCTATGACATAGCCCTCTATTTCACCTATATGCATTTCACCTCTGATTCAATCACAGACATTGCCTCCTCAGCTATGTTCTCTCATACATAGCCTAGTATTCCAATTCCTCATTCGTCTGATGCCTTTGATCTCCTTTTATAATAGTATTTGATCTGTGATCTCATATTACTATATATAACGAGAAGCCTGCCCTAGATTGGGAAGGTCTCTATATATGGGCGTACACCCTTCATGTAACCCTTAACCTTGATCTACACTTCTTACCATGTAATCAACCCACTCTCAGTTTCACATCACTTCAGGGTCTGTGCCCACTCTGGAAGTGATGACACTTGTGCTCATGATACTCCTTCTCATCACCTCGCACTTATGTGGCCTTCTGGCTATCCATTTGTGTGCCTAACCAGTGGCAACACCAACATAGATAGGGTTCTGCCCAGATAGGACGACAGGCATCACTATCTTCAAAGTCCAAGACTCCACCATTGATCATAGGGATGTCCCTCACTCTTAGAGGAGACTCTATGTAAAGCTTGCTGTCAGTCCCCATACCTAGGGAACTTAGGCCTGAGGAGCCAGTTGCTTAAGTCCAGCTAGTCCAGTAATCAACTAGGAGGTCGATTACTCAGTAACATGTCACCAATTACAAAGGTCATAATATGCCCAAATTTGATGAGACAATGCAAGGTGATATCATAGACATCAAAACAAAGAAGCATCACAGTCTAAGAGGATGTATGGAGAGCATTGAGAGTGATGGGTGGATTTGGGTGGTAGTGCCCCTCAAAGAAGGATTCACTACCGTTATCTTGTATCATGATAATGTAAATATCAGCCTTCCTTAGGGCACCCTTTCCTATATTACTGTTGGCGATATAGTCCAGATCCTTTAAGAATTATAGTATGGTATTATCAGGACTGTGAGATCAGTTAATTTCTGAAAGCAGAGGTTGAGGTTATTTCCAAGATGGATGGTTGTCCAGTCAGTTTTTTTTTGCCTGACATTTTCTTTGGATTCTGCTAACAACATATAGTTCAATATTTCAATTTCTCTATGAATGATCTCTTTGTGTGCTTAACCAGTGGCAACACCAACGCAGACAGGGTTCTGCACAGATAGGACTGCACCACTATCTTCAAAGTCCAAGACTCCACCATTGGTCATAGAGAAGTCTCTACATAAAGCTAGCTGTCGATTCCCATATCTAGGGAACTCAGGCCTAGGGAGCCATTTGCTCAAGTCCAGCTAGTCCAGTAATCAACTAGGAGGTCGATTACTCAGGAATATGTCACAAGTTACTCGGTGTAACACCATCCCTGTTCGTCAGAACTTTGATCCTCCTATAGCCCATGCATCCACACCCATAAGTCTATTAATTTTTTCACCTTTATTTTATTCAGTGCTACATTTGGCAGATTGGGACTCATATCTGACATTTAAAGAATAACCTTCACAAAGCAATTTGACAGACAGTTTGACAAATAATTTGTGCCCAATGTTCTTTGGAATGTGGAGTTGATTTGCTTGATATCGCACTGCACGAAGAAATTGAAGTACAGGTGGAATGGGCAATCAGAATGGTACTAATAGAGATAATGGGTGCTAAGGAGATGCTGGTTCCTGAGATGCTGGTTCCTGAGATGCTGGTTCCCTCCATTAACTTAATGTCACTAGATGAAGAAGACATGATTATTGATTGTGATGCTGCTTCCCACTCCATCAATAAGGTGAGTCGATTGAACACCAGATCCTTAGTAATGTCAACAAAATTCAGGTCAACAGCATGGTCAGATTGGTTGTTCAGAACACATTGGACACTATCCTCGACTGCATGACTAATGTAGTTAGTAACCTCCTCAATTTGCTCAGCCCAGGCCAGCCTTCCTCCTCACCTGGTCTGTTCTGGCTCACTTGTTTTGATACCCTACTCATCACTGTTTTAGGAGATGAATGCAAATGCATGCCAGGAGAGTGGAGGCAGCATAGCCAGTCCTTGTAAAATGTGCTTGTCTCAGTGCTGTCTTAATGTGATCTCATGTAGTGAAAGTATACCATTGGTATGATTTATGTAAAATAGGACACTGGTTTTAGAACAGTTCTAGGATATGTTGTCCCCTCAGAAAGCACCTTTGGCAGCATACATGACTCCCCCACCAGCCCCTGATATGCCTTCACCATTGTACTCAACATTGAGGGGCCACCAACCCCATCTGACATTGCTTATTGCTCCAGGGGATGACAGCACTCTGTGCACTCCACTGCCCACTTAGTGGACAACTAGTGACTGTCATTTGCCCATATGGTGCCCATCATGTCACCTAATAACTTTTCAACCTTTTAAAATATTACATTTCATGGATTGCTTATAAGCTGACCAAAATTATATATTATATCGTTCGTAAAACTCTTCTATCTTAGATAATGTTAAGTAAATTTCAAAATATAATATTTTGTTGCATTAAACATGCTTTTGGAGAAGATAAGCTTGTTGTGAAAATTATGGCATCCATAGATATTATTATTTTCTATTTCCTTATATAATACTGAGAAGTTTCATGATAATACAAGATTCCTTGCAGTATTACTGTATGTGATCCCTCAGAATATAAGATTACAGTACACTATCTCATACTGCATACAGTTGGGAGACGAAAAAATATATGCATTATGAGATATATTCAGTACCATATCAGTCATGCATTGTGATGAAGTGACAGTCACAGGATGTAATGAAGTAGCTATGTGTTCAGGTCGAAGGATTGGCAACTTGGGCAGGTGAGGAATGCATCTAAAGTAGTTTGTCTGGCATGGAGAAACTCTTCCTGATGAAGGCAAACATGAAAATGACAAAGATTTGTCAGTAAGTGGAGTGGAAGGTCTGAAGAGGAGTCTCCGTGCTGTAAACATGCCTCCATAAGTTTCTTGCAAAGATTAATTGTCTCGGTGCGGGAAATATCAGGTTTGCTGATCTCATCATCGTTGTCATCATCATCATCAATCTTGATCACCTCATTATTCTTTTCTGCTACCTCTTGAACCACCTCAGCAACAATTGCTTTGTCCCCTCCTGGCCCATCAAAAATGTCAGCTGACACCAAATCCTAAGTCTCTGCTTCTTCTTTGGGTTCAAGGAACTCGTCAAGTGTTGGTGGAGTTCCAAAGATATGGTTTCGAGCTTGGAGGTCCAAAATTGACTGTGTGACATCATTTTCAACAGCCTCAAGCTGTGGGACTGCAGGGCATACAGGAATGTGAATCTTGAGTCCAGTCAGGTTGGTGGCAGCATGTGCAAGCTTCTTGATTGCAGCAGTGGCTACATCTGTGTCATTTTCGGCATCCATGATGGCTTTGAAAGCTGGTTGCCAGTCAGAATCTTTGTAGTGAGTCTCTAGAGCATTTTTGACACTTTGTTCAGCATCAGGTAGTAACATGTCAGTGGCTGCAAATTCCCACAGGATTGCCCATGCAGTGGGATCCGCATGAGGTGGAATCGTAACTGGATCTCTGTACAAATTAAATTCAGTGGATATCAATGACCATGAATGCAGCACTCATGGTTGAATCTGCATGTGATTCCAGCAGTTTGTGATCATTTACTGTGAAACTTGGTTCCACACACACTGAGCTATCATCATCCCTTCAAACAGATTGATCTTGTAGATTTCACGTTCACCTACGTCATCAAGCTCAATTGCTTGATGGCAGAATTCACGGCGATAAAGTGCCTTGAGACAACAAATGATGCCAGTGTCACATGGTTGTACAAATGTGGTCAAGTTTGGTTTGAAAAATTTGAGCTGCATATTGGTTGGCTCATAATCGACTGTATGCCCAGAGAAATTGTCCACAAAGAGGCAGACCCGATGGTTTGCAATACACATTTTATAATCAAATTTCTTGAGCCATCTGTTTCCAAGTTGTGGAATCAACGAGGTTTGTTTGAAAGGCCATATGGAGATGAAATTTACACTTACTCTTCAAAGAGCACTGAGGTCATCCAAGCTTTTTTATTGTTGTGGTAATAAAATCCTTGCTGATCAGGAGATTTCTTCTGAAAGCATCACAGCTTCTGAGACTTTCCAATAAACATTAAATCAAATTTTTCACTGCCATCAGCAATGCAAGCAACCCCAAGTGTAATGTGGAATTTGTCTTTTTTTTCCCACTCAATTGCTTTGTTGCGAGACCACAGTCAGGAGGTGCACTAAATTAACAAAAATTAATCAGCTTATCTTTAATTAAATCTGAGAAAATCACCAAGGAAAGAAACTTGTCTCATCAAAATTCCACCGGTCTCGTGGTGCAAATTTTGACAAAATGCCATGCACTCACACTTGCTCTGCTTCAACAGTGGCAAGATCAACTGATCCAGCCTCACCATGGCAGTGCTGTTCATGGATCTTGTATACTCAACAAAATGATATAACCCATCCATCTCCCGAAAGCCTCTCCTCAATTGGAACATTGAAAAGCTCCTTGAATCTCGACCGCTTCTCCTTTAACATTGGTCCATTGATTTGCTCGCCCTTTGTCTCCATGTGTTTAACCCACAAGAATAAAGCCCCTTCAACATCTGGTTGTGTGACAACTCAAGGACGCTTTGAAGAGAGTGCAGAAGGGTTGGTATTGACACAGTTTTGTAGTTCTAAGTGATCATCCAACTTTCGTGAGAGTGTCAGCTGTAAGAACAGCAAACCCCCTGTCTTCAGTGTGCTAAAGTGTTTAACAATGTCTTTTTGTGGGACAGATGGATGGGCATCAACATAGGCAAAGACCGTGAGCCAGTCAGCAAGTGTGAGATTTTTCCGCAATGTCTGACTCATCATTTGGGCTGATGTTTGGGGAGTGTCAACACCGAGGGCCTTTGGTTTCTTTGGCTGTCGGTTGTATTCAACAGGAGTGCTACAAGGTTTATGTTTATTGATAGGCATGATTAGAAGAGAATGGGGAGAAGACGAAGAGATGGAAGCAGAATATTTTCTGCATTGTTCTTTAAGCTTAATGCCTGTCCCTTGGGCTCATTTTTTAAGTTTCGCTTGCTAGGAAGTCTATTCTCCATTCTCCAAGTCCATTCTCCATTCTTGCATACCTCTACTGCTGTACAGTAACTCCAAAATTCATATTTTGAGTCATACTGCAGTGCTCCTTGGCCCAGGGCCTAGTAGTTGTGGCCCGCCATAGTGAATATTATGCCAGTTGAGTCTATTCACTATGCATTATTCATTATTGTCGGATTTCACACTGTCCCGCAGTGGGATCCACGAAATCCTATACAGTATGAGATTTATGCAGTATGACTGTATGCATTATGAGATAATGTACTGTACCTACACCTCCAAAATGGTTACCCAAAATATTTAATAATCTAATTACATTTCACAATGTATTCTCAGGCACTTTTAATGTTGAAAGTCCCGGTGTGTCAAGAACTGTCCGACAGAAAGTCCGATGTGGTTGGTCGTCACGTGATTTAACACCTGCCAAGTGCCCGTACTTCCGCCTCAGTGTCCACATTACACAACACCTACGTGGTATCGCTCGAGTAACCATGGGTGTGACATAACCGGGCCAGCATGGCCGAAAAGAATGATAAAATACAATAAACTTGAAGTACCCTCCCCACATACCAGACCTGATGCATCGAGATCAGAAGACAGTTGTTGTGATCATACAAAGGTCTGGTTTGATTGTCTGCATCAGTGCCCACAACCTACTTGCACGATCAAAACTAAACTAAACAAAGGGGAACATGCATGACTGAGAATAAATAGTGTGTCCGTTCTGACGAGTGAAAATCGTGCCCATCGTGCTCGCCAAGCCATTGACTGGGATCAAGCCCGAAGGAGATCCTCCGCCCTCTTCGATCGTGGTACAATCCTACATTTGAACGGTTTGACACGACTGCAAAACCAATCGTCAGCAAATCTACATCAGAACAATTTAGCAAACTCACCGTACGATCCCCTCCTCGACATCATACTTCGGCACCAACTCCACACCATTCTCGACACATCTCGCTACATCCAACATCGCCAGCCCCATCGCGACACATATAAAGACCGTCGACTCCGCTAGGTGCGCACCTGGACACGACCGCCTTCCCCACCCGAAACACGCCTCACGCGGGTCAGGCTGCTGTTCCTCACCAAGGAACCTCTCCGGGTTGAACACGTCCGGATCGGGATATGTCTCTGGGTCGGATAGCATAAACCTACACCAAGCATTTCAGTGGCCGAGATCTCAAATCCATGTCACTGTCGACAACCCACGAACCATATATTCGCATAAAGATACGTCCCTTTGGGGATCAAATATCCCTCATAGAAATTATCTTGTGTAGTAACATGGATAGCTAGAATCATATGAACTCCAGTCAGACCAAAAACGAACATGGGTGACGATACATACCCATTGGACCCACCACATGCCACCGAAGGAGTTCTGTACAGATGGCGTTCACGTACGGAAGCGAATCACGATCGTCAAAGGTCGGAAGTCTCTTGTGCCCGACGACAGCATCCACTTCGGCCTGGGCCTTTTTCAAAATATCTGGGTATATTGTCATGGCAAGGAAAAACGCAGATAATGTGCTGGGTGTCTGTTACAACAGTTTTCAACGCGATTCTCGTTTGCGAAAACATCAACTCACGGTGTCTGATCCGCCTGATAAATGATAGAATTATAATCAATGTGACCTCTCTCCCGAGAGCTATGCTTTCAATCCATACCGAGATACATGGAAAAAGAGGCCCACTTCAAATTACCTTCTTCCTCAGGAGTAACACCCTCCTGAAGCAGCCGTGACGTGAACGATGGCGCAGCATCGCCTTTCGCCTAAGTCGACTTCAGCTTACGAGCACCGCAAACTTAAAAATAAAAAGTAAAACATGCCAGGTGTTCCAACACAAACTCGTGTGGCGTGTCCGCTGTCTCGCGCAGCATTCCTCGCCATCGTTTTGCATCTTTGTGGAAACCACCTCCAGGGAACCAATCAGGCAAGTAACGCACTACGGAAACATTGAAGCAACTGAAGCAGAACAAAGAGACTCGGAAAACGTACAGACGGGAAGCATGTCCACTAGAAATCGTCCCGGTGTCGTGACCACACTGAAATTTTGCATAGCGTTGTCAGCCATCTCGACAAGTGGATCACCATCTTCCTTGACGGTATAACCATGCGAGATCTTTAAGATCACCGAACCGGCCGTTCTGCCCAGAGCATGTCACGTTAGCACGTTCGCCGAGTAAATAATCAGCACCGCACCTGCGGCTATGCGCGACCAGATCGTCAGGGCTCTTTAATACATTGCATAAGAATTGCTTCGCTTCTGCCTCTTCGGCAGGGTGGAACGCCTCTAAGCTACTCTTCGTACCAATCTGCCGATGAAAGTACTTGCGATATATTCGGTACTTGTCACCGTACTGCAGAAAAAACATGCCATTGTGCCACCCCACGAGGTCGCCGCCCATCGTAAAGTGTGGCCTGTTCGACGTGGTGGCACTCTTTTTCTCGAGTAGGTATTTGGTCGCCTTGGTGGAATTTAGAATGACGTATCGCGTGCCCATCACTTTCATGGATATGACGGGGCCTGGCATAGCATAAGTGATACCTGTACTTTGCGTGAAGTGGACATGCACTTGCCATATTTTTTGCTCATGGCCCCCAGTGTTTTATAAGGTGCATCTATCGGAAAATCGAGCAGATTTCCGATGAGCGGCCATCCAGGTGGCCCAGGTGGAAGCGGAGTCCTCCTTCTCCAGACGAGTCGTCCGACGAGGTACAGCGCCAAACTGGCAAGGCAGATATCAAAAGCGCGAACCCCCATGATTCAACTCGATGGAACTGTGATGCAAGAGAAGCTCGGTGACGATGATTGTCATGGAATTTAAGCCGACTTTATATCATGCGGTTCCTGCATGTGGGGCCGTAACGACAGGAACCGAAGGCGTGACCAGCACGGCAAGATAGGCGAAATGAGTGCGCCATGTGGCAGGTTATCTTTCGATGCCACACTCTCATAAGTTACGCCACACACTAAACACGATACGTCCGATGCGACGATTGTGGCAAAGTGGTTCTGGCCAATGGCGGAAACTTACGCGAAACACGTTTCAACAACCGAGGTCGTCGAAGACCCCTGCGCCTTTTCCATCGTCCACTTCACATACGCAGACCCAACTTACCTCGAGAAACGGAGAAACGGACTGGCCCAGAGATGTTCAAGACGTTTTCATATGTTTGTAACTCCCGACAAGTGATAATGTCTGTTTTGTGCGTCAAGTGTGCTGGGGCCGTTGCTGTTAGGACTCTGCCGTTTCGCGCTGAAACTCGGGAATCGCAGGACTCTGCCGTTACACGTTCAAACTCAGGAGTCGTGTGGTTTAAAGCCGTCTGAACTCCGTGAGCTCGGCATCGATCGTATCACGCTGCTGAGCGTCTCCACCGGGTTGCAATCATGGGGGTTCGAGTACTTGATGTCTGCTTTGCTGGTTTGGCAGTGTACCTCGTCCAACGACTTGTCTGGAGGAGGAGGACTCCGCTTCCGCCTGGACCTCCTGGTTGGCCGCTCATTAGGAACCTGCTCGACCTTCCGATATATGCTCCGTATAAAACACTCGGAGCGATGAGCGGAAAACATGGCAAGTGTATAGACACTCCTCACAATGTACATACATCGCTCATACCATGCCAGGCCCTATCGTATCCCTCAACGTGATGGGTACGCAATACGTCGTCCTCAACTCCCTCAAGGCGACCAAAGACTTACTCGAGAAGAAGAGCGCCATAACATCCAACAGGCCACACTTTACGATGTGCGGTGATCTTGTCGGGTGGAGTAATAATATGGGTTTTCTACAATACGGCAACACGTACCGAAAATATCGCAAGTTCTTTCGTCAGCAAATTCTCACCAAGAGAAGTCTAGAGGTGTTCTACCCTGTTAAAGAAGCGGAAGCGAGACAGTTCCTACGCAATGTGTTGAAGAACGCTGATCATCTGGTTTCTCATAGTCGCAGGTGCGGTGCGGTGCGGTGGTGAATGTCCCTTCCGTGATTGTGCTAACGTGACATATTTTGGGCAGAATGGCGGGCTCAGTGATCTTGAGGATCTCACATGGTTATAGCGTCAAGGAAGATGGCGACCCGCTCGTGGAGATGGTTGACAAAGCCACGGACAATTTATCATTGATTGCTGCGCCAGGACGGTTTCTAGTGGACATATTTCCGATCTGTACGTTCTCCGAGGTTTTTTCAATCTCATTCGGTTTCTTGAAGGTTTTGCTAGTGCGATACTTGCCTGAGTGGTTCCCAGGAGGTGGTTTCCACAAAGATGCAAGGCAATGGCGAAACATGCTGAACGAGGCAGTGGGCACACCATACAGGTTTGTGTTGGAGAACCTGGTATGTTTATTCATTCAGTTCGTTATACTTGTTCGCTGATTCCGTGTTAGGCAAATGGTGATGCTGCGCCATCATTCATTTCACGGGTGCTTCAGGATGGTGTTACTCCTGAGGAGGAAGAGATTTTGAAGTGGGCTTCTTTTTCCATGTATTTCGGTATGGATTCAAGGCATGCCTCTCCGGACAGCAGAGCTTACATTGATTATAATTCTATTATTTATCAGGCGGATCAGACACCGTGAGTTGATGTTTTCGCAAACGAGAATCGCGTTGAAAACTGTTGTAACAGACACCCAGCACATTATCTGCGTTTTTCCTTGCCATGACAATATACCCAGATATTTTGAAAAAGGCCCAGGCCGAAGTGGATGCTGTCGTCGGGCTCGGGAGGCTTCCGACCTTTGACGATCGTGATTCGCTTCCGTACGTGAACGCCATCTGTACAGAACTCCTTCGATGGCACGTGGTAGTTCCAATGGGTATGTATCTTCACTCATGTGTATCTTTTGTCTGACTGGAGTGTATGTGATGCTAGCGTGGCATGTTACTACACAGGACGATATCTACGAGGGACATTTGATCCCCAAAGGGACGTGTCTTTTTGCGAATATATGGTTCGTGGGTTGTCGAGAGTGACTTTGAATTGAGATCTCAGCCACGTGCAATGTTTGATGTAGGTTTATCCTATCCAACCTAGAGACATATCCCGATCCGGGCGTGTTCAACCCGGAGAGGTTCCTTGGTGAGGAACAGCAGCCTGACCCGCGTGAGGCGTGTTTCGGGTGGGGAAAGCGGTCATGTCCGGGTATGCACCTAGCAAATTCGACAATATTCATATGCATCGCGATGGCGCTGGCGACGTTGGATGTATCGAGATGTGTCGAGAATGGCGTGGAATTGGTACCGAGATACGACGTCACGGAGGGGATCATACGGTGAATTTGCTAAATTGTTCTGATGTGGATTTACTGACGACTGGTTTTGCAGTCATGTGAAGCCGTTCAAATGTAGGATTGTACCGCGATCGAAGATGGCGGAGGATCTCCTTCAGGCATGATATGCTTGGTCGGCAGCCCCGACTCCCACGATAGTGAGGGTTTGCCTAATGAATGGTCCCCCTACTTACATGTGACCGTTTCTCTGTAAGTGTTATGAATTTACTGTTGTCGTTCACCCGGTTTCACGACAACATGAAATCATTCATCCAAAACCACAAGTACCGTTGTATGCACAATTCCACGAGCTGCTTGTTGAAACTCGGCTGTGTCGCGTTTCCACACGGCCCATGGGCAGAGCGCGAATGAGTTCATCAGCCTCATGTTCGGCGTCTAGAAGGCTCAGGAATCATGGAAGATCGCCCTGCGTTACGGGTATAAGCGTGCGTGCGTACATTGATATACTCATATAACCAGGGAGGACCAGACAATACTCACCACGCGTTCCCGATAATGTGCGATCCTTTTAGGATGAGGAACCCGTCGAAATAAATGTCTTCACTGGCGGTGTGGGGCGTCACTGTTTTCTCCGCTTGATAAGCATACTCGAAGACATCAAAGATACAGAACGGTACCTAGCGGTACAATAGTGAGCCATCGAAAGACTTCCTTGCAGACTGCATCGCCTGCCAGCACTGGCAGGACATATACGTAACTTATTCGGCAGCCCTCCGTTTGCGACCATTCAGTGCCAAGAAAGGGACCGTCAAGCGCGTTTGGCAGCCTATTTCGTTTCAGAACAGCTGCCACACTATTGTCTCACTTTGAACAGTCTACAGTTCGTGTTAGATGATCTACTCCCACTGTCAGTGTTACAGCAATGGTCCGCAAATCTCAGGCTACTACTCAAGCTCCCAGTGACAACAACAGACAAGATATTCTAAATCCAACTTACGAGAAGGCTCCTCGTAATGCTAAGTGGACGGAACAGAGTCTTCTTGATGGCTTAATACTATGGCTTCGTATGCCATGTGCTAATCACTATCTAATGCCTTGATCTACGTACGTGTGACTATTGTGTGACTAACGAACGTGCACCTTTTCGTTTTGGCTCGCTCGCTCGTCCGTTGGTAAACAGTGAGAATCATGGGGAACAGTGAGATGTGGACGCGGTGAGACAAGGTAGACAAACATGATGAATCCCATACATACTTATTATCAAAACAAATAATGTAAAGTATAAGATTCCGAACGAACCGACCCCCCACGTCATTCATCTGTCGCAGAAGACGTGGTGACCAGCCAGCCGAAAGTCTCCAGAGAGTGGCTTACCTACTACCAGCGTCTCAGTGTCAAAGGAACACTCGATTAACGACGCAACAAGGCCGCGGCCTTTGCAGACCTAGCCGTGATCCGGCACCTGGTGTCACCAATGCATATGTGGAAGAGGCGACGGACATCATGCAAAGTACTCACGAAATCGTCCCCGAGGTGACGTCGACGAGTGCGGTGACTTCGACACCGTCTATAACGTCCTTTGAAATCTCGAGTACGGCAAGCGACATGGCAACCGAGATGAAGAGGGACGCTTCCGCGAGGTGATAACCTAAGAAAGAAGACGTGGTAGCAGCCAATGCAATGCATGTCAGTTCTTCGTTCGGGTGCGAACACGGTCTCTTTACCTGGGCAGATCCTAGCATGGCGGACGTAGCGAGCATTTGCTCCCCTGATCGTATACACATCATATCAATAACAACGTCTCCTACCTCCTTCCTAATCCAAAGCAGACATTGTGAGGATCAGGCTGGGGTGTCTCGCCGACGAACCGCTCAGGGCGAAAGACACTAGGATCTGAATACGTAGACGCGTCACGGAGATCGCCCTGAGTGTACGTTCAGTGGGGAATCGTTCGTTGCATGTGTACGTGTATTCACGGATGCAGGGAAGCCAGCGCAATACTCACCACGCGTTTCCGAAAACGTGCGATCCTTTTGGGATAAGGAATCCTAATAAATGTCTTCCCTCGCGACGTGGGGCACAGCTTCTTTTTTTCAGCTTAGTGAGCAGAGTCGAAGACATCAACGGGTACAGAGACAATACCTAGCGGTAGAACAGAGTGCTATCGAACGACTTCTTTGTAGACTGCATTGATATAAGGAAGAGAATCCTGGTCATTGAAACAGGGCAATCACTCGCTGCCAACAACCGCATCAAGTTCTGCCTGTGCCTTGGCTTGAATTTCAGGAAACAAAACCGTGGCGAGAAAGGAGGCATGTATGGCGGAGACGACCTGAATAAGAGGTTGATCAGTACATACATGACTTCCTGGGATAAAAGAGTGTACTGTGTCCGATCCCCCTGCGAAAAGATATCAAGACGAGATAAATAATATTGATAATCAAACGTGCCAAGATAGACGGCCACGGAAGTCCACATTATGAGATTCTCCTCCTCTGGACTCACCCCTCCTTCCAAGAGCGTGGACGAAAAGGACGGAATCGCTGTACCCGCCGCCTGGCCAACATGAGATGTACTGCATTGAACGTAGAAGCTACTCTTACCATTTGCTCCACGGCATATTAGTGAGGCCGCAGATTCTGCATCAAAGGCTGATGGTATTTCTTTGCATCCTGGAGGAAGCCCGTACCAGGGAACCATTCTGGGAGATATCGTACTAGAATCCCTCTGAACATGCATTCACAGCGAAGGTTTTTCGAGCTTAGACTTACGAGCAGGGATAAGGACCACTAGGTATGCGGCAGGGGCTGAAATCAGCGAAACTACGTCCATGGCGTTGTCCGCCAATTCGACAAATGGATCTTTTTCTCTTTGAACAGTATACCCGTAGGTCACCTTGAGAATGATGGCCAGCAGTACTAGTGGTCGTGTGTGGCGATAACGAGCGAGAATAGGAATAGTATTACGATCAAAGTGCACTTACGAGCGTATGTGATTGATCAGACCCTCGGGTTGCCGCAACACATTGTCCAAGAACTGGGGGGTCTCCTCCTCTTCGATCGAGTTGAATACCGCAATAGTATTACTGGTTCCAAACAAACGGTAGAACAACTTGCGATACCGGCGGAAGCGATTGTTACAAATAATGGAGAGTAATCCCTTACTAAAGCCAACCAAGTTGGATGCCATGGTCATGTGCGGTCTGTCCGAACATTTGAGGCTCTGTTTCTCGAATATCGCAGAGATGGCCTTGGACGAGTTCAGAATGACTGGTATCATGGGGAGAAACTGCGTACCATGTTTTCCATTCAAGGCTGCAAAATCTTCCCAGCTTTTCTCGGTAGATAGCTGGAAGAGATTGCCAATCACTGGCCACCCAATAGGTCCATGTGGAAGTGGGCAGTAGCGCCTCGAATCAAGCAGCCGTTTGATAAGGTAAACTCCTGCTTCGAGGAGACAGACATCGAGGAAAGATATTGCCTGGGCTATTGACGACGAAGGAACGCTAGAATGTGGAAGGTGGAAGACAGAGGGAAGTGTCAGGCGGAATTTTGGGCCATGACTATAACCCGAGTTCAATCGAGCGTCTCATACCCAAGGTTTGGTTTAGTTAACAATGTTAGACACAGGCTAACCTGTCATTGTATAAAACATGGTTATCTTCCTTCCCACCCAAAAATGACACGAGGTTGGCTGAAGGTGGCGTATAGTGGGAAACACTTCCAGTCATAGCCTCGATTTTGTGTGAGGATCGGGATAAAACGAGCATGTAGTTTGAGCTTGGGGGGAAACCGCAGCATCAAACGAGAAAGGTTGCAGCATGAATTAAACGCCACACTGGTTCCCTCCGTCTGAAAAAGTAGATGATCGAGCTATGGTCCATGAACCGATTCTTGACAGGACGACGAACCTGGTTGCATTGACATTGTAACTGTAGTAGGAGCGGTAGATACGAATAGGATAAGATGATTCCCACGATTAGGGCTGAGTTCACACGAACGAAGTGTGGGCCTCGGGGTCTGCGGTTGAGTCCACCGGATGGCAGAGGACTACGCCGAGCATTCTGGAATCTGGAGGCTAAATACAAAGCCGACGAATTCATTCGCACCACGCATACTCTGTAAAGACACAACATCAAGGTTGCAACGCTAGGAAACACAGGAACTGTTCATACAACAGTGAATTCACATGAACGAACGGATGCTGTCGTGATACAATGAATGACAACAATAACAGATAACACTCACACAGAACTAGCAACCCATGTACCGTCTGGCGAACGCGTAGTATCATCGAGTCGGGGACCAGAATCATATCTAATCTGCCGACCAAGCATATCATGCCTGAAGGAGATCCTCCGCCTGCTTAGATCGCGGTACGATCATACATTTGA
This sequence comes from Boletus sp. NGJ, assembly GCA_019096195.1. Classification (NCBI taxonomy): domain Eukaryota; kingdom Fungi; phylum Basidiomycota; class Agaricomycetes; order Boletales; family Boletaceae; genus Boletus; species Boletus sp. NGJ. The sequence goes on from JAGTXK010000054.1 coordinate 25,322, forward strand.
ACGGTCTGACATGACTGCAAATCTAAGCTTAACAAATCCACATTACAACGAGTTAGCACACTCACCGTATGGTCCCCTCCGTGACGTCATACCTCGGCACCAGGTCCACACCATTCTCGACACATCTTGACACATCCAACGTCGCCAGCGCTATCGCTACAAATATAAAGATCGTCGACTCCGCTAGGTGTGCACCTGGACACGACCGCCTTCCCCACCCGAAACACGCCTCGCGCGGGTCAGGCTGCTGTTCCTCACCAAGGAACCTCTCCGGTTTGAACACGTCCGGATCGGGGTATGTCTCTGGGTCGGATAGCATAAACCTACACCAAACATTGCACGTGAGCTGAGATTTCAATTCAAAGTCACTCTCGACAACCCACGAACCATATGTTTGGAAGAAGACACGTCCCTTTGGGGATCAAATGTCCTTCGTGGATACTATCCTGTGTACTGACATGCATACCTAGTATCACATGCACTCCAGTCAGACTAGAAACGCACATGGTAAAGATACATACCCATTGGAACTACCACGTGCCACCGAAGGAGTTCTGCGCAGATCGCGTTCACGTACGGAAGCGAATCACGATCGTCAAAGGTCGGAAGTCTCTTGTGCCCGACGACAGCATCCACTTCGGCCTGGGCCCTTTTCAGAATATCTGGGTAGATTGTCATGGCAAGGAAAAATGCAGATAATGTGGTGGGTGTCTGTTACAACGGTTTTCAACGCAATTCTCGGTTACGAAAACATCAACTCACGGTGTCTGATCCGCCTGATAATTGATAGAACTGTAAGCTCGACCATCCCGAGAGCCATGCTTGAAGCCATACCGAGATACATGGAAAAAGAAGCCCACTTCAAAATCTCTTCCTCCTCAGGAGTAACACCACCCTGCAGTGCCCGTGAAATGAATGATGGCGCGGCATCGCCCTTTGCCTAACCCGCAATCAATAAACACGTATCACGAACTCGAAAAATAAACATACCAGCTCCTCCAACACAAATCTGTATGGTGTGCCCGCTGCCTCGCTCAGCATTTTTCGCCATCGCCTTGCATCCTTGTGGAAACCACCTCCTGGGAACCAGTCAGGCAAGTATCGCACTAACGAAACCATTTAAGTAACTGAAATAGACGAAAAAAAAAAGGTGGAGAACGTACAGATCGGAAATATGTCCACCAGAAACCGTCCCGGAGCTGAGATCACATTGAAATTTTCTATGGCTTTGTTAGCCATCTCCACGAGAGGATCACCGTCTTCCTTGACGGTATAACCATGCGAGATCTTCAGGATTACTGAGCCGGCTGTTCTGCACAAAATATGCCATGTTAACACGATCATCGCACAAACGGCGCTGTACCGCACCTGTGACTCTGAGCGACGAGATCATCAGCGTTCTTCAACACATTGCGCAGGAATTGTGTCGCTTCAGCTTCCTGGGCAGGGTAGAATACCTCTAGGCTACTCTTGGTACCGATTTGCTGACGAAAGAACTTGCGATGCTTTCGGTGTATGTCACCATATTGTTGAAAAGCTGTGGTATCATGCCACCCGACGAGGTCACAGCCCATCGTAAAGTGTGGCCTGTTGGATGTGATGGCGCTCTTCTTCTCGAGTAAGTCTTTGGTCGCATTGATAGAATTCAGAACGATGTATCGCGTGCCCATCATTTTCATGGATATGACAGGGCCTGGCATACTGAGCATAAGCGAGGAATGCAATCTGTGTTAAATCAGTATGCACTTGCCATATTTTCTGCTCATGGCCCCAAATGTTTTGTACGGTGCATGGACCGGAAAGTCGAACAAATTTCCAATGAGCGGCCAACCAGGAGGCCCAGGTGGAAGCGGAGTCCTCCTTCTCCAGACAAGTCGTCCAACGAGGTACAATGCGAAACAAGCAAGGCAGACATCAAAAGCGTGAACCCCCATGATTCAACTCGAGGCGGAACTGTAATACACCAGCTTTGAACTGGTGCGAAGAGGGAAAAAAACTGGCAACAACTTTGAGCTGCCTGTTAAGCGAGGAAGTGCTACCTCTGACTGCGGGCGCAGAGACTTGTACTTAAAACGCCATGTTAAGGGACCCAGGAACGTCCGCACGGATGCATGCATACAGGCTTACCAACAACTTACCAAAGGATAACTGTCGATTGGCAATGATTACGTGGCCATGGGCAACTGAACCCAAGCTCCGAGTCGCACAGGTTTGTGATGCTGTGGCGAATATTAATCATGGCCTCAGTGTGCCAGAGTTTGTTAAACCTGAATATGATTGAATGGTTGTCTTTCGTGCCTCAGTTCTTAGTTACCTTGCCTCCAGGGGAAAGTCACGTGATGCGGATTTCATCTGCCAATAATCAACAATCGCAAACAGCTCCTAACCCTTCCACCGCCATCCAGACTATGGTTCGGGTCATCGGTCAATTATAATCATTGCAATTGACTTTTCTGTGTGGAGTTGCTTAATCCCCTCTTATCACATCCCAGCAATCCTTGTGACTCGGAACCAGTGTTGCTGAACACCAAAACTGCATGCCTCAAATCACCATCTTTTGTACAACAGTTAGTCTCTGAAAGTTACTCACTTGTCATACTTGTCTCGAAAATTTTCACTCAGGTGCTTCTCTTTCCACCAAGGTCTACATTGGCAGAGCTGACCCTAGTTACAGTATTTAAGCAGTGGCCCCTATCTGTCAATGATGGTATTGTATTGAGTCTGCTAATTGACTGAGCATGTGTCCAGAATTCCATGTCCAGAATTTTATATTTGATGACACCAAGTTTTTGTGTCCAGACTTTCATAGTCAGTGCTCACACTGGCAGAATTCCAAAATTCATTGTCACAAGTAACATTTTTCTTGGAGGGTGACTGGTGTCCTACAGAAGCCATTTTCCTAGAGTAGTGGGTTCACACCCCAACCAAGTGTGGTTGCCTGGCTTTCCATACTTTCTCTAGACCTGTGCAAGACTAGCATCATTGACAGCAAGTCCCATTTGATGTATATATACATTCATGATTGTGAGGCCTAGGTCTAAAGGTTTCTAAACAATTAAAACAAACCTCCAATGTACTGGATGGTGATGGACATAAGGACTGTGTTTTTCTGCACAATATCAGTGATGTAAGCAGCAGGGTCAGACAGGGTGTGTTTTTGTCATCAGGGCCAAAGGCATATGTTTTTTTTTTTCCTCTGTGTTTATTGTCCTGCAGGGCAGTGGCCCTATGTTGGACAGTAGCTACTGGTTATACATGACTGCTTGGTGTGTAGTACAGAATCTATGTGTTACTATATTCATGTATGAAAATGGCTTCATAGGCAGAGCAAAGCCTGTGTGTGGCTAGGTGAGTGACTGTGTGATGGATTATGAGTGCTGATGGGGCACTAGTGAAATGATTATCACTACACCTCTACACTCCCACACTACCCACAGACGATACACTTGCCTGCCTTCACCAAGCTCCATCCTCATCTCATCTCACATACACCTAGAGTAGTCACTCATTGTATCCTCCCCCATACAATGCACCACACCACCGACTATACCCACATACGCTTTCACTAGCAGTATCCTTGTCACACCTGTTACACTATGACACCAAGTAGCCTCACAGCTAACCCTGGTGTTCATCGCCACCAGCACAGGCCCACACACCTCTAAACTACAATGCCCTGTGGACATACCTGATGCAGTGCTTGGTATCCACACAAGACCTGTAGACCGTACCTGATGCAGTGCTTGGTATCCACACAAGACCTGTAGACTGTACCTGATGCAGTGCTTGGTATGCTACACAAGTACTAATCAGGAGTTCATCTCCAGATCCTCGACTCCTCCGCTTGATCCCTGGCTCACACTGTAGATCATCCACATATCACCCCAAGTACTGATCAAGCAATGCTAGATCAACAAATTATTTATAGGGCACATATTCTGAATGCTCTGACCATCATGAGTTCCTAATCTGAACCATCCCAAGCATTCTGACTGGAACCACCCCCGAAACCCTCCAGAAGCCCTACTCTATGCAACGCCTTATACATTATCTTTCTATTCCCCCCTTCACCCCCCTCTTATCTATTAGTCTCTTATGATATATCACATGTAGCCATGCCCAGAGCATTATGGACTACATTCCATTTACATGCGCATACCACATGCATCTCATTCCATTGTTTCTCTCTCTTTCTATTGGACACTAACATTTCTTGTTCCTGTGATGTTATACCCAGTATCTACGATGTCATAGCATAGCATGGTCCATGTGCCACTATCGGTAGTATATAAGTAGCCGATAGAGTACTCTGTTTTGCTTAGTCTTGAAATTGGTTTCTCTCTCTTGCATATTATCTTTGAGGCAATGCTTGAGATATCAGGTTTAGGCTTCTTTCTTTTGTTCATTGCAAGTTCCTTTCAACTAGGTGGTGTGGTATGTATGTATTGGTTGGAACATGTGTGCCTTTAGGTGACTACTGACGAGGTTTGGATGGGGTAAGGTCCCCATATTGCTTGAAGAAGCATCCTGTCTAGTGTAGGAACTGTAGGGTGTGTGGGATGCACTTTGGGTCTGAGAACAAGGGGGTGATCTGTCTTGCCTAGTTGTGTGTGGCATAGTGGAGACAGAATCTTGTGTGTTCATATCTGGGGCAGTGGAGGAGGAGGTAGACAATGGTCTCATTGTGATCAGGGCAGTGAGGGCAGAATGAGTTGTCCGATTTGGAGATTCAGTGGAGGTGTTTGTTTAGGGGTGCATGGCTGGTGTGGAGTTGGAAGAGGGTAGCAGCATGATGTTTGGGTAAATCATCAGTGAATTTGAGGAATTTGTTGGAGGGGAGGGAACTATCAATGGCAAGTGCAATGATGGCACAGGGGGACTTTTCAAAGATGGTTTTTTGGAGATTTTTTAGTGATGCAAGGATGTGTTGTTTTGCCACTGATTTACTTCTGGGGAGAGTCTTTATTTGGCCTTTGGGATCTCTGAGCTGCATTGAGAGGGTTTTCGCTGTACTATTGTTGCCCATTGCTGCCTGTTTGGCAGCTTTGTCCACTTTCTTGTTTCCTGGGATTTCGACATGCATTGGTGTCCATTTGAGTGTGATTGAACTGATATGGTGATGTGCAAGTGCCAATTTTAGGCTTAAGTGGAAAATGTCCATAAGATAGTGGCTGGGCTCTGATATGAGTGCCATGGAGGCGAGGAGTGCTGCCATGTTATCAAGTCTGAGTGATACTGAGCATATTCTTTATCTCTCTCTTTTCAGCAACTCCACTGCAAGAATCATCATTCTGACTATCTCCCCCTCATATATCATGTGATCCTCTACTGATCCTAGCTTGTATCTTAACTCTCCTACTTTTATTCTGCTTCTTGTGATTACTACTGCTTCACTTATCTTACTGTCATGTCCTAAGCTGTCTGAGTATAAGCATGCATTTTCTCTTATCTCCACATCAATATCTTGTGTTTGAGCTTTGATTTTACCCTCTTTTGTTTTCAGCTTAACTTCTGAGGTCCACTTTGAGTCAAAGTGGGCTGGTGTGATGATTTCAAAGGATCTGGGGTCTAGGTTGAAAGAGTTGGTGAGGTTGTGGAGTGGTGATTTGTGACACTTATGATGTCTGAATGTGCTAATGATGTGTTTGTACAATGGATGTGATTTAGGGACAGTGACCATCCTGAGTGTGGCATGACTGCAGTGCTTATGGAGGAGGACTGGGATCTGAAATAGATTGGTGTAGGTGAATAGGAGGTCAGAGGCTGTTGTGAACATTTCTTCTATAATGTGGATAGTGGCAAGGCATTGTACTGATTTTATTTTTTTTCTGAAGCCATGGGCTCTCCATCCACTGTCATTTTTTCCTCTGCCCTGGTTGAGCATTCTTGTTTCCCATACATCTACTACATATAGCATTTTTGATATGGCTACCCCCTTGTATAGCTTCTTTATCATTCTTGCTTTGATTCTTTCATTATGCATTTGCATGCTAGCACATATTTTGTATCTTTAGCTATGGAGTATGCAGTGTGTTATGTGAAGTAGAGTTCATTGTCTATGAAGACTCTGAGGAACTTGTAGCTGGTAGTTGGGTTGATGGAGTGTTTTTGAATGGTCATGGAGGGTCATGGAGACAGGATCATCTTTCCTCTGTGCTATGGGTCTGGTACTTGTGCATGGGAGACTCCTAGTAATGCAGTTTTGTCTAGCTTGAATTCTATGTAGTGATCTCTGCTCCATTCTAGTGCTTCCCCTTCCCCTTCCATAATCTGTTTTAGTTTCATGTTTGCATCTGCAAAGTCCTTTCCCCTTGCTATAAATGCTATGTCATCAATGAAACCCAGGTCCATCTTGTTTTTTTTCATCTTTGGCAAGTCCGATGAGATTTGTGTTGTAGAATAGAAATATGATGGGTGATATGGAGCAACCCGAATCAAGACCTATGGGGATTTGGAATGTTAGTGAGGTGAAGTCATCAAAGGATAGAGTAGTTATCTGGCTGTCTAGTTGGTGCTTGTACCAGTCCATGTATTCTTTGGAGATTCCTTTCGACCCCATGTTGTGGATTAGGCATTCTATCACAACACTGGGGAAGGTGGCTTTGATGTCTAGAAAGAGCATTGAGATGTATTTATTAGTGCTATGGGCCCAAGCATTGTGGATGAACTTAGTCATCAAGTAGATGGAGTCCACTGTGGATCTGCCTGGTTGGCCACCAAAGTGGATGGAAGGGAGTAGGCTGTGGTGCTCTGCAATGTTTGAGATGTCATTGGCAATGCATGAGGATAAGATTTTGGCCATGGTGTTGAGGAGGGCAATAGGTTGATATACTTTAAAGATGATGGTTAATAATAGTTTCCATGATTCTGGATAGAAGCCTAGGTCAAATGTCGGAAGATAGTTCCTAGATATGAGATAAGTAGATCAGCTGCATTTGTGAATATAGTGTTGCTGACCCTGTTAGAGCCAGGCACTTTGTATGGTGAGAGCTTTTTGATGGCTTGGAGAATTTGTTCATTAGTTATGTTACTGAAAGTGCATACTGGTTTAGGGTATTGATCATTAGGGTAGTCAGGGATGTGTTTGGGGCACAGTTTGAAGAAAGTTTTGTATAGCATTTCACTTGTCTCTTGATTCGTCTATTTGTTATTTTGGGAGTGGGTATTAAACTTTCTAAGGTTAGGGATGTGTGAGATGAAGTGGTTGGAAGTTTGTCTACTAGATACTTGTGGGCTTGCCAGATGGTGGCAACATTGATGTTTTTAAGGTACTCATTCCAGTGGTCTTTCTTGGCTTTTTATAATTTTTTGGTAAAGGTGTTGCATGCTTTCTTATAGTCCTGGTGGATTGGGTTGTTTTGTATGTGGTGGCAGGCTTTGGCTTTGTATGTGATTTGTTTGAGATTGTGATTAGTGGTATCTACAATAGTTTGGGTGACCATCAGTGCATAGCATATGGGGATAGTTTTGAGAGTGGGACATTCTCTTTAATGGCAGAGGTGATTGCTTCTACTAAGGTGTTCAGTCAGTCTTGTGCTTTGTCTATGTTTGTGATGGGGGTGGATTTGGGAAGATTGTGTAGTTTTGATTCTAGGGTGGCATGAAATTCTTTTCAGTCAGTGGCTCTATAGTTGTGTCTTGGGGGCAGGTTGGTCAGTTTGGAGGCAAGGTTTAGTTCTGTTGTAATTGGAAAGTGGTCAGTGTTTGCTGGTGTTAGTTCCTCTTTTGTATTACATGAGTTTATGAAGTTGATAAGATGAGATGTGCAGAAAACATTGTCTGGTCAGGTTAGATTATCTGTGGAGTTGACATGTAGAGTTGGGATACTAGGAGGAAGTGCCATTTTTAGATCATACTGTATGTCAATAGGATGTTGAGGAGTTGATTTGCAGAGTTGAGGTTCACAGCCATGAAAAGATGGTGGTTGTTGGGGTGGTCCCACATTGAATGATGGTGGTTAAAGTCTCTAAGTAGAAGGATGCTGCAGGAGTCGTTGTTTCTATCCAGTTAGTGTTGAGAGGTAAGGTGGTGGGTGAGAGTGTGGAGGGTGTGGGAGTGGGTGCCATTGTTGTAGATGTTGTATATCCTGAGTTTGCCAGAGTTGCCTGATAGTTTGAGTGCAGTAATGTTGGGTGTGTCAAGGGGGATTATTCTCCAGTGGTCTTTGGAGATGGTTTTGTTGATGAAGATGATAGAGCAGGTTCTTTTGGTGTTCATAGTGTCATGGATGGTGGGGTATATGATGTTCCAATGAGGGTTTGACATGGTGAGGTTGATGCAGTTGATGTGAGGTTCTTGCAAGATTGTGATGTCATACTGTTTTGGATTGAGTTCATATAGGAGATGTTGCTGGGCAATGTTCGACTTGTTGAGGTTTTGTTGCCAGATACATAGGGATTTTCTGTTTGATGGTTGGGTGTTCAGGTGTGGAATATTCATGAGGTGAAGTTAGAGAGACCCTCATAGATTGATTGACTGGGAGAGAAGTAGATGGTGTTTTCTCCATCTTCTAGAGAGGGGGAGGATCTGCCTGGTGTAGTTGTTGGGGGGATGGCATTGGTGGGTTTGTGACAAGGGAGGAGTTGGGTAGGTTGGGTGGGTTGGTAGGCAGTTCTTGCTCTCTTTGCTCTGGCTTATAAAAAGCAGTGTTATTTCTTTTTCTCTTGGTTGTTGAGGCTGTATCCTTTATTGGAGTGGGCAGTCTGGTGAGAGAAAGTGGGTACTGGGTGGGCAGTGGGACAGGAGGGTTTGGTGTATGGGTTGGAGGTGTCATGGGTGGTGATCCAGGATGAGGGGTCATCAATTATGGGGAAGTATTTGAATGTTGCTTCTTTGTTGTTGTTGAACATCCTCTGTTTAGCTATGCAAAAGGAGGGGCAGTTCCTGTCCCAGAATGTGTGTTCATGAGTTTTGCAGTTGACACAGGAGAAGTTGTTCAGATACATCATAATGCAATCTTTAGTGGTGTGATTTGGTTACCATATGTTCTGCATGTTTTGGTGTATTTAGGGCAGTTTTTGGTGAAATGGTGGTCTAAAATTTGGCAGTGGTAGTATCTAGTGGGGTCAGAGTAGTGTCTATGGCCACAAGCTTTGTGGCCTTCTATGTTAAGTCCCTGGCAAACTACTATGTTGGCATTTTTGGTGGTGTTGAAGGTGAAGATGGTGTGGGTGACTTTCTGGTCCTTTTTTCTGTGAAGGGGTTTTTTGATCCATACAGCAGATTTGATACACTCTAGGGCGAGGTTGGAGCTGCTCTCCATGGAGAAGAGGGAGTAGGGGCACTCAACATCTAGAGTGATAGGGACAAATTCTATGAGCAGTTTGTAGGTGCAATCTAGGAGGGAGATGTCAGTGCCAAAGCATTGAAGGAATTGAGCTTATTTCTTGGGGAGCATAGCCATGTTACACTCTCTGGGTGGTTAAGTTCTAATATGTGGAGGTTGTCTCTTGCATGGCATGGACCTGCATCAAACTTGTTTCATGCACAGTCAGAAGCTAGGACCCAAATGGAATTAATTCTACCACTTGCAGCAGTTAGAATATTCCAATACTCTAGGGCCTCTATGATCCTTAGTATGATCTAGCAACTCTGCAATTCTTAGAATATTCCATCAAGAAACCAAGGAGAAATTAATGTTTTTCTCCAACATATAGCAATGTTACTATCTACAAGTACATAGCTAGTAGAACTGTAAATAATATGTATATAGCCAAGTGCCAGTGAGAGAACATGATCATGTGATTATGGGCTATACAGCCTTGTGTCACCTGACTGAACATTCCATGACCTTCCATGGTATTCCATAAAGTTCTATGAGCTAAGGAGAAAGTTAATGTAGTTCACATCACATGGGAGGATTGGGACTTACCAGGGTTGTGATCTGCTTGTGGATTTTGTTGAACATTTGCATGCATTGTGAAACTGTGGTAGAGGCAGACTTGGAGAGCTCCAGCATACTGTGGATCTTTAGAATCTTCTGCCAGTTCTCATGGTTGGCTTTTTAAAATGTTGTATAAAGCTGGCTGCATAGTGATGGAGTGACTGTATGATATGAGATTCTAGAATAATACATGATATCCAGATGGCAAACTTATGTGGTGCATTCATATGAGCACCCACATGAAGGCATTCTTCTTTGCCAGGTATAAGGGCCAAAGATTCCAGTGGTTCATGGCAGTGATCACCCAACCATGGCTCTTATTCCAACTGTCCAAGACTTGTTGGACTGAGCACGAGATCTCATCAACTGCCTTCATGAGGATCTGGTCAAGCTCCTTGTAACAAGCTGCAAGAATCAAGTTGATGTAAGCAGCTCACCAGCTGGATGTAGGAGTGGATGACAATGGAATGACTGTAATTGGGTTGTTGAAACATTGAGATGGGGGTGGAGTGTCTTCATTATCAACATCATTGGTCGACTCAAGATCAAGAGTGAGTGCTGTAGATAGAGAAAGAAAGAGAGGATCAACTTGCACCTTAGTGATGCGTGATGGCCCAGCAGTGGGCTAATTGGCAAGGGGGGAACTGCCACAGTGGGAATGCCTGCAATTGGGTTGTCAAGAAAGTGAGATGCAGGTGGAGCATTCTCATTATCAACCTTGATGGTTGACTCAAAGTTAAGAGTGAGTGCTGTGAATGGAGCATGGAGGATAGGATCAATTTGCACAGTGGTGATGTGTGATGGCCCTTTGGTGGAGGGTGGAGTTGTAGAGGGGGGTGAAGCTACTGTTGGACTAGCAACTGGATGCAATGGGTCAGCCAAGGGTGCCTCAAATGGGAGTGAAGCAACTATTGGACTAGTGGGGGTGTCAAATTGATCACTGGAGGGTTTCACAGAGGGAGGTTTGGCAGCAACCTCTTTTGCTGCCAGTAGAGCCCTCTACTGCCCTGCTTGGTGAATGAATCCGGCAGCATATATGGTTAGCTTGATTCTGTGGCAAGTTGGCTGTGGCAAATCTTCATGACCATGGCTATTGCCTCCCTCATGAGGAGAACTGATTGGATGAACATCTGGAGGAGTCAACAGTACACATGAAGTACTTCTAGTTTTATGTGCCATAACTAACTGAACATTAGTGATGGTGAAGACAAATGACACAATGAAGACTCACAAAAATTCAATGACTTGATCAGAGTAGTGGAATAGTGTGAGAGTCCACAGAGAATCCAGAGGAGGGCAACAAAAAGGGATGTAAGACTATGTTCAGAACTCCTTCAACAATTATAATACAATGCGATACTGACAGTTGAACTCTCCAAGAGTGTGGAGCATCTTAGCTCCTTGAACATTCAAGCCAGTTTGAGTTGTATTCAGTGAAGAGAACAAGGTCAATCACTGTCACCATGATGGGAGTCACCATCACCATGTTGCGATGATGGAAAGGAAAGCAGAAGGTGCAGTGTTGAAAGCAGATTAACCCTAGATGAATTGTCAGCATAGAAAACAACCAGGAAAGCCAAATTTGAATAGCATACTGATGTTTAAAGAGCAAATACATAGATTCCAACTGGCCAACACCAATGGATGAAAAAGCTCCATAAGTTCTAGACAAATGGTTAGCATAGAAAGCAACAAGAAAAGCCACAGTTGAGTAGTATACCAAATTCCAAGAACTATAGGACTTGAAGTGCAAATCAGATGAGGAGGAGTGGAGTGAGCGAGTGTTCAGAATCCACCAGCAATCCCAGTCATGGACTCCATGTATTTGGTTTAAACGATCTGAGATTTTCTGACCTGACTTGGATACAGAGATTGAGATATCTGACTACTAGAATGCTCAATACTCAATGATTTCCATTACAGCAGTTTGGGAATCTCTATGGAAAACGAATTTTGGAAAGTCATGCCTCGGAGACACCCAGGAAAGGACCCCAGGTGCAGCTGAGTGGGTGGCCTGTGCAGCTGAGTAAGTGTAGTTTGCTGTAGCATATGTCAGTTCAATTTTCATACTACCCACATTGCTGGCATGTCCGAGTCTGACCAATCAGCTGAAAGGCAGTATGCCTTCACTGTTGCCCTCACTGTGTACTCTGCACTCAAATAGTCATCTAAGGGCAAGAGTGCTACCAAGTGACAAGAGAAGTCCATCAAGACTAAGGAGCTATTTTTCCCACTCAATGAGGACAACTATCTTGCATTCCTAGCAAGCATTCTCAAGAAGCATGGTCAGAATCAATACAAGGTCTCTCACAAGCAATGATTCCCATTCAAGTTTACTATGCCAAAGACAAAGTGAGTGTCCTGTAAACAAGCAATTTCTTAATACCTAACATGTGGCAGATGTCCTTGACACTATGGTTGTGATTGTACAAGAGTGGTATTTGAGCCTTGATGTTGAAAGGCATGACATGATAGGGCCCTGGTATCAATGGTTGTGGTGTGGTGCAGAACAGACTCGTATACTTACTCAGCTGCACAGGCCACCCATTCAGCTGCACCTGGGGTTTTTTCCTAGGTGTCTCTGAGGTGTGAATTTCCAAAATTCATTTTCCACAGAGATTCACAAACCACTGTAAGTCAATCTGAGTCAAATGTAAATATGAGTTCCATCTGTCTCAAATGGATGGATTCTATAATGTTTCAGGTGAAGATTGACACATATGTAACTACTCCAGCAGCAACCACATTGCAATTCCATCATTGATATGATTAGTGGTGGTCTGAACCCCCTCTTGCTGTGTGGAAACTATATAGTAAAATGAGCATTGACAGTCACCCACAAAAGACTACAACAAGCTTCATGTGATGATTAAAACATAAATTATGGGCTGAGGGAAAAAAAAAAAGTACAACACAGGAAAGATTCTGACATAGTGATTCTTGAACCACAGCACATATCTGCTCCAAGGTACCTAAGGGTAGGAGGTCAAAGATAAAGTCTTTGTACTTATGTTGATAGCGTCCATCCTTGCTAAGGTCATCAGAAACGAACAAATGGTGAGGGCCTTCTGGACTGATGATGGGCATCAACTTGCCAGTAGAAAGGGTCTGTGTCATGTCAGATACCAAGGATACCATGGAGGACACAGTGAGAGTAGGAGAGGGAATTCCTTTGAGCGAAATCATTCAAGTCTGCATTGAATGGGTGGATCAAAAAAGTTGAGTGTAGCGTCTCCTGCTGTGTAGCCTCCTAATAGTCTCTGCAAATGACATGAATGCATGACAAACCAAAAGAAATGAGATCACTTATGCTCCTTGGTAATGGAACATGTGAGTACCATTGCAATGGTGGATTGAGTGCCAATGAGACCTGGCAGGCAGAGCTTGAGCCTCAATGGAGGGAAAACAGTAGCCACATCATGATGCCATCTCATCACTTATATGGCTATGCTCCAGCAAAAATGATCCAACTGGGAAGGACACTGCATATAGTGGTTGACTGGATCTGCATGATCAATTGCAGATAGGGCAAGAATGTAGAACTGTTATACTGAAATTGAGAAAACACCCACCAGAGGGTCAATAGCACCAGATTAACAGGCAAAACGACATACACAATTCTCATATGCAGACAAGTTTTGTGAGAAAGAATGTAGGTGTGTGCACAATATCATAGCTCAATCAATCAATCAGTTCCATAATCAGATCTGCACTTAATGGTTGAGTTAGGAGGACTTTGGTGCCAGTTGGTTAGTTAGTGTTACGGTTACCGAAGGGGGTACATCTTTTCCCCTTCCTTCTCCCCCCGTAGGACTATGGGACGACCTATTCTTCGACTCTGACCAGGGATTCCCCTGGGATTCCCCCACGACACCGACCCAGGCATCACCCCATCCGGAACTACCTTTCTAGGAAGTTATTCATAACTTCCTTTTTAGGAACCTACCCATTTGGTATGGACACCGCCTCCCTATTTCACCTGATACATGCTCTCTTCCTTTTTGATCCGATCATAGACATTGCCTCCTTGGCTATGCTCTCTCGCACATAGCCCAGTATTCCTACTTTCCCCATTAGACTCATGCCTTGATCCATTTATAGTAATCTTTCGTCTGCAACTAAACATTACTATATTCATCACGAAGCCTGCCCTAGATGGGTAAGGCCTATAAATAGGGACGCGGGCCCTTCATGTAACTCTAACCTAGATCTACACTCCTTCCCATGTAATCTACTGCTTCTCCCGCTAAAGGTTCCACTTCACCTCAGAAGCCTTCTCCCGCGATCTGGAGGTGCTTGCCCTCGTGCTCGTGATAATCCTTCTCATCACCTCACACTTGTGCACCATCGTTGCCGTTACCGGCTTCTAAAGCTTCAGCAACACAAACAACCAACAGAGGTTGGTCGTCGTCGGTCAGGACTCCACCACTGACCCAGCAAGTCCGGGACTCCACCACTGGCACTCATACATCAGGACTCCGCCACCGATACTAGGCCCAGTAAGCCCAAGGAATTAGCAGACGGAAGGCTACTGCTCCTTGGCCTGTGCACCGGTCTGCCCACCCTTCTTATAGGATTGGGATTCCATGGTAAATCCGAGACTCCGCCATCGGTCGTAGAGGTAACGAGAGGACTCTACGTAAAGCTTGCAGTTGGTCCCCAGTCAGAGGAAACCGTTGGGCCTCTGGAGGTTGAGTAATCCCTCAAGTCCTGCTAGTCCTATAATCCAACAGGGGTTATACGGGAACGTGTCACATTGTTACCCGGCATAACAGTTAGTATGGGGTGTCTGAAAAAGGCCTGTAGTACTTACTTTTCAGTTTGCTAGCTTGAAGCTTGAATGTTGGTGTGGTAACATTGAGTTTGAGTAAATTTTCTATCACCTGTGTATGAAACTGAGTCAAAGTCACACCAAAGTCAGTACAGCTACTCTACTTGAAGTGTATTTTCCTCATTTCCTATTACTGATTATCAATATGGCATGTAACATAGTTCCATCCATCCATCAGTGTCTCTAAAACCCTCACAGGGTTCAAGGGCATCATTGTCAACACTTTTCAATAATGTTCAAACATATAGATTGCCTAGGTACCATGTCATCTGCATTGCATTTGAACTATACTCAGGCTGTTTGTCATGGTGCTGACTTGTCTTATTGGGTTTCTCTGAAAATTATGGTATGTGCACTAGCCCAGTATCCCTATCTCCCACTCACTTCTATCTCTAATGCACAAACATGAATGCAACACATGAGCATTGCATCTGTGTTTGTAATCATGTGTCCATAGCACATAGTGCTGTGGTTGCCTTTCTATCATCTTCACCTCTCACACATCTGTAGATCCATTCAGCATAAGTTGAGAATCTTATTGGATTATGAGGTTTGTATAGATGTGCAAAAATGGCTGAGTTACTTCTTCAGTGGTGAGCACTGCTGGTGCACTCATGTATTGAAGAGATTCTAACTTATTGGAAACAAATGAAAATCCATATGATGGACTACTTATTTGACAGCAAAGGCCAGCATGCATGTGTGTAGGTAGTGACAGAAAGTAGGAATTTCAGACTCTTTCAGCCCCATCACATCAAATTCATGCAATATTGCAGCCACACTCACCAACACCCATATCTCACAATCATGTCCATTGGTCTGCAAGGCCTCAGTCTACTAGCATAAGCAAGGCACAAGAGTAATTGGGACTGATAAAAATGGGTGCATGGTCCATGACTCATTTTCAAAGTCAGGCTGAGTATTGGGATGGATCCTCTTTGCAATGCTAGAGAGTTGAAAAATGAGTCTCATGATGTTCTGTGGTAGATAGTTAGCAATGGAGGAAGAATATACAAAATGGAATGTACATCAACATCTACATACCAAGGTGTCTGTTTGTCGAGGCTATCAAAGAGGCACAGCTCATGATAAGTGATGTGAGTCACACACAAAATCTAGTGAGTGGCGGAAGGCTGGTAGATGGGGATGATTCAAACGTTTTTTGTCCAAAACCTTGTGTGCTGAGTGACTCTCCAAAGGTTCTCATCATCAAAGTGCATGGTAGATCAAAAGTTGAGAAGACCACATATGAGTGCTCATTCCAAACTCCAAGTGTTGTAAAGAGAATAGGAATACAACCATTGATACAGACATCATTAACACATGATGTGGGAGATGTGAGCATCACGACATCTGAAGGTTCAAATATATTGTGGTGTAACCCATCTCTTGGGGCATGCACTCTTGTCATCTCTGTGTCAGTCTGGGTTGGTGGTGGGATTAGTGTCATATCAACCCTTAAGTCCTAATCTGGATCAGCTTTTGCTCTACTTCCATAAGAGAATTATGTACCACTGGCAGATTCCAGGTGATTTGAACAAATGGAATGTTCATCTTGTCCTCACAATCATTGGTGTCCTCATCATGAAGATTAGATTGTGATAATCGACCCAGATCATCTGATCTGGATCTACTGTCACAGGTGCTTCTTTGGCAGTGCATTTCTCTATTTGTTCCTCATCAGGCAGAGCTTTGAAGATGGTTAGGCTGACCCAATGCAGTGATATTTCAGGCATCCCACTGCACAACTCAACTACTATTTGAGTGGTGTCCTTGATGTGCATATCAAATTGGGCCCTTGATGCCAACAAACTCAACCAATACAGAGGAAGCATCAATAGTTGCTCATGGTGATGCAGGATAAGATAGAGAGCCTTGTCTGAAAAGGAAGTCAGTCACAAAATACACATTTAGTAAGATATGTACTTCTAGGGGTCCTAAGCACAAGCTCAACCATCATGAGTTTGTTATTATTGATGCTGTTTCTCTAAGCACTGATTGTGTTTGAGCATTGCCTAAATACCTACATAGACATCTTTGTCTTCCATCCAGTGCGGAATGTGGCTGATGGATGGAGTGATCCAGACATCTTCCATCAATAACTGATCATTGTGGAGGTCATTCAATTTTGTAGGCAGAGGAGTGGGAAGCAGAATTGACCATGAAGGGTCATTCAGTTTTTCAAGGTATTGACAGTAAGTATTGAATTTGCAAATGGCACTTATTAGAGCAGGTTGGCACTCAGTGATAGTCTTGCATGTTTGTTTATGGAGCTTTGTATCTAGAGAAAATGAGAATAAACTATGTGATTTAACTCAACATACCAAGAGTTTTCTGCACCCCTCCATGGTCTGGTCATATTTGTCCCACTTAAAGAAGCTTCCTACTGCCCATTTACATATGTTGATCTTTAAGTTGCAAGTAAGGTGTAGAGTCCAGACACATTCATGTTAATATCTTGAAGTTCTGGAAACTTGTCACACACATTAAGCAATGCATAAAGTGTATCTACCTTCGACATCAATTGATCATGAGTATGCTCCAAACTCTTTATTGCCCTCATCATATCATCAGAAAGCTCTTGCTTCTCCATTGCAATCTTCACAGCTTGAATTGCTTGATTGCATTGTTAACATCAGCTCAAAGTGCCAAGACAGTATCAAGCTCCTTTTTGAGGCATGTGGGAGCGTCTAATAAACAATAAACCTTAGATCATAATTTGATTAATCAAGCACTTATGAGCTCAAATAGAAAGCCTATTGCTTGTAGAGATCTTCAACTGGGATGCCATATTGTGCAATATCATCAGAGGCTGCTTTTCCTTGATCCTGTATACCATGGTGAAGGCAGCGATTAATCCAGTCACCAAGGTCTGTTCACATCTCATTGCCAATTGTGGTGGTGTGATGATCAACCAACCAAATGTGGCATTGTCATTATGAAATTAGGTTAGTAATCATTTCAAGAGCACCATACCAGAATTTTACAAAGGAAAATCATTCAATCCCAATAGGTTTGATCATGTGAGACCAAAGGTGCTCAGTCTCTTCACCATCTAATAGTCCCAGGCTATCAGTTAACCATGGGTTGAGGACCAGTTGACATGCCCATTTGTGACCATAGGCATGAATGGCTGTAGTAGCAAAACAAATCTGAGACACAACATTTTGAGATAGTATGTTATACTATTAAGGCTTAATGAGATCATAAATACACTCAGATTTCATAAGGCACTCACCAGAGAGAGAGTACTGTCCATGACATATCCTACATCATATAAAATTACAACAGTGGCATGAGATGGTAGAAGTGAGATGAGATGATTAATAAGAGCGAGTGGATATTTTTGTTGCTCTCTGGAAGTGTCGATGTTGGCTAAGAATAGAGGAATGTTGTGCTGACATATGAGGGCTATAAGCCCAGTGTTGTCAAAGCTTACCATTGATGTCTTCTATTGCTTACCATTGATGGCTTCATAAGAGGATTTGGAGAAATCAAGCACTTTATCAGATACAGTCATGTTGCAGCATTTGGCAGGCTTCTTGCATTCCTTCTCGATGTGGTGACCCATCACATCTACCTGACTTTTGGGAAGGAAGTAAGCTGGATCATAGAAAGGTGGGTAGTCACTAGCAGAGCAATGATGCCAGTGATGGAAGTTTCCATCAGTGGACACATAAATATCCCCTTCTGCAGCAAGAGATTTTCCAAAAACAGTTCCACTGAAGCATGCAGGACATTGTTGAACAAGGATTGGTGTGTAGCTTGTGGGAATTAAGGATGTCTGAGAGAAGAAAAGTAAACCTAGGGTGGATGGGGTGGAGACCATGAGGGCACCTTGGAATGGCAAGTTGAGTGATGACTGACTTGGAGATGGTGTTGCGAGAGTGGTAAATGAATGAGCAGGAGTGATGGCAGATGTCAAAATATGGGGTGTTAAGGGAGCACTCTGAACACCCTTGAACACCTTGATGTGATCTTGGCAATTTTGGAGGGAGGTCTCCACCTGCCGCTCAACTTGAACTTAGAGGACATCATACCACTGCATAGCAGATGCAAAGCTATGCCAGAAAGGCTCCTGCTGTGTGATAATTAGACAGCACACACTATCTGTAAATATTGACTTACATTGTTGTTCACCATATGAAATCCTTGCCAAATATAGTGTGTATGCAATGCTGTTGCAAGGGCATTGACAGCATCACATGATCACTCAAAAAGAGCACAGTAGAATGCCAGCAAATTGATGGAAATAGCCATATGAGGCTGCAAAGGGGCAGTAGGGAATAGACTGAAGTGAATGAGGATTTGAGGAAGTGTTGCACATTCACAGCTTGTTACTTGAATGGGGGTAAAATCTGATACTGATCAGATGTATGTTCTAAAATATCAAAGGAACTTACAATTGAACAGAGGACATAACATATTGATAGGTTTTCATGTGCATTGAGCTTGACCACAAAGAGTAATGACCAATGAAAATGGTGGGAGAGCCTTGCCAAGCATTTAAGAGATGTAGTGAAGGTATGGCTATATCAAAGTCGGAATGATTGTTTTCCAGTTGCAACATGAATGTTCAGCAGAGATATCAGGGAGGACATTCTTGCATGCTGCAGATTGAGCCACTGAGGTTGCTTCCAGCAGCTGAGTGTCATTGATGACTTGGTATGATTCACCATCACTTAGAATGAACTCTAGTGTAGAGATGTCTTTGTTGGTGTTGAAAAGTGAGAGGCCATGCAAGGCAAGGAAGGGGAATGCTTCACTGGAAGACTTGACTTTGGCATTTCCAAGGTTGAGGAGCGCATCTTCTTTGCTGAGGTTGGTAAAGATGTAATGTGATCTGTAGGTTACACATCCTGTGGGTCTATGGGAGGGGGTGGTGTGCATGAATGGATGGCATGGAAATGTTGGAGTTGGCCATCCTGGTGTGAAAGGGTGGGTGTTTTGATTGGAAAACTGGTTTGTGTGTTGGTATTGGGTTGGTGGAGGTGGTTTGGAAGGTGGTTTTGGAGTTGGTTTTGGTTGGTTTTGGTTGGTTGGAATGTCTGGGATATCTACAGGTGAATACTGTAAACTTGAAACATTGCATCAGTACATGGATACTGAATGTAGCTGTACTTGGAGATGTTTCATGGCATAGTTTAGAGCCATACCCAGTGCCACTGTCATCACAAAGTGCATGGCGTGCATGTGGTGGTCTTCAACAAACAATTGATCGATGTGTGTGCATGCCATGAAGTAGTCACTATAGCAAGGAGACCATTTCCCAACCCACAAAAACGAGCTTGTGAATCTGGGCAACATTATGTCCACCTAGCTGTGCCGACTGATACGTTCATAAATGTCTCACATATCAGATGGCATAGGATAAAGAGAGGAGGCCATTTAGATGTTTGATTGCTTTGGTGGCACCCTGGGCAATATCATCCTATCGAATCCTTGCTCAGGCTATGGAGCAGATGCCACTAGAGGCCACATGTGTTGCACAACCTATCAACAGCCTTCCACCCTATTCTTCAATACAGTGTTTGATGTGGGTGGCCTTCTCTGATGACATCGGGATTGGCTGTATTTGTGCAGGTCCTTTTCAGAGTCAATGTAACAAGTTGTGATCAGTGGCAGTCAAAACTTGAACTTTTTCGTCCTGATGCAGTGAAGTTGATCACTTTCACTGTCACATTTGTTACTGTTGAGCTTAAGTAAGCTATATACCAAATATGGGGTACAAGCTACATCCGGCCGAACATATAGTATGACGGCGAAGAGTACAACACCAAAATATCGAGGGTCTATCCCCTCATATTACAGATGAGTGAATAGCTTATAAAATCAATAGAGTACCCTAGTATAAGTACAGAAGCTACCAGAGGGGACTAATAAGAGTTCTGCGCCTTTGGGTCCGAGCAAGCGGAGCAATTAAATCACAGTTTCTGCCCTGAAGGCTTACATAATCATATCGCCTAACGCCCTCCGCATGTATTTCTCTTCCCTACAGTATTTGACAGAGCTCAGACAAACACGAAATCTTCGTTATCATTCCCACTGGCAATCATCCGATCCAGATGACAAAGTTGGTGGAGCAGGGTCGGTCGAGCCTTTGTGACAGCGGCTACTAAGACAAAATGGAGACTGGGCGTCGTTTCTTCCAGTCCGAACTTGGAGGGAAGGGACGCATGCCGACACCATCCTTTTTTCGACAACGAATTGAGTGCCATTGTACCGCTAGTTTCCCTAAAGGAGATAGACAGTCTATTGGGATTCGTGAAGGGCCATTACTATCGGTGAGTAGCTTGATCACCATAACGGTCACCAGATACTATGCCGCGAACAAACAGTGCTGATCGATTCTACTGACGCGTTGCTATGAAGGCATTAAGCCAATGGACCCATGGCCACTCGGGGATACCACGTAACGAGAATGCGATCGCGAAGGCTAAGAAACTGGCACTACTGGAGAGATCGGTGTTGTGCAATGTAGACACTAAGGCGGAAGCACAGGCACTCCAAAACATCTCCCTTCAGACTGCCAGTTACAATAAACCACGCGCCAACCACGTCAACGACTTCCTGTCAGACAATTCTTGACAGTTGAAACTCCTGGACAACCCGGTGGCTGCTACCTTCTGATGTCACCCTAACTTACTTACACCCTACCACTAAGCAGTGCCGATACATTCTATTGCCTCATGCGGCAAAATAGTTGCGAACTACGTCCAGTGGCAGCACTGGCGACCAGCGGCGTCGGGTTAGAACGGAAACTCACGACAACCGAGGTGGTGGAGCTCCCTTTCCATGCGCCACTTCACACACGTAGACACGACTTACCTTTAGAAACGACGTGGCCTAAAGATATTCATTATCAAGACATCTTCGTACGTTTTGTAACTCCGGTCAAGCGATGAGTCTGTTTTGTTTGTCAACTGCGTTGGGACATCAAGGACCACCAGCTTAATCTAGATCAGCCATCCACGCGCCGTTGTTGTCAGCACCACTCTCAAACTCGGGAATTGTATGGTATAAAGCCGTCTGAATTTCCATGAACGCGGTATCGTATCCTGCCGCCGTGCGACTCCATTGAATTGTAATCATGGGGATTCGAGTACTTGGTGTCTGCCTTGCTGGTTTGGCGCTGTACCTCGTCCGACGATTTGTCTGGAGGAGGACTCCGCTTCCCCCTGGACCTCCTGGTTGGCCGTTCATTGGGAACCTGCTCGACCTTCCAATATATGCTCCGTATAGAACGCTTGGAGCAATGAGCGGAAAATATGGCAAGTGCATAGACACTCCTCACAATGTACATACGTCGCTCATGCTACGCCAGGCCCTATCATATCCCTCAACGTGATGGGCACGCAATACGTCGTGCTCAACTCCTTCAAGGTAACAAAAGACTTACTCGAGAAGGAAAGTGCCGTCACATCAAACAGGCCACACCTCACGATGGGTGGTGACCTTGTCGGGTGGGGTAAATCTACGGTTTTTCTACAATATAGCGACACGCACCGAAAACATCGCAAATTCATTCATCAGCAAATCGGCACCAAGAGTAGCCTAAAGGTGTTCTACCCTGCCCAAGAAGCTGAAACGAGACGATTACTACGCAACGTATTGAAGAACACTGATAATCTCATCGCTCATAGTCGCCGGTGCGATACGGTGCCGTTTGTGCCCTGCGCGATTGTGCTAATGTGACACATTTTGGGCAGAACGGCCGGCTCAGTGATTTTGAAGATCTCGCATGGCTATACTGTCAAGGAAGATCGCGATCCGCTCGTGGAAATGGCTAACAATGTCATGGACAATTTCATTGAGATCTCGGCTCCGGGCCGGTTTCTTGTTGACCTATTTCCGATCTGTACGTTCAGAGTTGCTTCGATCCATTTCAGCTCTTGAAGGGTTTCACTAGTGCGATACTTGCCTGACTGGTTCCCAGGAGGTGGTTTCCACAAAGATGCAAGGCGATGGCGAAAAATGCTGAACGAGGCAGTGGGCACTCCATACAGGTTTGTGTTGGAACACCTGGTATGTTTATCCTTTAAGTTCGTGACTCTTGTTCGCTGATTCCGGATTAGGCAAAGGGCGACGCTGTGCCATCATTCATTTCTCGGGTCCTTCAAAATGGTGTCACTCCTGAGGAGGAAGAGATCTTGAAGTGGGCTTCTTTTTCCATGTATTTCGGTATGGATTCAAGGCATGCCTCTCCGGACAGCAGAGCTTACATTGATTATATTCTATGATTTATCAGGCGGATCAGACACCGTGAGTGGAATTTTCCACAAACAAGGGGATGTCACTAAAAAGTGCGGTAACAGACGCCCACCGCAGTGTCTGCGTTCTTCCTTGCCATGACAATCTACCCCGATATTCTGAAAGTGGCGCAGGCCGAAGTGGATGCTGTCGTCGGGCACGACAGACTTCCGACCTTTGACGATCGTGATTCGCTTCCGTACGTGAATGCGATCTGCACAGAACTCCTTCGGTGGCACGTGGTGGCTCCAATGGGTATGTATCTATACCCAACCTTGTGCATTTCCGATCTGACTGGAGTGCGTGTGATGCTAGCTATGCATGCCACTACACAGGATAATATCTACGAAGGACACTTAATCCCGAAAGGGACATGTCTTATTGCGAATATATGGTTCGTGGCTTTTCGAGAGTGACATTGAATTGAGATCTCAGCTGAAATGGTTTGTGTAGGTTTATCCTATCCAACCCAGAAACCTATCCCAATCCGGACGTGTTCAACCCGGAGAGGTTCCTTGGTGAGGAACAGCAGCCCGACCCGCGTGATGCGTGTTTCGGGTGGGGAAGGCGGTCGTGTCCCGGTGCGCACCTAGCGGAGTCGACGATCTTCATATGTGTCGCGATGGCGCTGGCGACGCTGGATGTGTCGAGATGTGTCGAGAATGGTGTGGAGTTGGTGCCGAGACACGACGTCACGGAGGGCACCGTACGGTGAGTCTGCTAAATTGTTCTGATGTGTATTTGCTAACAACTGGTTTTGCAGTCACGTTAAGCCGTTCAAATGTAGGATCGTACCGCGATCAAATAAGGCGGAGGATCTGCTTCAGACATGATGTGCTTTGTCGGTAGGTTAGGTATGATGGTCCCCGACTCCCATGATACTAGGGAATCACCGGATAGCTAGTTCTATGAGTGTTACCTGTTTGGTGTTGTGGTTCATTCAGTATTGGCAGGGCAATATGGGCTCATTCATGTAAACTACTGCCATGGTATAAACATATCTACAATGTTGCCACTGCACTTCTCGGAGTCGTTGCACCCGCCCACCACTCCCAGTCCTGAACGTCCCGTTTCGGCACCTCACAGTTCTCCCTTCCTGGGGCCCCTAGCACGATAAGGCACCCTGTCTGCAGGAAGTCAGTCCTGCGAGATGGTCCGTCACACCCTGCCGTGCGGGGTTCCGCTTCCGTTTTGGGCCGGAAAGCGTTGCGTGCTTCCAGCCTTCCACGCGATCCCCTCCGTCTCTCACCCCGGGCCGTGACAGTCGCTGGATGCTTGGCCGCGAACAAACGCTGACCAATTCTACTCATGCGTTGGCATGAAGGCATTCTGGCGTCAACACCGTGGAGGGATATCACGCAACGATGAGGCAGCCAGGCCAAGAAAGCGGCACTAGGAGAGACCGGTGTTGTGCAATAGAGGCGGAAACACGGGCACTCCAAAACATTACCAGAGCAAAGCTACTAAAATGATCTTAGATTGCCAGTCAAATCACGCGCCTGACCGCACCAACGACTAGAGACTTCTTGCTGGGCAGTTTTTGACAGTTGAAACTCATCGACAGTGCCATGTGGGAGCTATCGTCCGACGCCACGCTCTCACTTACACCTGGATACCACTCTTAAGCATGACATGTCCGTCTCGGAGATTGCGACGATTGCGTCAAAGTGGTTGCGAACTACCTCCAGTGGCAGCACTGGGTCAGAACGGAAACTCACGGAAAACGCGTTTCAGCAACTGACGTGGTTGGACATCCCTGCACCCTTTCCAGTCTCCTACCTTGAGAAACAAATTAACCGAGAGATATTCAAGACATCTTCGTACGTTTTATAACTCCGGTCCAGCAATAATGTCTGTTTTGTCCGTCAGTTGCGTTTGGACATTAGGGCCAGCTTAATCTATACCATAGATCAGCCATGCGCGCCGTTGCTGTCAGCAGCACTCTAGGGCTCTGCCATTACGCGGCTGAGCGACTCCATTGGGTTGTAATCGGCATTCGAGTACTTGATGTCTGCCTTGCTGGTTTGGCACTGCATGTACCTCGATCAACGACTTGTCTGGAGGAGAACTCCGCCTGGACCTCCTGGTTGGCCGCTCATTAGGAACCAGTTTGACCTTCCAATATATGTTCCATATAAAACGCTCGGAGCGATGAGCGGAAAATATGGCAAGTGCATAGACACTCCTCACAATGTACATACGTCGCTCATGCTACGCCACGCCTTATCATACACCTCGACGTGATGGGTACACAATACATCGTCCTCAACTCCCTTGAGGCGATCAAAGACTTACTCGAACATTGCCATCACATCAAATAGGCCACATTTTACGATGGGTGTAACCTTGTCGGGTGATAAATTTACGACTTTGCTACAATATGGTGACACGTACTCCCAGTAAAACATCACAAATTCATTCATCAGCTAGAGTAGCCTAGAGGTATTCTACCCTGCCCAAGAAACCGAAACGAGACAATCATTACGCAACGTGTTGAAGAACCTTGATGATCTCGTCGCTCATAGTCGCCGGTGCGATACGGTGCCGTTTGTGCCCTGCGCGATTGTGCTAATGTGACACATTTTGGGCAGAACGGCCGGCTCAGTGATCCTGAAGATCTCGCATGGTTATACCGTCAAGGAAGATGGTGATCCGATCGTGGGGATGGCTAACAAAGTCATAGATAATTTCATTGAGATCTCGGCTCCGGGACAGATTGTAGTGGATATACTTCCGATCTGTACGTTCAGAGTTTCTTCGATCTATTTCAGTTCTTGAAGGATTTCACTAGTGTGATACTTACCTGACTGGTTCCCAGGAGGTGGTTTCCACAAAGATGCAAGGCGATGGCGAGAAAAGCTGAGCGAGGCAGTGGGCACACCATACAGGTTTGTGTTGGAACACCTGGTATGTTTATCCTTTACAGTAAGTTCGTGATTCTTGTTCGCTGATTCCGGATTAGGCAAAGGGCGACGCTGTTTCACGGGCGCTGTAGGATGGTGTTAGTAGTACTCCTGAGGAGAAGAGATTTTGAAGTATGGCTCAAAAGCACAGCTCTTGGGACAGTTGAGCTTACAATTCTATGATTTATCAGGCGAATCAGACACTGTGAATTGATTTATTTCACAAGCAAGACTCAAGAGGGTCGCACTGAAAAGCTCAATAACAGACGTCCCCAGTGTCTGCATTTTTCCTTGCCATGACAATCTACATAATCTAAAAGTGGCGCAGACTTCCGACCTTTGTGGATCGTGATTCACTTCCGTACGTGAATGCGGCTCCTTCGATGATGCGTCAACGTTGACACAACGCATCCAACATTTTCGGTATGTTTCTATCCGTAATTAGGCAGGCATCACCGACGCGATGAGTGCGTAGTAATTTCAACCTCGTTTCGGTAGATCCCACCACCCAGGGCCATACGTAGTACATCAGAATTTGCATATTGTACTTTCAATCATGCAGTACATCTACTTCATATTTCGGGAACTGCATCTAACTTGCTTATCCCTGCCTCCTTCAAGATCACCATGGAAGAAAGTTCTCGCCCATTCCCTCTTGCTCTGCAAAGCTCCTTCAAACGTTTTGCCGACCTTCTGAATTTGCCCGCTTCCTCGGTATCTCCTGTTACTCTCACCAATGCTTTACCGAATTCTTCTGCCCGAACACTTGGTGCACAGGTTTTATTCCCGAAAATACCAATGCTCAGGAACTCTGCGCGGTTTGCATGGTCGTAGGTATCCAACCAGACAGGAAGGACGATGTGCGGAATGCCAGACCTATTCAAAGACATTCAACTCAGGTACTCGGTGAAGATCACAGACGAAAAACCTCACCAAACGCCCTCAAAGAATGAATTCGCTCCTCCGTGGTGGACTGTACAAACCACGTTGGGATGTTGCAATATCGACACTGGTTCTGCCTCCATCCAAGGCAATACCTTCACCCTCCCTTCTTTGATTTCCTTCCCGATGATGTCGTCAATCGCTCCTTGAATGTCCCCACTTTCCATGACCTTCCAGAGCACTTGGATTTTACTAGCGCCTCTTTGATTGTGATAATCTAGCAATATACGAAATGCGCTAGCCATCTCTCTCGCGACCCTTTCGTCGGAAACGACGTGCGATCCAAGGTTGACCATTACGGTTGGTCCATCGTCCAACCACTTCATCAAAGCTGGATCGGTCTCCTCGAGGGGATCAAAGGGTATGATGATGGGGCCACATAGGTGTAGGTGTTTGGGGATGAGGGTAAAGGCGAAGTCTGTTTCCACGAGTGCAGGACAGATATGCGTTACTCCACAGCCAAGTTGGTTACCTAACTCTTTAGGCGTAGTGTTGACCCCCAGGGACCTACGTAAGGCTAGAAATTGTTTGATCTGCGTCGAAGTCATCGTTCGTATAGCGAGCCGAACGTGAAGATAGATGTTGAGAGGGATCTGCCACCACTTGAGAGGAAATGGAAATCCCGACGATAGACTAGGCAGGTGGTTGTCAGTTACCCCGAACGAGTGGATGAAAATTTCTACGACGAACACAGGATATTTCCAAAATCCCGCCAAGTAGGGCTGCATCATCACCGCGATATCCTTTGTGGAATTCGGTGATATATTGATGAACTTTTGGTCTGCGAGTTTGCAGGCATCCTGTGCAATATGGAACATATTATCTATCACCACCACGTTTGGTTTGATGGCTGTGATGATCTCCTTGCAACTTTCGACAGCTGCGACAAATTCCTCCTGACTCCAGGGATATAATATAAGGTCTATCTTTGAGTAACTTTCCAAAGCTCCCGACACACCATGAGAGTGCGCCAAGTCAGCAGTTCTCATACCGTGCTTCATGAGAGCTTCATTCCACGATGCTATGCCCTTGAATTCACAGAAGTTAACAGAGCCAGTGGAATTACTCCTGGAGCACGAGGCGTGGCGGTCGACGAGCTCTTGAAGGCGTGAAACGCGGGTTCTAAGCGGCGAAAAAGACGCAATGTAGACATTCATGCCTGCGAGGGCGAGTTCATATGAGGTTGCAAGGGTCACGTTGGCTTGCCCGTACTCCGAGTATGTAAAGATGAGAACGATAGGGAGGGGACTCATGGCAGAGAGGATCAACTGCTGGGGGAAAGTGTTCGAGAATGCTGGCGGGCAGATGCTCACGGTGTCTGGCGCCATGACGGCAGCAAGGCCACCATTTTCATAATAGATGGCGGGGTTGAAACTTTGTCATGGAGTTACTCCAATGGACCATCCGAAGATGGCTGCATCGCACATGAGAACATCCTTCCTGATGGTTCGGTTTCCCCGTCGATATCCTATCTAGACACTGATTAAATTGACTGTGTCCTTGCCTGTTTCGTGTGGTACTGCCTTGCAAGTTGGATTTTGATGCGAGGAACTGCGCAAATGGAAAGATTGGTCAGCGTCCTCAGCTCCAAAAGTACAAAGTACTCAAGTTAACTAAAGACGGTCGGAGTTCAAATCTGGGAAGCTAATACTCGTCAGTTTCACAACTTTGAGAATCCTACTCAACCCTTTCATCGTCCACACATAGATAGCATATTTTAAGAGTACTGTGAACTTGAACGAGCTAATTTGAAGTAAAAATGAACGAGATCGTCAAAAGCTAATCGTACTTCACCTGCCGATCAGTGCCGAAGCTGAGTTTGAAGCTTTTCTGAGCTGCCGTGAGTGTGCCGACCTCCCTCACTGCGAGGTCAATTCAGAAGGAGACCGGGGAACAACAGTCGACCTGACCCAACTTATGTTCCTCGTACAACGACGCATATGAAATGCCACATACGGTCCCTTTTCTCGCACCATCCTGCTACCTATATATACCTTTGCTGCAGTACAAATTGTATCATCATCTAATCTGGATAGACAACCCCAGTTTGATGTATATACTAGCATCGATCTCTCCGTCGTCCAATACTCACCATCCCAGCGACCGCACTAGAGTCTCCGATATACAAATAAGGTCAGTTCTCGGAGTTTCTCTCGCAGAAGTGAAAGAACGAAACAATACACAGCCACATGTGCATGTGACTGTACCCAGACTGGTGGAGAGTCACAGAGTTGTATCTACACCACTCTTTCGCCGTACCTCAACATAAATGCCTCACAAAGGGAACAAGAATAAAAACAAGAACAAAAACAACAATCATCGTGGTCGAGGTGGTGGTCGTGACCGTGGTCGCGGTCGGGGAGCACCAAATGGTGTTCCCACGGCTGGTCGTGCCCCTCGCCATACCGATCCCCGTGCGAGCACAGAAATCGACGTGGTGGTACAGCAGTGGGCGGAACCATCGACTGTACCGGGTGCGTCACGGGTGGTCGTCCACGTCCACCTATGGATTCGTTTCGTGGGATAATCCCTTATCTTTGATATTAACCCCACAGGCGCGAACGGGGGAGAGAATGTGAATAGAAGGAATGGGTCCTGGAGGGGTGGGGCGCCCAAGTCGAGATCCGGCGCTGGGACACCTTTGAGGGGGACGGATAGTCTTCGGCGGGGCGACTTGACGCCGAGAGGGAATGGGGCGGGGCGTGGACTGGGTAGAGGTAGAGGTAGAGGTAGAGGACGGGGACAAGCTAACGGAGGGGATCCTTCTAGTGCCTCACGCTGCCCTCGTTTCGGCGGTGTTGGTGTCAACTCCAAGGCAAGGACCAGCGTCAGAAATGACGCCCCCCTCTCCGACCTGCTCTATTCCGAGCGTCCGCTTCTGCGGCCCGTCAAGTTCGTACGGTCGACTTTGACCCCGTTCTTGTTTCAGTATGCGGAAGAGGTGTTGGAACCTGCGCCGCAAGCCGCTGGTGAGTGCCCCGTGTCCTCTTATTTTGCCGTTCTCTGTTCCTTTTTTGTTGTACCGGTGCGTGAATGCTGATCGATGGTGTTTTGTTTCTAGATACGACGGAGACGTCTCACGCCCCCATCGCTAACCGCGTGGCTCGGTTGTTCCACACGAATGCGCCCAATTCAGACTCTGGATCAGAAGATCACGCTGAAGATGCACTCGAGGAAATCGATTTCGCAAACCTGGCCAAGGTCCGCGCAGAGGTGGATGCCATCGCTCAAGGCATTGCGATGCTGGACAAAGCCGCTCGCAGAGATCAAGACGACATCGAGGAAGTTGATTTCGCCGATTTGGCCGCAATACGCGCCAAAGTCGACTCGGATGCCGCGGAAATACACGCAGTTTCTCGAGATGACAGGATCGAGGAGGCGTTCACTGGTGTATACAACCAGATCAAAGACACGAGGCAAGTATCGAGCCCCATGGACGTTGTTGACGACGACCAGCCACACGGTGTCCAACAGACGATACCGTTACCATTATCACCTACGCTCGACGATTCGCTTGATTTCAAACCATCTACCGAGACTCCAGATCTGTCTAACCACGAATCTTTCCCACATACCCAAGATACGATTGTCGTCGGGGAAGGGGTACCCTGCTCATCCAACGCATCGCCAAACACGCCTGTAGAAGAATCACCCCAATCTATACCACCAGGCGCACCTTACGACGACACTGATCCACTCTTCGTCGTAGATACCTCACCCACGCGTCCCTTTACCGGCCGTTCTGCGAGCGATGTCATACTCGTCGACCGAACAGGTCACGGCGAGGCGCTCGGTGACCAAGACGAAGAACGCATCGTCTACGTCGCCCCACATCCACGCTCAGGGCGCGTCTCGCGCGTCCCCGCCATCCCCCGCGTCAAGCTGCCCCAGACGTCCATGTTGATAGGCATGTCTCTTGAGACTGGAGGGCTGAGAAGCCCAGTTCGCGAGGACGATTGTGGTCCAGTGCCTTCCAGTGATCGAGATCGAGATCGAACGCATACGGGTCTCGAAGGTGAAACTGGGGAAGAACATTACCTTTCCCTCGCATCGCTCACCCTCGGGCCCACCCCTTCCGCTACCACGTCCTCGCCTGCCCGCCCGACGCCAGCGCGCGCGAATGCGGCGTTGAGAGCACGCAAGAAGTTGGTGTGGATCCAGCGACAGGAGAAGCGAGGTCTGATGGGGTTCGGTGCGCTTGGAGCGATGGTATCGGAGGCGAGATTGAGGGAGGAGGATGTGAGGGAGAGGCGGCGTCCCAGGTGGGAGATGAGACGGAAGGGTGACTCGGATGTGGATTGGGGCACCGAGGACGAAGACGAAGATGGCGAGAGCGAGAACGAGGAGGGCGAAGAAATGGATGAATTGGACGCAGTGTCAAATGGTCTCGGAGGGATGGAGATTGATCCAGATCTGGTCATGGACGTGAATGCGATGCAGGGATTCATGAACAGTATGGAGGGGTCGCGGTTTGTGACCATGGACGATCTCGAGGACGAGGCGCAGATGCGGCGGGAAGACGAGGAGGGTGAGGGTGGACCTGAGGGGAGCTCTTGTTCCGAGCGTAGCGACGAAGAGGAAGCGAGAATGTCCGAGGAAGAAGAAGAGGCATTTAACATTGAAGAAGAGAACTTCATCGCTGAATCTGAAGGAGATGATGAACTCTCTGAAGATTCCGACGACGAGCTGAGTCCTAGATCGAGCTTCCAAGCGCGCCTGCGTAAGGTGCGTGAACGGAGTCGTAGCCAACATCCAATGATTGTCCAAGAGTCCATGCCCTCCACGCACGGTGCAGACGACGAAAACATTATAGCACATATCAAGGTGAGTCGCGAGTTGACTGTTGTCGAGCTCGTGTGTCTCATGTCACGGGAATGGCCAGGACCTCCTCGAAAAGAACAGCCAGATTCTCTCTGATCGTGCCAGTAAAGAGAAACAGGTGGTCTTTCGCGATCAACACGAGGAATATGTGGACGATTCCGAGTTTACTACCCCCGTCAACAAGAAGAGTGCGTCTTGCATTTTTCCTCGTCGTACCTTTGAGCTCATGCTACGCACCATGACCTTGCACAGAGAAAAATAAGGGTAAACAAGCGACGGGACACTTTGCCACCGAGTTGAATGCTCAATGGGCCAAAGATCGTGCTAAGAAAGCAGAACACAAGAAGGAACGCGAGGCCGCACGTCTTCGCGCCGCCCTCGACCCCCTGAGCGCCGACGCCAACACAGGCAACCACGGTCGCACATCCCGCAAAGCCATGAGCGCGGCGGCCCATCTCGATCCGGATGCGGCGCGGTCTGTCGCCCCGGGCGCGATCGTCGATATGGTGACCCTCGAGACGCAGATGAGGCGGTTCATCGAGGACGTAGGGGGGCGGAAAAGTTTGGCGTTGCCGCCAATGGACAACAAGATGCGGAAGGAGGTGCATGAGATGGCGCATGCGTTTGGGCTGAAGAGCGAGAGCAAGGGGAAAGGGAGTAGGAGGTATACGACGTTGTTCAAGACGAGTCGGACGGGGTTGAATGAGCGCAAGGTAAAGGCGACGATGAAGCGGAATTTGTCCAGGGGAGGACAGATCCCGAGACACCAGGAAGGGTACGAGGTGGGCAAGGATGCGCCGGAGATTAGGGAGAGCAATGTTGGGTTTCGGATGTTGGCTTCGATGGGGTGGTCAGAGGGTGTTCGGATCGGAGGTACGGGGTCGGTCGGTATCGATGCCCCGCTGACTGCGATCGTCAAAAACTCGAAACTTGGTTTGGGCGCGACGCGGGGGTGAGGGATGCGATTGATCATTCTCCCCTGGCCAGGCTTGTTGGCGAATCATGATCAAAATCTTCACCACCTTCACCCTCGCCACCACTGGACAACTTGAATACCTCATTTATCGCCCCATCCAAATTATCAAACTCCGTCATATGCTTACAACTCTCTCTTGGTCGCCCATACTGTCGGGAGCCTCGGGAAGCAATTCTTTTTTTTTTCGGACGGACAACTGGTAGATTGTAGAATACAGTGAATGCAATTCGCACCACCCACGCTCTGTAAAGACATGACATCATTGACTACCAAGTTGGATGAAGAAACATGTCGAATTGTTCATACATTTAACTCAGGTTGTCGCCGTGATACCCACTGAACGACAACAATGAACAGATAACACTCACAGAGAAACTAGCAACCACTGTTTACTATCTGCCGAACCTCTAGTATCGTAGGAATCGGGGGCCATCTTCATGTTTAATCCACCCACCAAGCACATCATCCCAGAAGAAGATCCTCCGCCTCCTTCGATCGCGATACGATCCTACATTTGAACGGCTTGACATGACTGCAAACCAGTCGTCAGTAAATCCACACCAGAACAATTTAGCAAACTCACCGTAGGACCCCCTCCGTGACGTCGTGTCTCGGCACTAACTCCACACCATTCTCGACACATCTCGACACATCCAAAGCCGCCAGCGCCATCGCGACACATATGAAGATCGTCGACTCCGCTAGGTGCACACCTGGACACGACCGCCTTCCCCACCCGAAACACGCATCACGCGGGTCGGGCTGCTGTTCCTCGCCAAGGAACCTCTCCGGGTTGAACACGTCCGGATTGGGATAGGTTTCTGGGTTGGATAGGATAAACCTACACAAAACCATTTCAGCTGAGATCTCAATTCAATGTCACTCTCGAAAAGCCACGAACCATATATTCGCAATAAGACATGTCCCTTTCGGGATTAAGTGTCCTTCGTAGATATTATCCTGTGTAGTGACATGCATAGCTAGCATCACACGCACTCCAGTCAGATCAGAAATGCCAAGGTTGGGTATAGATACATACCCATTGGAGCCACCGCGTGCCACCGAAGGAGTTCTGTGCAGATCGCATTCACGTACGGAAGCGAATCACGATCATCAAAGGTCGGAAGTCTGTCGTGCCTGACGACAGCATCCACTTCGGCCTGTGCCACTTTTAGAATATCGGGGTATATTGTCATGGCAAGGAAGAACGCAGACACTGCGGTGGATGTCTGTTACCGCGCTTTTCAGTGCGATTCTCTTGTTTGTGAAATAATTCAACTCACGGTGTCTGATCCACCTGATAAATAATAGAATTATAATCAATGTAAGCTCTGCTGTCCGGAGAGGCCTGCCTTTAATTCATACCGAAATACATGGAAAAAGAAGCCAACTTCAAAATCTCTTCCTCCTCAGGAGTAACACCGTCCTGAAGCACCCGTGAAATGAATGATGGTTCAGCATCGCCCTTTGCCTAACACGGACTCAGCGAACAAGTATCGTGAACTCGAAATAAACATACCAGGTGCCCCAACACAAACCTGTATGGTGTGTCCGCTGCCTCGTTCAGCATTTTTCGCCATCGCCTTGCATCTTTGTGGAAACCACCTCCCAGGGAACCACTCAGGCAAATATCGCACTAGAGAAACCCTTCAAGAAACCGAAGGATTCCGAAAAAAAAAACGGAGAACGCACGGATCGGAAATATGTCCACTAGAAATCGTCCTGGCGTAGCAATCATAGATAAATTGTTCGCGACATTGTTAGCCATCTCCACGAGCGGATCACGATCTTCCTTGACGGTATAACCATGCGAGATCTTCAAAATCACTGAGCCCGTCATTCTGTCCCAAATATCTCACGTTAGCACGATCACCCAGGGCACAACGGCACCGGATCGTACTTGTGAGTATGAGCGATGAGATCATCAGCGTTCTTCAACACATTGCGTAGGAATTGCCTCGCTTCGGTTTCTTGAGCAGGGTAGAACACCTCTATGCTACTCTTGGTGCCAATTTGCTGACGAAAGAATTTGCGATGTTTTCGGTACGTGTCACCGTATTGTAGAAAGCCTGTGGATTTACCCCACCCGACAAGGTCACAGCACATCGTAAAGTGTGGTCTGTTGGATGTGATGGCGCTTTCCCTCTCGAGTAAGTCTTTCGATGCCTTGAAGGAGTTGAGCACGACGTATTGCGTGCCCATTACGTTGAGGGATATGATAGGGCCTGACATAGCATGAGCGACGTATGTACATCGTGAGGTGTGTGTATGCACTTGCCATATTTTCCGCTCATGGCTCCGAGGGGTTTATATGGAGCATATATCGGAAGGTCGAGCAGGTTCCCGATGAGGGGCCAACCAGGAGGTCCAGGCGGAAGCGGAGTCTTCCTCCAGAGAAGTCGTCGGATGAAGTACAGTGCCAAACCAGCAAGGCAGACACCCAGTACTCGAATCCCCATGATTACGACCCAATGGGGTCGCACGGCGGCAGGATACGACGGATGGTGTGTTCATGGAAATTCAGGTGCCTTTATACCATACGACTCCTGGGTTTGAACTGACAGCAACGGCCAATGGCTGATCTAGATTAAGCTGGTCTTGACGGAGTCCCGAGTTGAGCTCCCAATGCAGTTGACGAACAAAACAGACATTGGCGCTTGACCGAAGTTACAAAACGTAGTACGAAGACGAAGATGTCTTGACAATGAAGATCTTTATCTGTATGCCACTTCGTTTCTCGAGGTAAGTCGGGTCTACGTGCATGAGGTGGAGAATGGAAAGCCACCCCAGTTGTTGAAGCACGTTTCGCGTGAGTTTCATTCCAATCACACAATCTCCGCAATCGGACGTGTCGCGCCCAGTGATTGTAAGTGAGAGCGCGACATCGGAAACTTGAGGTAGTTGCCACACGGCGTTTTCGACGAGTTTCAAGCCTTCTGTGGCACAGAACTCCGAACCTGAAAATACCGAAAACACCGAAATTCGTTCGATCTCAATTGGACAACACAAAACAGGATCGCTGGCCGTATCCGAGTCGAACGGTATCCTTTCCGACGAAATCTGGTGAGTGGTTGAGCAGGCGGAGTCGATGAAAGATAGAACACGTTTCGAAGACCAATTTTCCCACGTTGACAACTCATGTGAAAAGTACAGTAACTGGCAATCTGAAGGGGAATGTTTTGAAATGCCCGTGCTTCCGCCTGTGTCCATATTGCACAACACCGATCTCTCCGAAATTGACGTCCGCGCCATGTTGCTAAACTAACCTGCGATGAAATTAAATAAAAAAAAAATCGAAAATAATACAGTCTCTTGAAAATTTCGTAGCTCACACATTATCGATTCTACTGACGATCAACGGGTGCAATACGACAGGTCGGTCCATATCCACAGACATGAAAACTGGGCCATGGAGCTCTTGAACAACGGAAGGACAGAGATTGAGGTTGCTGATCAGTTCGATATGGGAGATAACGATAGGTCTTCGTATTCGTCCCTTGCCTCACCAGGTTCGGTGATTGCGCTGGAAGGCCTGTCCAATTACGGACATAACACCGGAAATATATGCTGCATCATGGGGGTTGTGTCAATGTGTTGACGCGTTATCAAGTGGATAAGAGTTGACACGTTTCATTCCCTCCCACGTAATCGATTGTTCCCGCCAGCACAGCGGCTTGTGTTGATGCTAGAATGCCTTCATGGCGACACGTGTAACTAGAATCACGGTCAGCATCGTTCGTTCGCAGCCAAGCATCCGACGACCGTCACGGTGATCAAGCAACTCTCTGCTCAGTTATAAGTAGCGACCACCATCATATCTAATCCGCCCACCAAGCACATCATCCCAGAAGAAGATCCTCCGCCTCCTTCGATCGCGGTACGATCATACATTTGAACGGCTTGACATGACTGCAAACCAGTCGTCAGTAAATCCACACCAGAACAATTTAGCAAACTCACCGTACGAGCCCCTCCGTGACGTCGTGTCTCGGCACTAACTCCACACCATTCTCGACACATCTCGACACATCCAACGTCGCCAGCGCCATCGCGACACATATGAAGATCATCGACTCCGCTAGGTGTACACCTGGACACGACCGCCTTCCCCACCCGAAACACGCCTCATGCGGGTCAGGCTGCTGTTCCTCGCCAAGGAACCTCTCCGGGTTAAACACGTCCGGATCGGGGTATGTCTCTGGGTTGGATAGGATAAACCTACACAAACCATTTCAGCTGAGATCTTAATTTCATGTTACTCTCGACAAGCCACGAACCATATATTCGGAAGAAGACACGTCCCTTTCGGGATGAAACGCCCCTCGTAGATATTATCCTGTGTAGTGACACGCGCAGCTAGCATCACACACACTCCAGTCAGTCCATAAATGCACATGGGAAGATACGTACCCGTTGGAGCCACCACGTGCCACCGAAGGAGTTCTGTGCAGATCGCATTCACGTACGGAAGCGAATCACGATCGTCAAAGGTCGGAAGTCTGTCGTGCCCGATGACAGCATCCACTTCGGCCTGTGCCACTTTTAGAATATCGGGGTATATTGTCATGGCAAGGAAGAACGCAGACACTGCGGTGGGTGTCTGTTACCGCGCTTTTCAGTGCGATTCTCTTGTTTGTGAGATAATTCAGCTCACGGTGTCTGATCCACCTGATAAATCATAGAATTGTAAGCTCAACTGTCCCAAGAGGTGAATGCATACCGAGATACATGGCAAAAGAAGCCCACTTCAAATTCTCTCCCTCCTCGGGAGTAACACCATCCTGCAGTGCCCGTGAAATGAATGATGGCACAGCATCACCCTTTGCCTAACCCAGAATTAATAAACAAGTATCACGAACTCAAAGAATAAAGATACCAGGTGCTCTAACACAAACCTGTATGGTGTGCCCACTGCCTCGTTCAGCATTTTTCGCCATCGCCTTGCATCTTTGTGGAAACCACCTCCAGGGAACCACTCAGGCAAATATCGCACTAGAGAAACCCTTCAAGAAACCGAAAGAGATCGCAAAAAAAAATTCAGAGAGAACGTACGGATCGGAAATATGTCCACTAGAAATCGTCCTGGGGCAGCAATCATAGATAAATTATTCATGACATTGTCAACCATCTCCACGAGAGGGTCACGATCTTCCTTGACGGTATAACCATGCGAGATTTTCAAGATCACTGAGCCCGCCATTCTGTCCGAAATATGACACATTAGCACGATCACCCAGGGCACAACGGCACCGTATCGCACTTGCGACTATGAACGACGAGATCATCAGCGTTCTTCAACACATTGCGTAGGAATTGTCTCGCTTCGGTTTCTTGGGCAGGGTAGAACACCTCTATGCTACTCTTGGTGCCAATTTGCTGATGAATGAACGTGCGAAGTTTTCGGTACCGGTCACCATATTGTATAAAAGTTATGGATTTACCCCACCCGACAAGGTCACAGCACATCGTAAAGTGTGGTCTGTTGGATGTGATGGCGCTTTCCTTCTCGAGTAAGTCTTTCGATGCCTTGAAGGAGTTGAGCACGACGTATTGCGTGCCCATTACGTTGAGGGATATGATAGGGCCTGACATAGCATGAGCGACGTATGTACATCGTGAGGTGTGTGTATGCACTTGCCATATTTTCCGCTCATGGCTCCGAGGGTTTTATATGGTGCATATATCGGAAGGTCGAGCAGGTTCCCGATGAGGGGCCAACCAGGAGGTCCAGGCGGAAGCGGAATCTTCCTCCAGAGAAGTCGTCGGATGAAGTACAGTGCCAAACCAGCAAGGCAGACATCCAGTACTCGAATCCCCATGATTACGACCCAGTGGGGTCGCACAGCGGCAGGATACGATGGATAGTGTGTTCATGGAAATTCCGACGGCTTTATACCATACAATCCCTGAGTTTGAACGTGTGACGGCATAGTCCTAGAGTGCTCCTGACAGCAACGGTGTGAATGTCTGATCTAAATTAAGCTGGTCCGAATGTCCCAATCATCAGAGATCATCAGCTGGCGAACAAAATTGAAAACAAACATCGTTTGACCAGACCAGTCAAACGATGTCTGTTTGACCGGAGTTAAAAAACGTACAAAGATGCTCTTGACAGTGAATATCTCACTAGGTAAGTCGGGTCTACGTGCGTGAAGTGGAGAATGGAAAACCACCTCGGTTGTTAAAATACGTTTCGCGGGAGTTTCCGTTCTTGTAGCCCGACGGCGCTGGTCGCCACAGTCTAGAAGTATTGGTATTTGGCAACCGCCTTCAACTTGTCACAATCGTCGCCGTCGGACGTGTCGTGCTCAGTTGAGAGCGGCTAGCGTGACATCGGAAATGGTTACAGCTGTCGCTGTCAAAAACTGTCCTGGTCAGCTGGTGCGCACCCCACGTTGGCGCCGGGTCCGGCAGTGACCTTGTTTACAATTATTGTCGTGCTATGAAATAGAAGGTGTTCTGATAAACAGTTTGTTGTTTAATTCAACACGTTGTAGGTACACGGATCAAGTACAGTCGGTCGTGTCACGAAGGCGAAGGTTTCATAAGTGTACGTAAGAGGAAGTCCAGACAGACAACGATGGCAGGGCCGCGGACGACGAGGGAACAGTCAGTGGAATAGACAGGATGGTTGTAGACGAACAAAACGAAAACGGACAACGCGACGTGGTGGAACCTATGGCGGGGCCCGACTCTGTTATCGAAGACCACATGATGCCCGCAGACGTACACAACCTGCTCAAACAA
Source organism: Boletus sp. NGJ (assembly GCA_019096195.1). Lineage (NCBI taxonomy): Eukaryota > Fungi > Basidiomycota > Agaricomycetes > Boletales > Boletaceae > Boletus > Boletus sp. NGJ. Next base: position 64,675 of record JAGTXK010000054.1, read on the forward strand.
CAACCCACTTCAACGGCTGATGATTATACCAGGCGAAGGAGGGGTCGGCAAATCGAAATTGATTCAGACCATCACAGACAACTTCGAACGACGCGCAGGACCCCGTTTGTTGGCAAAAGGCGCTTACACGGGAATCGCAGCCAAGCCCGCATCATCGACACCAAAACACTGCACATGATTGGTCAGATAGCCATGAACACTCGAAACCGCTCAAGGAAAGCGGGAAAAAAAAAACTGTCAACGTTCTGGCACGACAAAGGATATCTACTCATCGATGAGAAATCCATGCTTTCTCGAAAGTTCCTGGCGCGCGTCTCGTCGTCGATAAGCACAGGCAAGAGCCTAGCACCGGGGTACGATCTCCCAACGTGATATTGGTCGGAGATTTCCACCAATTCCTCCCCGTTGTAGGTAGACCACTCGGAGAAGAACCGCTCGGCGCGTCACTGTATGAACAATTCAAGACAGTGGTCCGGCTCACGGAACAAGTCCGTGTAAACGATACGGAATGGCTCGACCTCCTTCCCCATGTCCGTAACGGGAGCTGTCGGGCCCATCACATCGCCATGCTCCGTTCACTCATAACCACCAACCCGTTGTGTCCACCGACGGACTTTGCCACCCCTCCCTGGAGCAACGCAGTTCTGATAACTCCCCGCCATTCCGTCCGTCGTCACTGGAACACAACCATGACCTACGAACGCAGTCGACAGACCGGCCATCAGCTCTTCGTTTGTCGAGCAACCGACACCATCGGAGGAAGACCAGTCACACTCGCAGACCGCTAATTCGCTATAGCAACAAAAACATCAAACCGCGGCAACAAGCACGACGAACACGGAGGTCCCCCGACACAATTATGTTATTGATTGGCATGAAAGTCATGGTCACTTTCGATATCGAAACTGACCTTGACATCGCAAACGGCGCGAGAGGGGAGATAGTAAAAATATTGCTGAGCGAACGCGAAGCCTAATTCCCGTCAACCCAGCCAGTCGTTGAGCTCGAAACCCCACCTGCCTACATCCTCGTAAGAATGCTAAGCACCAAAATCACACAGCTCAAAGGATTGGAACACAACGTGATATGTACCAATCACCTCGATCGACCGCACGTTTACTATCATCACAGGGAACCACCGCAAAACAATACACAAGACCCAATACCTACTCACACCCGCACAAGCCTTGAATCACCGACTATCCAGGGGCAAACGATCCGTCACGCCAGAATCGGCACATCCCGGTGCATTGACACCATTCAACATATCCGTCGCGTTGTCCCGATGCCGCGGACGAGACACCATCCGACTACTACGCGATTTCGACGACAAACTTCTAACCAGCCACCCCAGCGAATACCTAAGAACAGAGGACGAGAGACTTCAGAGACACGGAAAAGTGGTGGAAAGATTTTCAAGGATCTAGTACCGTACCCAATTGACTGGTGGACAACGACAAATGATCCACGAGAAACCCCAGCCCACGCCAGAACACAAAACACGAACGAGCACGAAACGTACGTAACAAAATCCCACGGGCAAATAAAGGCTTCGACACAGCCCCATTGTCAACCTGCAGCGACCTTGTAAACAAGGTGTTGCCGGCCCCTTGTTTTTTTTGTGTTGGCAGTTTTGGCGGCACGCCTGTGCTTCCGCCGACAAATCCAGCAAAAAGTAACGACAGCCGCAGTGAACCACGTCGATGCTTTCTGCCTACATTGGTCTATTCCTGCTGCATTGAAGCGTCAATCTTGGACTCTTCTTGTTCCTCCGAGCTACCAGTAGCCTCGTTTGGGTTGTTGAATGTATTAATGTATGTACACGTACCACGTCGTTTTCAAGTAACTGCAGTACTATAAATTGCGGTACTAAGTATATGTCTACACAAGCGGAAGGAAGCAAAGGTGGAAAGAAAAAATCGACATCCTCTATTTTTATGAGTGCCAGCGATGGCTCTCGCTTGCTCTTACACGCAATGATACACGAACCTAATCGACATCCATCTCCGTAGGCCCTTCCTGCTGCTGCTGCGCCTGTTGTTGCTGCTGCTTCGCCCCCGGATCTGGCGTCTGCGTGCCACTCTGCGGTGTCTGCGTCCCATTGGGCGTCTCCGCCTTGATCGGCTTGGGCTTGGGCCTGGTCAAAATCGGAATCGCGAAGTAGACCACTTCCTCCCGCTTCTTGATGATATCCCCCACCTTCAACACCGCATCCTCATGTTTCGGTCGCTCGGCCTGCCTCGCGATCTGATCCTCGAGCCACTTTTGAACGGTCGCACACTTTTCGATGACAGCCGTCTTGTCCTTCTCGTCAATATGCGCGTACCTGTCGTCGGATGAGGTCGCTTGCGCGAGGTACTCGTTGAGCGTCGTACGGAGGTCGGCAATGCTGCGCGGACGTTCCTCATATTCGCGGAAGCGCGCGACGATGGGGTCCCCGACGACTTTGAGCGCGTCGAGGCGGGCGACGTAGGCGGATTTCGTGGCATCCTCGCCTTCTTCCGAGTAGAGCCAGTCTTCGGCTTCTTGGAGCAGCGTGAGGAGTTTGGCTCTTTCGGCGGCTTGGACGTACGCGGTGTAACGGTCTTCGAGTTTGCCACGGGTGTCATAGACGTATTCTTCGAGGGCGTTTTTGCGGTCCTAGGATGGGGTGAGTATGGGGCGTGTATGCGGAACAACAAAGGGTCGACGCACCTCGGTGTCTTGGACCAGCTTGTCGGCAGCGTGCATCTGGGCTTCCTGTTCCTTGAGCTTCTCGAGGATGCTGAGGTCGAGAGAGGTCCCAAAGGAGGTGAATGGAACTTCAATTTTCTTGACCCGCTTCTTCTTTGGTGGTTCGGGAGGTTGTGCATCCCCGTCGACGTCCATCGCAGTCTGTTCCTCATTCTCCTCCACATCTTCGACGTATGCTGCCTCAAACGACATGATGCCGTGTAGGTTCAGCCGTGTCTTGAGCTTGACACACGAGAGGTCGCCGTTGGGAGCTGCAGGAACACTCTTGGCACTGAATCGAGCGATCCAGGAGTGAATACGACCCGGCAAGTCTTGTGGCTCCGCGTACGATGCCTCGATGTCGAACGGCCCTTTTCTGTAAAAGGTCAAGACCTTGGTGGAGGGAATGCCGTTGCCGCGAGGGAAGACGATGAGCTCGGTGTCCTCGTCGGGATCCGTCTCTGAACGATCCCAGGAGACTCTGATGGGGTATGGGGTGATGTCCCTGATGTGGAACTCGCGTACGCGGAAGGTTGGACTGAAGAATGCGCAGGCAAAGGTGGCACCACGTGCGACGGCTTCGTCTTGGTTGAGCGTGGTATGGAGGGGTTTACCGCCGAGGGCAGCTTGGATGCGTGCACGGACGGCAGGAACACGGGTCGTGCCACCAATGAGCTCGACAGCGTCGATTTGGTCGATGGAGAGACCAGACTCGGCGAGGGCCTGCTGGAGAGGAAGGGCGATGCGATCGAGGACAGGGGTGATGAGTGCTTCATAGGCGTCACGGGAAAGCTTGGATGAGGCATCAACGTCGTTCATGATGTTTTCGACGCTGAGAGGTGCTTCTGTGTTGGCAGAGAGAATTTTCTTGAGGCGTTCACAGCCGACGCCGAGACGGAAAGTCGCCTTTGGGCTGGCGAGGACGTCGATCTTGTATTTTGTCTTGAACTCCGAGGCAAAGTATTGGCGGAGGGCATAGTCGATGTCACGGCCACCGAGATGTCTGTCGTAGGCGGAAGATTTGACGACGAGCTGGCCTTTCGAGAATGCGACTATGGCGACGGACATGGAAGAGTGACCGACATCGACGAAGAGGATGTGACGTGGGTTCTCTGGCTCTGGGAGGTCGGTTTTGGTGATGCCCCAGCTGAGGGCAGCGGCGGTGGTATCATTGATGACACGGAGGGCGTTGAGGCCGGCGATGGCGGCAGCGTCTTGGACGGCGCGCCGTTGGGCGTCGGTATACCAGCCGGGGACAGCGATGACGACATCGGAGATGGTAGACTTTAGTTCATAGGATGCATTATCGCGGAGTTTTCCCAAATACATGGCTACAAGCTGTGTGGCAGAAAAGGTGCGCTGCTCGCCGAGATACGCGACCTGGAAGTGGCGGAGCGATCAGATCCGATTGATAAAGGGAGAGAAGCAAGGTACCTCTGTGCCGACGGCGCCATTGACATCGACGAGGCTGGCATTGAAGAAACGCTTTTCGTAGTCGAGATCGGGGTCGAGGATGGTGCGACCGACGAGCCGTTTGAGAGAGCCGATGGTGTTTCTGAAATTGGAGGTCTCTTGGGTCTTTGCGGGCTCGCCGATGGCACGTTGTTTTGGCCCGAAGGCGACGAGAGATCTAGAGAGAGTCAGGAGACGAATATTTGAGGAGAGCCGAGCACGAACGGAGTGGCACGATTGGAGACTTCGTTGACTATGATGTCGATGCCGCGGTTTCTCGCGACACCAATCTGCGGGTGTGGTGAGGAACGGTTAGAGGAGAAGAAAGGATGTGCAGACCTTGCTGTGGAGAGTACCGAAATCGATACCGACGACGGACATGACTGGGATGGTCAAGAAAGAGATGAGAGGCGGAGTGGACGCTAAATAAACTGTATCGGTGGCTGAGGGTTCTGCTCGTTTCGGAAGACGGTTCTTGACGGTTCCACCACGTTCTACAGACCCGACGTCGTCGAGGACAGCGACGACGAGCTCAGCGACGCCGAGAGGGACAAACGTTCAGTACTGCAGTTATTATCAATGTCGGCAAGGCAGAATAAGAAACGCAAGGGACGAAACCACGTCAATAACCGCGAGCGCACCGTCACCACGTTTACAGAGGACCCCAACACGTCTTTTCTCGTTCCCCTCTCCTCAGAGGATCCCCCCGCCGTCCTCGCGTCCCCCTTCCCCATGCCCTACCAAAACTACATCCCTCCCCAGCAGCAGCAGTTTTTTCAGCCTGTCCTTCCCCCGGGCAAAAACGACCTCGAGATCCTCGAAAACCTCAAGACGATCATCAGGGAGGGCCAGCACGAGTTCTACCGTGCAGTCCCCCAGCCAGCCGCCCTCGCATCTCTCTACGTCGGCCATATCCCCCCACAGGCCCATCCCGAGCAGCTCCTACAAGAGTATCCCTCTCCTCGCTTCACTCAGGATCCCGCCTTGGCTGACAGTAGCAACGGGCCCGACTCCACTTTTCAGTCGGTCAACAATGTACCCTTTCGTTGTCTCACACCTTTTCTCGCACTCACCCTTGTCTCAGACCATCGAGGCCCACACCCCTCTTTCTGGTGCCGACTCGCCCATCAAAATAAGCGCCGACCCTCTCAACGCCGCCGACTCCAACCTGTCCTCTGTCAAGCATGACCCAGACGACCCCACTCGACTCACAACACAAGGCCCTCCAGTCGACACCAAGACGGACGTTCCCGGTGAGTATGGCACACGACAACCTGCGGACACCGCCTCGTCCAACAAGGCAACCCCATTTGACACCACCAAAGACGACGAGCCCTCCCAGTTGACAAGTGAAAACGTTTGGGAGCGTCGCACTCTCGACGACAGAAAGGTCCACTACGACGATCGCAATGCCAATCTGCCCCAGAGTCGAGCCAGTACCTACGACGGCAGGCCGCCAGATGGTACTACTACTGCTGCAACCTCTCCCACAGAGGACCGTCGTTTCCACGACAGAGATCGGGACAGAGACAGAGACAGAACCGCCGACCGTGACAGAGACAGAGACTGGGCCCGTGACCATGACCGTCACGACTCGATCAGAGACCGGGACAGAGACAGAGACGTCAGGGACAGACGCCCCGAGTATTTTGGCCGCTCTTACGGACGAAGCCATGCTCCACGACCACCTCCTGAACTTCGCCATTACGAGCCCTCGTATGGTGCCGATTACGTGCCCCCTCTCCGCCGCTATGAGCCCGACGACAGGCGTGGTCTCCGTAACGCGTCCTTCGACGATCGGTTGAAACCACCTCCTATTGACGACAAAAGGCCCCCATTTGACGACCGTCGTCCACCACCACCATCACCTGCTGTTGCTGATGACCGCCGTCTGACTCTGGATGATCGCCCGATAAGACCACTTCCCGGCTCTGACACTAGGGCGCTCCCGCCAAGCTCTGAGGACCGTGCTCGTCCAATTGGCGATTCTATGCCACTCACTCGTGCAACCGCAGAGGACGATCGAGGCGCTCGTGCAGCCTCACTTGCGACTGATGACCGTCCTCGAGCCATTGTACCACTGGAAGATAGGCTGTCTCAACCTGTTCCCACGCCCTCCCTGCAAGATCGTCTGAGCCAACCTGTGTCTGCTGTCGTGCCTGCTCGCGTGGATATTGCCTCTGCTCCAAGTCTGGAGGAGCGACTCTCCTTGGGACCTGCTCCTCCTCGTTCCTATGCACGCGCCGCCTCTGTCGCACGGGATGACCTTCGTGCACCGCTACCAAAAGACGATTTGCGTGATCACGACCGTGTCACCGATTTCAGGACCAACAAGGACTTTTCCCGAGAACGCCCCGGCGGTCCACTTCCCACCGCGTCCACCTACCGACCTGACCTAGATCGTAGCTTCGGAGAAAGAGATGACCGCGACAGACGTGATCGCGGTGTGGCTGACGTCGACGCGCCTCCAGCGCGGTTCGGCGACGCATTCAGTCGCGCAGGTCCGCCTCCGCCACGCCGGTATTCGCCGCCCCTACCCATGTTCGATCGCGACCGTGAGCGGGAAAGAGGAAGAGCCTATTACCCGACGCGTTCGCCGCCGCCGTTCCGCGGGGAAGGTGTGTATGATCCCGATGGGGAGAGAAGGTATGCCCCCGATCGAGAACGCGATGTGTATGAACAACGGCGGCGGGATTGGTACGGACCTGGCGACGACGAGAAACGTGGACCGGTACCGCCACCGCCTGCTTCGTGGCGACCACACGAGAGACCGCCATTCGTGGATAGAGAGAGGGACCGATTCGACCGCGAGAGAGAAAGAGACAGAGACCCACGCGAGCGTGATCGCGAACGAGAGCGGGATCGGGATCTGGGCGCATTGGCGCCGCCCCCGACAAGAGGGCATTGGGACGACCGTGACCGACGGGGCGGCTTCCAACTCTCGCCACCGCTTTCGCGAATGGATGCAACGGGGGGTGTTGGACCTGGCCGTTCTCTGAGCGCTCGATTGACAGATCCATACCCGCCACCACCGTCTAGCAACGACGAGCGAACGTACCCACCACCGAGAGACTTTGACCGTGGGCGGTACGGTGGCCCTGCTTTGGACGACCATGCGCATGCACACGCACACGGGCCCCCACTGCCATTTACGCGTGTCCGGAACAGGAGTCCAAGTCCGTCGCGCCGTGGGCCGGGTCTTGCAGAAGACATGCGTCCGCCTATGAAACGCGCACGAGAAGACACCGGACCTGGGTACCCTGGCGTCGGTCTGGGTGTTGGTGGGGGTGGTGCTGCGTATTCACCCCCACGACGAGGTGGCATGGGCATTAGCGTGGGAGGGGCAGGAGAGTACGCACCTGGCCCGCCGCCCTCGTCTGCGGCGACGACAACGTCTGTGGTGACTTCTGTGAGCGGGACGGTACCGTCGCGGTCGACAGGGGCACGCACACCGCCTGTGTCAGCGCTTCCGCCGAGCAACAGTGCGAGCAGTGGGTTTTATGAGCGAGATCGTGAGCGGGAGCAGCGGGAAAGAGAAAGGGAGAGGGAGAGGGAGAGGGAGAGGGAGAGGGAGAGAGAACAGCGGGAGAGGGAGAGGGAACGCGAGTATGTGCGTGGAGAGTATGGGATGGGGTATGATCGGGATGGACGTGGGCGACGGAGTCCACCATTGTTGGGGTCGCGGATGGGGCCCGGTCCTGGGTCTGGTGTAGGTGGGGGAGGATATGGAAGGGGTGTGGTTGGGGATAGGAGAGACGACCGGAGGTATGTTCCACCGCCTCCACGTACGAATTGAAGTGGGGGCGGTGGAAAGGGGGGTGGATGCAGGCGTTGAATGCTGGATCTTTGGACGTCCGCTAGCGGACGATTATTGGATGCTCCAACTGTTTTGTGTTTTACGACGTTTTGATTGATGTGTAACAAAAAGATGGTATAAAGGGAATTATTGTACGTGTGGCCAAAGCATGCCACATGCAACTCTACCGCCATCAAAGTCAATATACGCCTGATCATATCCAGTGCGTGATTCTGATACCAGCCTGAGTGTCACCGAACAACTCTCAGAGGCTCGTTTCATCCTCCCCTCGCTGCTCACGCTGTCATTCCAAACAACACATTTCGTCTCGTCACGATACATCTGTTAGATGGTCGTTTTACCCCTCCTCAAGCGCAGCGTCCCATTCATTCTCGAGTGTTTCACAGAGCTCAAAGGGTCGTCATAGTAGCCAGTGGCTGTGCCCGTCCGTGCTAACTTACAGTGCTCTGTACATTTCAAGAAAGAGAACATATGACCATGGCCTTCGTGTTGGACGCGTCACGCCCTCGTCGAGAGGGGGGGCTGAGAAGGATGTCCATGTCCGGAATCCTGGAGAGGGGACACCAGTGGCGCAGTAACAGTGCAAAACGTTACATGGACGATTTTCCCTCCTTCCACGTTCGACTTGGAGTTGAGCCGTTCGTCCTATCATCCTCGAGCGGCTGCTACGCCCGGGCATCTAGCGATAGGCTGCCAGTGCTTTGTACTGAACCTGCTTGACAATCGGCTCCAAGCAACCAACGAATGGACACCCGATGACCGTCGGGTGTACGCGGCTGTGGAGATGCGAGTTCAAAATGAGCGAGCGATGGCTAATCCTAGAGTTGTATCCAAGTATATTGGTGATGCCACATTCGTTGTCTCCGTCGTGACGGCGGATGCGGCATCGCCGAAATAAATGTGTACAATTGGACGTTGGTATGCAGTGGGGGGTGCACATGAACCGAGGGAGGAGACTGGAGAAGTTCAAACATTGTAGAGCGTGACTCGCGTGGAGGCTTGGCTTACCGGAGCGGAGTGTGATGTCATATATGGAACATCTTCGGCGGCAAGCTTACCTAAAATGGAAATCAACCCAGGGAACATTGTCCCATGGTAAATTCCTATTTTTTTTGGAGGGTGCAAAGTTCGTCCACTCTGTTCTTATCGCGTATACGCCTCGGAGGAAACCAAGTTACATGGTTCAGCGAGGTCGCCCTGACACTCTGTGTCTCAAACCAGTTTGGCCGTCAAGTTTTATCGGTTCAAACAAGTCGAACACGTCCCTCTACCTCCGTGTTACAGCTTCAAGCTGTTAGGACGAACACGACCCCTTACCTCCTCCGTGATCTCGACAAACGCACAAGACCTTTACGCGACCTCGGCTCCGCATCCTACTTCTACTGTATTCTGGATAGTAAGTAGTACATACCGTTTTACGGTTCACCCTGTATCGCGTACACGTGTCATCGCCCCCTCCTCCGTCTCACATCGGTTGGTCGGTCCGAGGTTGGGCTCGACAGGTCGCCTTACCTCCATGGTTTTGCCACTGCCACTGCCACCTCCACCCTACCTCCTTCATCTCATCGTTCACCTGACGAGCACCACTGCTTTGCCGACTGCGCATGCGGTGCCGCCGACAACCTCCATCTCGTAACGCACCAGACCCTCGGGGGAAACACGACGACGCCACACAGATATCGCACGACACACATGCCATACCCATTCCAACAACCCTGCGATACTCGCCCTACCCGAGTGACAGCCATGCCCAGAGTACTGCGTGTGTGTGTGTGTGGGCTTTTGGGAATGATATTGGACAGGCGGGGGGGACGTGTCTGCCAAACGGGACGAGGGCAAGTAACGCGATATGACCAAACGTGTGCTCGTCAGCATGGGGTCCTCACATCGTAATCCACGTTTTGAACGTGCGGGGACGATCCACGATGAATGTTCGTGCGCGTGTGCCAGCTTAAACCGCATCAATGCTAGTCTGCACATAGCCTCGTGGTTCGTTATCAGAGCTTATCTTGCGCTCATCCGATAATGCATTGCCCATCTACACACTCCCAACACACACATACAGATGTACACAAGGCTGGGCGCTAGCGCAACGTCGGCGGAGGCATTGACATACTGCGACACTGCGCAATGACCTTTCTCAGTGATCGTCCGATATGGTCGCCTCGGGGACTTCAGACGTCATGGATCGACCCGGTCGGTCATCCGTCACCTTACCAACACCATCCTGACTGGCAAACGTGCAATTGCCAATCTTCAAGTTTAGATACGGATCTTTTTGTGTTTGGCCTCGCTCTTTGGGCGAATGGTATTGTTCCTCTTACTTTTTCTGTTCAAGAGACTCCGCTACGTTGACACGTTTGATCGCCCCAAGGGTTTTGCGTCAGCTACTGTACACAGCCCGAACTTTAGAGACGAGCCCCAAAATACGGACATGAGAAGGCGGTGAGGATGATGGAGGCACTGGTGACTCGGCATTCGATAGGTTCGGGTGGATGATCCTATCGTGCGGTCCAGGATGATACCGGCGGGATGCGAGGACGGCGGATCCGGCGGTGGTGCTGTGTTGATCAACATTGCGTATGCGACATGCTCGATCCCGCTGATACGGGTACACCCGCGGTGTCGCGCAGACGTTGTGTCCATCGGTGCCTCGTGAAATGTCCTACGTCCTGTCGCGGTGTCTGGGTCATCCACGAAAACCCTCTGATTACCATCCGTTCCATCCGACCCCGACCTTTCTCTTAGGCCCTCGTCCTCGCACGTTTCTCCTTTCCAAGATGGCGTATGAAAAGGACGGTATGGAACGTCTCGGTACGCCGTCGATTCCCGTCCTGTTGGACGTTATCTCGCCACTCCACTCTCTTCCATTCCAGTCTCGTTGATCCGTCAACTGCCCTTGATCGTATACCGACACCGGCCTGATATAGGATGCTAGCCCGACGAACTCGAACCCCCTGACCCATGTTGAAACGTTGATCTTTTGATGTCGCCATTTCCCCTTGTCGAGTTTCTGATATCATGCGATAACGAGCGACTCGAGTGTCTACGAACTCTATCGGCCGATGATGATCAACTTTTTTTTTTTTTTTTTTTTTCTCCAACAAGGGTTGCCGCACGGACACGGGACGGAATGGTCTGCACCCGTATCTTTTCTATTGTTCTGTACGCTCCAATTTCAAAATTTGAAGAGACGCTCGTATTGGTTTATCATTTCCGCGATCATGTAGCGTACGACCGTGTTAAAAAGGAGCGGCGACGTAAAACGACGACGGGCTAATAGAATATGCGGGGGCATCTACTACGTTTTGAATAAATGAATGGCGACAACAAAAAATACGTAAGGACGGTGGACGAGGTCGGGTATTTCATCAAGGAAGAAGAAGACGTGTGAAATGGTGTGGCTACATGATGATGAATGCGAGAGGGTGTTCTCGTCCGTTTTTCGTGAGCATGCGTGAGGGAACATGATGGGATGATGTGGTTCGGTGGGCCTGCGCTCTTTGCGGCTTTGGATGGTGTCTATCATATATATGCTTGGGGGGATCGTAAACGTGCGTGTACAATGCATTGCGAGGTTGCGTCAAGTTCGTATCTAAACAGAGACAATACTGTGTGGGGCCTTGAAGAAAAAGGCAAGTGGCGAGAGTGAGGGGTGGGTGGGGGTGTGGAGAGTGGGGGGGAGGTGGGGGGAGGAGAAAGATCGGCAAAGGAAGCAAAGACCTCTTTTTTGCCATTCTAGAACGCCCGTCGTTCTCGGTCGGGCTGCGACCGACCTTCCCGAATCATTTCCCGTCGACCGGGAGAAGGTGAGGGCGAGAAGAAAAGGCGAGATCGAGCGTTAGCCCAGCCAAGCTTTTCCCGTCAGTTTCTGGGTTCTAGTACGAAGAACCTCTAAAACCTCGACCATTTCCGCTCCGACCGCCAACGGGCGACATGGTGACGAAACCGAGGAGTCGTTTGAGCAAGGGTTGTTGTTGGCCGTGTGGTTTCGTCGGTACGGGGGCATGTATTGGAGGCTAAAGGTCGGCGCGAGCGAGATATCGAGAGTACAATCAGCACGAGCACGGACACGTGAGGAGAATCAAAGACGCACGCCGCGCTTATACTCCGCCTTTGGGCCGCCACCCTGGACGAGGAGGTAGGGCTGTGGCGGGGGCTTTGAGGATGGGTGGCGGGAATAGGAAGGATGCCGATGGAGCGTGTCCTTTGGCGGGTTGGGCGAGGGATGGTATATCTGGCCGGGGGGTGGTTGGGTCGCATAGGCTTGGCGGGTGGGGCTGTGACCATACCCGGTAGGGGATGGGTACTGGTAGTTGTGTGGAAGGGACGTGTGTATTCGTGGCGCAGGGGCGCGGGCGACGCCATGCGGTTGAGGGTAGATGTAGGGTTGCGAGCCATGTGAGGGGTAGTTGGGCTGCACGTCCCTTGGGGTGGGTGGGGAGCGGGAGTGGGACTGGCTACGGTACCTTGGTGGTGCGGTGCGGTCATGATAAGCGTGGTCGGTGTAGGACCTGCTGCGGGACCGAGATGGGCGAGAGGAACTCATGGACCATTGGTCGTAAGTGTTGTAGCGGTTGTGGGGAGGGAGGGTGTCCTCTGGCTCGTCGTAGAAGGCGCGATCGCGGAGGGTGGGGGAGAGCACGAAGGGATTGGAGAACTGGGCCTGCTGGAGGGTGTGGTTGACCCAGTTGGATACGCGGGCCTGCTGGGCGAGGTGGCGCTCGTGCGCGGCGGGGGAGTAGTCGTACTCTGTCATGAGGCGGGAGGGGACGGAGAGGCGAGTGGGTTTTCGCTTTATACCAGATCGATGGCGTCTTCTTATAATAAGCCCAAAGTCACTTCCCACACGAGGATTTTCTTTTTTTCTTTTTTTTTCTTTCGTTCTTTCTTCACGGATCGACTCCTACAGCGCAACGCCCGTCCCTGTGCTCATCGCCTCTCGGACTCGTTCGGTCTCCCCGTCCTCTGTCAGCTTCGTCCTCATCACTGCCCAAATCGATCCTCCACCTCCCCTCTTTCCCCGCACGAATATCTACCCCACAGACATGAGGCAAGAAACGGTGTACAACTCTCCCATACGTGCAGAAATACTCTCGCCTGTCCCATGGGGTGCACCGCTCATCTGACCCTCTCCCTCTCTCTCTCGCTTACACGTGTCGTCCTCCCCCAGGATTATCCTTGCAGCACCGTCACTGCCTACGTCTCCCGCGTCACGTCCACCATCCTCGGAACCCGGCTTCATGATCTCAGACACGTTTCCCCGTCTGCGTCGCACATCTCGCAACTCCTTCCTTTCATCAAGTGCCTTTTCGGATCTCGTCCGTCCTGGAGTGCTAGTTTACCGGTCGTCCACCATATCTCCCATTGTCCAAGGGACATTGTCATTTCTCGTGGCACTGCGTTGATCGCACAGCTTGCCTTTGCCAGTAGCCACAAACAGCCCACAATAGATGGCGTTCCAAGTATGTCTCTCCAACAATTAGTCCGCCGGATCGAGTCACATCCTCACCTCCATCGCGCCCGGTTCGGGAATCTATGTCTCTTCCGGTACACTAGGAAGGAGTCAGCTTCCATCCGACTCCACGACGGACTCCCTTTCCAATTGGTTCGTTGGCGGTCCATCCGTTTCTAGTATGGAAGCTTCCTCGACCTTTCACCTTTCTATTTCGAGTCGTCACTTTGGATCCCTTGCAGGGGTTGCCGAAATCAATTTGGATTGGCCAAAAAAAAGGGTCGTGTGCACGGTCCTCTTGGCACATTCGATACCCTCGTCCTGCTTAGTTGTGTTCACTGCTCCGCTTGTCAACGACGCCAGTGGGCATTTCGTCGGCACGCCAGTCCGTACTGCGTGTCACCGGCCAGATTACGTACCCGTGTGCATCCCTTCTCACCCGTTTCTCCGATGCCCGCCAAATTATGGGTCCCTGTATAAATTTAATGGGCTGTTGCGGCTGTGCATCCTGTTCGCGTCATCTATACTTGACCTCTGGCCTCACGTGTTTTCCGACTAGGAACATGCCATGCTGTTGGTCGAGAGACGCTCTCGCTCGCACGGGTGGGACCCTGACCTCGTTTTCAAGATACGTGTGTTGGCACGGGACGTGCGACCCTAGACTTGGCCATGGCCTTTTCGAGCATGGACATGGAGCGAATCGTCTCTATTGCACGCCTGGCATTGGCAAGTGACACCCGCCGCGTACAGCAAGCCCATTGACAGTGCTGTGGGTGAGCGCCAACGTACTCTCCAAGCTACCCATCTTGGTGACCCACGACGGGTGCAGCGCCCATAACACATTATGAATTCATTTCGAGCGTCGCAGGTTCCACGGGAGCGTCTGGCCGCGGGACGCCACCATGATCGATAGCGATAAGCGAACTGCCCATATCCATATCAATGACGATAGACTTCACGGTCTGGGTCTTTCTTTCGGACCGAGCTTCGAAATGGCCTGGAGTTGCTCGATGGCATCATATGTGGCATGATTGAGGTGGTCGCATAAGATGTTTAAACGCGGACCGTCTCACCAGGTTTTCCCTCATCGACCGTGGACGACGACGTGAAACATGATCTTGCGATCTCAACATCTGCGCAAGGCACACGTACGTGGTTCATGGTTCATGCCGTTTCGAGGTCACGCTACCCCGGTTTCCCCTGTCTCCGGTCCTAGAGGGGACAAGGTTAACTTTGACAAATACCTTACAAACCCATCAACGCGGGCGGACCTTGAGGTGTGCGGCCAAGGGACGATCGAAGCGTCCACAGCCAAGAATTCATGAAACGCACCGGAATATATACGCATATACACAAGTGTAATATGTGTCACGTTCTTCCTTGCGTCTTCACGATAATCACATCGTGGCACATGAGTAGGTGTCGTTGAGCCCTTTGCCATTGACCATCGTAGAACAAAGGACCGCAAGCGAGAGACGAAAGCCGAGTGGAAGAGTGTAAATGTCTTGGCGCTCGGGTGAACGATCTTTGTGTCTTCCGCATGCAAGCAAATGTGACACGCCAACACGTTTTTTCAGGCTTCCTCACGGCCGACCTCGCCCGTGTCACATCGTGTGTATGAGTGACCCCCCAGACGATCCTTGCCATTCAGGATCGCGATATACTGTGGAGCCGAACGAACGTGATGTTGGTAGGCGTATACGATTCAAACTTGATGCCTTGAGGTCCCAGGGTCCAACGTTTTTGCAAGAAAGGCATCCCGTGTGAGTGTGATGTGATAGGAATGTGGGGAAGGGGGGAAATGATCGGTGGGAGTCGGACACGTTGACGCTGGTGACATTTTTTTTTTTGTGGCATAGTCCGCGAAGGTGAAGGAGGCGTGTTTACTCGTACCGGACGTGGGGGGTTAGTAAACGATAAGATGAAATGAATGTTTTCTCGCGGTGGGTCGTAGTCCGCGGGGTTATACGCGTTTGCAGGATCGGAGAGTCGAAGCGGGACCGTTATTATTCGAAAGGGGTCGTGGGTCGTGGTGTTGGTGTTGGCGTTGGTGTGCGATTTGAGAGTGAAATATATACGTTTATATTATTCGCTGCAGATAAGGGGGGAGACGTACGACGAGTCTCGAGTTCGTGGATGCCTCAACCTTCAACTTGCGGGCGCGATACCGGTACCAATACTCCCTTGTGGCCCTCGGATGGTGGAGTACGAGACACGAGAGCGAGTAGCTGTTCGTTCCTCGTGCGTATACGTGTCCAGTACGTACCTCTATCTGCTCGTCTGCCTTGCAATAAGCGTGGCTGTGGTCCATATCTAGATCAACGATAAAATAAACCCGACATTCCGCCCCCCCCCCTATACAGTACCTACATGCACGTCTGAGCGTGTTCCCCGAATTCCTGGACGTGAGGAATGGAGTGGAGGGGCAGTTTGAAAGTTAAACTTGGCTTACAGTACACATCGATGGTCGCACCCGCCGGGCCGTGGCAAGTTCAATGGACCGCAATCAGGGACACAAAGTGACGTCACGCCACGAGTTGAATCCTGGAAAGCGTGTCCGCGTCCCGGACCAGAGAGATAATCGGGAATAATAAAAATATGCTGTATGACAGACATTAATATTTTAATATTTGACTGCGCAACATCGTCAGCATCTTCGTCGGAGAAAGCATACACGGACCGCCCGGGCCAGACGTACCCGCGGAGGCAGTACTAGTAGTGATGCATTGATGATCCGTTCCCTGAGCTTGTGCGTACGTGCTGGCGTTGCTTTGAAATCTACGATAAGCCCGTGTCACCGTTTCAAGTTGGAAAGGATATGAGTGTGACGAGGGTCAGAGGCCCCAGAGTCATGCAGCCGTTCACGTTCCACACCTCGTATGATGTGCATTTTTCGTACTTTTGATCTCGATTCTTCAAGTTAGGATGACGGTGCTCGGACGAAAGCCTGGCTCCGAGGACACGTTGCAACTCTAGAAAAGGGACGGAAAACCATTATCCTCTCTAGACGCACAATGGATGCTCGTCGTGCAGTGGGGTAAAATTGGAAAGACAAGAGGTGTTGGTAGTCTCTTGGGGTGAGGCAACGGTGATTGATCTGGACGCTATTGGTCACTGCAGACTACTAAACAATGCGCTGGACATGACGTTGACCTGTCGAATTCAAGAACCACCCTAGGCCACCCAACTTGAAGTTCTTTTCCAAGTATTCTTGAAGCAAATATCCAAGCCGCGTGCACGTCAACAACATATAGGTAACCTCTAAGTAAGCGACATGGACGAGCTAATAGCGCATGTATCGTACGAAAAAAAAACCGACATCGCGATCCCTGTCCTCAATTACGGTTCTCTTACATTCCATACCGGGTCCACACGGGAAGCGTAAAGAAAAGAAAAAAAAAAAAGGTGAAAAAGAGTGCGACCCTCGGACGCGTTGAAATAATAAAAATCGTCGAGGCTTTCTTCTAAAGTCCCGTCTGATAAAAGAAACGTCTTAAGCAAGGGATACTACATAAAAAGAAGGGGGAATTATTTGTTCCAGTCTGTACGTGTGAGCGCCTCGAGCGCGGTGAGGATGGCGGCTAAGACCATTGACACCAAGCACCAGAAAAACACAGAGGGCACATGGAATAAAAAAGGAAATCAACAACTCCACCATCCGCAGTCCACATTAGATGCGTTACAGATTGGCAGATCGTCCCGCAGGGCATTTCGTCTTTTCATCGCCTCTTTCACGTACCTTCACTCACCCTTTCAAAACCGTCCACCTACACCAGCCAACCGTGAACTCGGCCGAACGAGCCTCACACTCGGAAACCCCTCCTGTTCCTCCTCGATCGGCGACCTGTGATCCCACAGACTCTGTCGTTCTTCCGCGTCGTCATCCCCTTTCGGGTATCGTCGTGACCGCGAAGCTGAGCTGCTCCTTCGTTCCCTGCGTGTTCGATCAACCTCGGCGCTTGAACCCGCACTTGCGCTGGTGCTAGTGTTCACATTGATGTTTGTGTTGGTGATCACGGTTGAACGTCCGGCAAGAGGCGTTATCGCAGAGACAGGCGTCGCATACACCGTATGCTCGCTGCCCGTGCTCATCAGTGACGGCGCATACCCCGCACTCTCCGCCAAATCCACATACGACGTGTTCTCGTTCCCCAGGAAGTCGTTTGAGGAGGGAAAAGCGGACATGGAGGGTGTTGAGGGTGTTTCAAAAGGGTCGCGTTCGACGCGCGTACCATATGTAGATGCGGTCGGTGCGGGTGGCTCATCGTTGGCACGTATGGGAATGACGATGGATTGGGTGTTGAAACCCGTATCTTGGGGCGTCTGAGGTGCACTAGGGTTGTCCCCTCCGCTTGTAGGCACCCCAGCACCTGACCCTGGGGGCGGGAGGAGCGGCGGTATAGAGCCAGCGGGCGAGGCCGACGCTGCTGTAGGGGGGTAGGTGAACGATGGTGAGGCTTTGGTGTCGAGGTCAGCAGGGATGGACGTCGTACGGAGCGCGTGGACGGCCTGGGCATTGCGGTTCCCTGTGGGCGCGTACGAATGCACGATGTCCTGCGCCCCAAACTTGACCGTCGTCCGGCGCGGGCTCTGTGTCGAGGACGTCGTGAGCTCCGAGTCGCGGTCCGTCGAGTCACCGCGCACCAAGGCTGTCATGGGTGCATCGTACAACGCGTGCCGCGTGAGGCCGTCATAGCTGTTGTCGGTGTGTTGGAGGGAGGAGAACGGGAGTCCGTCGAGGTTCCCTACCATGCCCCCGCCAACGCCCATCCCACGCGGTGCACGTACAGAGCCGGTGGACCGGCTTGATTGGCTGAGTCGTCGGGCACTCCGTGCACGCATGAGGCTTCCGATGGTGCCAAACGAACCGCGTAGGGCGTCCATCCCGGGTTCTTCCGTGCCTGCAAGGTCCTTTTCTTCGCTGTCGTAATCGAGGTCGATCGTGGCGGGCTTGTCTGTGTGGGTGCGAGCAGCCTGGAGGAGTAGTGTCGACCGTCGGTCGAGTGATGTGAGCTTGGCAGGGTCGATCTTGGACATTTGAAGGATCGTGATGCCGACACAGATGGTCAGGAACGCGAGGACCAAAGTAATAATTTGGGACGCTGGCGCAGCAAGACCTTTGAAGAGAACCTGAATCGAGAGTATGAGGCATTCTACAAACAAAGAACATCGACACGTACGATCGTCGTGACCATTGAGCAAAATGAAACTTTGTCAAGAGATCAGCATCGTTATGCATACGAGTCAACGGACTCACATAAGACGTAGTACGTCGGGGTTACTTGTGCAAAGAACATCAGAGTTCGGAAACGGCACAGACAAGATGATACGTACCCATAGCTGTACAAATAAGGTAGTGAAATGAGCATATATGCGCAAGAACGAGTAAAATGCGCACCTGTATTGAATAGCGCAAGCGCGACGTTCAAGTAATACACTTCTGTCACTACGGAACGTCAAGTCCTGAATGCATGTGCAACACTGGAAGATACCCACGCAATGTTACGACTACGAAAGCCATCAGGAAATATATGAACCAGTTCTTGAACTGCAGGTGATATGAGCATAATATCATGATGAGATGTTTGTCTAAACCTACCTGGTTATTGCCCATCACAGAGGTGACGATAGCAGCTCCAAGACCAGTCGTAACGCTCACGCTAATGCCGCCAATCGTACTACAAACGGTGATGTACCAAATCATGTTGTTCTTTCCATGCCTGATGGGAGACGGGGTGAGTAAAGGGGAGGGAGAGGAGGGAAGACGGACTTTGGACCGAAATAGATGATGATGCTTAGTGCAATGGTGATGAGTACACTGATGTAGGCGAGGAAGCTGGGTGCGATGAACAATAATTCGAATTCGGATATCTCGGAAGGGGTTTGTTCTTGGGGGCCTAGCAACGGAATTAGGGACGGGGGAGAGAAGCATCAGCCAAGGACATGCCATTGAGAGCGATGATGACAGAACCGATCTAGATGGAAGGGTGAGATGTGACAAAGAACAAAAGGGGACAGGCATACGATACAAAGAGAGCATCCGAGCCAGCCGAAGAATGTGAGCTTCTCGTTGAGAAATATGGAAGATAGCATGGCGCTGAT
The DNA here is from genome assembly GCA_019096195.1 of Boletus sp. NGJ. NCBI lineage: Eukaryota > Fungi > Basidiomycota > Agaricomycetes > Boletales > Boletaceae > Boletus > Boletus sp. NGJ. The sequence continues at coordinate 84,213 of JAGTXK010000054.1, forward strand.
TACAACAGAAAGGGCGCCCATGGGTGTCTTGGAAGGATGAATCAGCCGAGACTGGAATGGAGTATGATGGGATACAGACCACAACAAGAGCCTCGACGAAAGCATATGCTGGGGTGGGGTGAGAGGAGGGAGGGGAGAGGGCGTGAAGAGACGCACCGGCAAAATTACAGAGTTCACCGAGAATCATCACTGGACGGACAGAATGAGAGTCGGTATTGAATCTGAGAGAAGAGATACATACTTATCATGCCGGTCCACCATAATGGCTGTCAAGCATAAGGATGATGGAGATATGCGCATGAAATGGAAGGAGACTGACCGATTTGAGGTAAGCGACGCCCTCGCCTGCGGTGTGCCCGGCCTGCGAGCGCAAGAGACCTTTTTTCTTGAATACAAAGCTTGAACCTATGAGGAAACCGCTGGTTACGGCGAGTACGATGCCGACAATCTGCAAGGCGTGAGTTTCGGGATGGAGGGCAGGAGAGAAGAGGCACCTTGAGGCTAGAAGGCAGCTGTATCGTTGTGCTTGAACCAGAAGCAGAAGCAGAGGAGGAGGCTGCCCTCGCAACTGGTCGCGGCGGGGTTGGGTGCATGGTTGGGATGGAACAGAGAGAGCGGCGCTGCGGCAGTATTGTTGCGATGCAAAGACGAGACCGAAAAGTTGCCATTATTGGAAACTGAACCGTGGCGGTACAAAAGGGAGTGAGCCCCCCCGTCGAGGGCGCTGGTCGGTACATAGCTGGTCATGCACCGCGACGAGTTCCTGTTCGTCTCTACGGAAGATCTGCTGAACACGCCCCCGCGTCCTCTCCAGGCGTACCCGACGGACATCCTGGAACCGCGCGAAGCAAACGGGCGAGATCCGGACATTTCTCCATGGTCTGAGCCGGTGGGTAACGCAGATATTCGTTCTTGTTCGCTCGCACCCACGCCCCCCTCCCAGCCCACAAAGCGCACGATGGCCTTTCCTTACAAGCCCTTCCGACCGTCGACCGCCTCGACCGCCTCCGTCCGCTCGCGTCCGAGCGACTCCCACTCCATCGCCGGCGACACCTACGTCTCCTCCGTGTCCGACATGTCCATCACTGACCCTCGCAGGGGAAAGGGCTCCCTCGGCTTCTTCAGCGACATCATCATGAAAAAGCGCTCCCGCTCAAAGCTCGCCTCCTCCGACCAGATCAACGACAGCATCTCCTCCTTCGCCGCTTTCACCCCGAATCCCTCCCAGGTCTCCGTCAACACATACATGGCCCCCTTTCACCACGTCCCTCCCCCCGTCCCTCCCCTACCAAAGAAGGAAAAGGACAGGTCCAGAAAGAGATACCGCCTCAACAAACCCCCGCCCCTCCCCCCCAAGGCCGAACCCCTCCTCACAATCGACACCGATTTCTCCCATATGGAGGACATCATCCACATGAGCGCCACCTCGAGCACACTTGGCAGTCGTCCCAGTGCCTCCTCCTCCAGTGGTTTCGACTCAAGCTCCCTCAGCTTGTCCAGCTTCACTCCTCCCTCCCCATCTACTTCCATGTTCACCGATCCTTTCCATCCCTCCCCCGCCGCCGCCTCCAAGCGCAAACATCGACACGACCACAAGATTTCTCCAAAGACCATCACGGAGCCACACGACCCCGAACCCGACAGCGGCCAACTAACCGAACGCGAATGGACCGCACCCGAAAGCTGGGCAATCGAAAAGGAGGGCGGAGATACGGCTGCCGAAGGCGCAGGTTCCAGTTCAGAGGAAAGCGTCGTCGCCACCAGCTCACGAACACCCGATGACTCGTCCACAACCACTGATATCTCTGCCAAGAAACGCATGCGCAGAAAAACCCATTCTTCCCACAAAACGACATCGTCCTCCGGCTCCACAAAGTTCGTCCTCGTCCGCATATATCGTGCCAACGGCTCCTATCATGTCGCACAAATCCCCCCGCATGCAACCGTCGCAGATCTCACCCCCTCCCTCAACGCCAAGGTCCTACGTGATCACGAACGAGAATCCCACAAGTTGTATCTCAAGGAACGAGGAAGGGGTATGTAATCACTCCCATGCCCTTGTTTCTGCTTAATCTCCCTCTCAGAACGGATGTTGGCTCCGACGGAGCGGCCCGCCGCAATCACCCGCCGCCGTTTGGAACAAGCAGGATATGATCAACTCGACAGTCTCGACTACCTCGCCGCTGAAGATATGACGTTTCTTCTCAAGTTTGTGTACAAAAGTCAGCTGCTTGGCCCAGCGGTATGTACCATCACTGCGATCCTGGATCCGGGATTGACCCTTTCCAGGCCGAAGATCTCAACATTGACGAATTCGAAAATGTAGATCTCACAGGGTGTGGTCTACCCACTATACCCATCATCTTTCATAAAAATGCGGCAGCCATCATGTTCCTTAATCTTTCTCGAAACCCCATGGTGGAGATACCCCTCGACTTTATCCAATCTTGCACCAACTTACGTGAACTCCGTCTCTCCAATATGGCAATGAAGAGAGTACCTCAAAGTGTTCGACATTCGGCAAGCTTACGTCGTCTGGACCTCTCATGTAACCGCATAGTAGACCTTGATGACGCTGGGCTTGATCGTATCCCTGAATTAAGCATCCTCAAGCTGCAAAATAATCGCATGGAACAACTTCCCTGGTATTTCCCTCGCCTACGGATGCTCAAGACATTGAACATTTCCAATAACAAATTCAGCCATCTCTCCTCCGTCATTTGCGAGATGCCCGCCCTTCTTGACCTCGATATATCGTTTAATATGATCACGGAACTCCCAGAGGACATTGGCAAGTTGACTGCGCTTGAGCAGCTTATTTTCGTCGGAAATCAGATATCCAAACTTCCCGAGCAATGCAGCCAACTTGTCAACCTTCGAGTCCTCGACTGTCGACGAAATAGTATCGCCGACCTTTCCATCGCGCATACAATCCCTCGACTGGAGAAACTCCTAGCAGACCACAACGTAATACACGCACTCGACCTCTCTCATGGTCCACGTAGCACGACCATCCTTGACGTCTCATTTAACGACATCACGCTTCTCAAACTCGTCCCCTCTGTACAAACACCTTTCGCTCTCACCTCCCTTGACGTCTCGCACACGAAACTCTCCTCTCTTGACGACTTTACATTGTCACATCTTTCTGCACTTCGAACCCTGAAACTAGACCACAATCTATTCCGAACTCTCCCCGACTCCCTTGGGGAGCTCAGTCATCTCATCACGCTCTCCTGCTCTGACAATCATCTCGATGCTCTCCCTGACACCATTGGCTCGCTCCGGCGACTCGAAACTCTTGACGCACACAATAACAGTCTTAGGCAACTACCTATCTCCATCTGGAACTGCCCCTCACTAGTCTTGATCAACGTGACATCCAACCTGCTCGATACATGGCACAGCCCACCAGACACGTCGCTCATCACTCCCCCTGCTTCCGGTATATGCCTCGAAATTCTGCAGGCGTCGCCAGGGCCACGGTCACATTTACAGATCGCAAGAAAAGCATCGTGTGCTACGGTACACACGTCATCCGGTCGACCTTCCCCACCGATCGCGTATTCGCTCGAGAAACTGTACGTTGGGGAGAACCGACTCACAGACGATTGCCTCCCGCTGTTCACGATCCTGAAAGAACTCCGTGTCCTCAACCTCTCCTTTAACGAAATACAAGAACTCCCTTCCTCTTTTCTCCGCAACCTCACGAAACTTGAGGAACTCTACCTAAGCGGCAATCAGCTGACAAGTATACCGACTGAGGATTTGCACAGGTTGACGAGGCTGAGCGTCTTGTTTCTCAACGGAAACAAGTTGCAGACGCTGCCCCAGGAGTTAGGCAAGGTGCAGAGTCTAACGGTGATCGATGTAGGGAGCAATATGCTGAGGTATAACATTAATAATTGGGAATTTGACTGGAACTGGTAAATTTCCCCTACTTTTTCGCGGGTGTCGTTTTTTGTGGAGAGCTGACTGATGCCGTTGTGCGATAGGAATTTCAACCAGAATCTCAAGTACCTCAACCTGTCGGGAAACAAGAGACTCGAGATCAAGCCTGACCATCCGAGCGCGAGACAGCTCTCGGATGGGGCAGAGGGAGGTCGCGGTCTCCTCGCCGAATTTTCCGAGCTGACCTCGTTGCGCGTCCTCGGTCTCATGGACGTCACCACCACCTTCTTGCCCAACATCCCTGAGGAAACCGAAGACCGACGCGTCCGAACCTCACTCTCCGAAGTGAACAAGATGTCATATGGGATCGCGGACAACCTCGGGAGCACCGGCTACCTCACCATGCTCGATCTCGTTCAGCCCGAGTTTCGGGGCCAGCAGGACGAGGCCGTATTTGCCATGTTTGGACGGTCGGACGCAGCACTGACCGATAACCATCTGTCCAAGTATCTCCATGACAACTTTTTACCGCAGTTCAGCGCACACCTTGGTCAGATCGATGAGTCAAAGAACGAGACGGTCCTCGATGCGCTGCGTCGGACGTACCTGAGACTTAACAAGCAATTGCATGACACGCTCTACGCCGGGAGCACGTCGAATCGAAAAATGTCCCAGGTGAGCGCGTCGACAATGGGCGCATGTCCGCTCGAGAGTTCGTATCGCGCAGGGGCATCCGGCATCGTGCTCTACTTTGTTGGGAAAACCCTGTACGTGGCGAACGCGGGTGATGCGCTCGCGGTGATCTCGATGCAGGGCTCTGCCGAGCTGTTCTCGAGAAAACATGACCCGTTTGATCGCCGTGAGACAGAGCGTATACGGACGGCCGAAGGATGGATCTCGCCCAAAGGTCTCATCCACGAGGAGATCGACACATCGCATTCTTTTGGCTACTTTTACCACTTCCCCGTGGTGAACGCCCGACCGTACGTGGAGAGACGGCGGTTGACGGAGCAGGACGAGTTCGTCATCGTTGGCAATCGAGGGCTTTGGGATTATATCTCGTATCAGACGGCGGTGGATATTGCGCGGTCGGAGATTTCTGATCCGATGATTGCAGCGCAAAAGTTGCGGGATTTTGCGATCAGTTATGGGTCGGACGGCAGTACGATGATCATGGTCATCTGTGTCGCAGATCTGTTCCGCCCAAAGAAGCAACCGACGGCCGATTTGTCGATGGACGTGGAGGCATTTAGCTCGTCGAAAAAGCGAGCGGGTAAGAAGGCGGATATCCAGGATCGCACGATCGCACGGTTGGACTATGAAGTGTCGCCTCCAATGGGTCACTTGTGTCTCGTCTTCACCGACATCCGCAATTCGACCCAGTTGTGGGAGGCGAACGCGGGTATGCCGACTGCGATGCGTCTGCACAATGGTCTCTTGCGCCGACATCTGCGTATATGCGGTGGGTACGTCGTCAAGACGGAAGGGGACGCGTTCATGTGTTCGTTCCCGACCACGCTGGCCGCGCTGTGGTGGTCGTTGACGGTCCAGACTCAGCTGATGCACGAACCATGGCCGTTGGAAATTCTGGAGTGTGAGGAGGGCAAAGAAGTGTGGGATGCACAAGGCAACCTGATTGCGCGTGGGCTTTCGGTGCGTATGGGCATCCACTGCGGTACGCCCGTCTGTGAGCCCGACCCAATCACCGACCGGATGGATTACTTTGGTCCGATGGTCATTCGCGCTGCACGAATCAGTGGGAACGCTTCTGGGGGGCAAATCATGTGCAGCGCCGACGTCGTCCGGGAGATCAACGCGCGTATCACTGAAACCGGTCCTGACACCGAATACTCTGAATTCCAACCCCCGCAAGCGATCGAGGCGATCCGGCGGATGAACATCAAAGTGATCCCCGTAGGAGAAATCAAACTCAAGGGTCTCGAAATCCCCGAGACGGTGTCGTCGATCTATCCGGGGTCTGTGGCAGGACGACAGGACGTGGACTTGACGGGAGGGTCGGCGACTGCGTCGGCGTTGCCATCTGCCAAGGTGCTATGGATTATAACGCAGGTGAGGGAGTTGGCAGTGTTGTGTCTCCGCTTTGAAGCGCTCGCGAGTGCACGCGTCTTTTGTCCCTATTCGAAACGCAAGGAGAGTATCCCGCCACCATCACAGTCACAGTCGTCGCAGTCGTCCATCCCAGCACCATCGGGCTCAGAGCTCTCCGAAGACGAACGGTTCGAGCCGGGGTACATGTACGGCAACCCCGATCAGCTGTTACCCCCGATGCATGACAAGATGGGCGAGTTGGAGATCATGATGATCATGGATTCGTTGCTGACACGACTCGAGAACGCGGCGTCGACGATGGCAATGACGGCGATGGTGGAGCGTATGGGGGCGATGCAGACCCGGGGGGGATTGGACGAACGGACGCTGAGTTTGATTTCGTCCTTGGTGCTTCGGTGATATGTTGACGAATATTAATCATTTCTCGTTTCTTTCTCTTTTTACGGGTTTCTGGACTCTTTTCAGTCTTTCTGGTGTCTGTGCTGTTGTCCTCGTCCTCATCTGTGTTTTCTAATGGACCACTTTCCGCCCTGGACCTGTTCATTTGCTTTACTTTTTCCATCTTTCTGTCATTTGTGATATCATTGTATGTAATTTGCACGTCTGGGCTCATTATATGTTGCGTACAGGTTATCATATGGGGCTTTGTTTTGTTTCTGTCACGCTCCCTTTTTTTTGTAATGATTGACGAGTAGCTTTTCGATACTATACACGATACGGTGATGAGTTTGAATGTTCCCTTGGCCAAATCTGATGTGCATGTATGAAATGTCGTTCATGCATGCACATCAGATTTGGCCCCAAGCCACACGATCCACGGATTGCAGTTGAATGTATGTTGAGATATGGATCCAGGTACTAGCGCTATGCCAACGCTCGGTCGAACCAGGTCGCGTCTCAACACCCGGCCCGGGTCGAGGCTGCACAATTACATAATGATCGATCACTCGAGCCGATCCCGGCACTAGAGCTCGGAACCAGAGCTGATAAGTACTTCTGTACTGGGAACGCATTTGCAACACAGACTGCTCAGTAAATTCAAGGATGTCGACTATTGTACAACAACTGAGCTGGTACGACGACACAAACACTACAAGTACATAGGATTTACGAGGAGGAAGGCTACTCTTTCGCATAAAGCACGTCCTGACCAAGGGTGAACTGCGGGACACCCGGGTAAGGCCAGATGTTGCCGGTTCCGCTGCTCGGGAATGTGGGAAGCGGGGACGGGTTGGGTTCATTGCCGATGTAAGGGTATTTCTTCGTCACGTGGAATGGCCATTTCTCGCTCCCCGGAGCAGTGTCTCGGGTCAGGTGCTTGATGGGACTACATCGAAGCAGCGTGATGAGTCGTGGGTCCGGGGTGCAGTCAGGAGAAAGAGAAACTTACGACGTGAGAGTTTCAGTGGCAGCGAGCCTGAACTTGACGCAGGGTGGCGGGATCTTCTTACCCCCGTGACACCATTTGACATACAAGGTGAGTTTGGCGGTGTAACCGGGGGGTGCCCCAGTGAAGTGGCAGCCCGCAACCTAACTCGGACCGTCAGCTATGTGTACTACAGGCCACGGCGTGGTCACATACCGCGGGGGATTCAGTGTCGATGGCACAGCCCTGGTCGATGGGTTAGTATTGACTGCGAAGAGAGCGAACGAAACGACCTGACATCGAAGCACACCCCATTCGTGAAGATCTTATCGTTCTCACATGTCAAGGTCCCTGGAGAAGACACGAGTCAGCGTCGCTGACGAGAGGACACCACGGCAACAACAAACATGTGGACCCAGACGGAATGATTGCGTTGTCACACTCGACGATGATGGTCCAGAAGGTGCAGGTAGAAGCGCATTCGGGGATGACGAGCTGAGTGCAGCAAGGCCACTGTGTGCACTGCGGTCCAGGGGTGCAGGGAATCCAATTGATGTTCCTCCAGCACACGAGCGGGCAGGAGAAAATCCAGTTCTGGAAGTCGGCCACTGCAACGAGTTCAGGTGAGCACTAGACTGGTGCGAGCGAGCGAAAACACGAACAGGTTGCAAAGTCCTGCTGCTGTTCGTTTGGCCAGCACGAGTACATCAAGCAGCATTTGCGCTTCTGACGTACTTCTGCGACGAGGCAGTAGTGAGTGTTGGGGTCGGTAGGGGTCGTGAGGTCGAATGGCTTGTTGAACAGGTAGAACTGATTGCCATTTGCGACAGGGGGGAGGCTTTGCTGGTCGATCTGCGCGGTGCCACCGATGACCTGGGCCGAGATGCCGTTCTTCATGTACTGGGACGGGTGGAGGAGAGCGCTTCCCGGGACTTCGATAAGTCTGCACTGGAGATCAATGTCCGCGAGGGTGCTGTGTCCGCGCACGAAAATATAGTTGGTATCGCCTTCGATAAGCTGGACCGAATTGGCAGTCGTATAATCAACATCGGGGTTCTGGAGACCACCCCACAAGCCCTGTTTAGTCAGGTCCGTGCCGACGGGCTGAATGTCTGTCGTGTCGTCCCCGTTGGTAACGACGAGGTATGCAGGAACAGAAGAAGAAACGTACCAGGAGAATATCCGCCCGTGCCAGTGAGAGGGAAGTTGTTTGTGTCGGTCACATGAGCTCGGAACCACCATCCAGTGGCTGCCGGGCTCGTGACGGGAATTGGCCCACAGTCTTGGCCGGAATTGGGGTCATCCTTTCCAGGACAATTCTTGGAGTGCTCCCTCAGCTGCGCCGCAGCGGGACTAGCGAAGCGAAGATTACGGGTCGAATGAGGCTCGAAAATGATGTTCAATGCACCCAGTAACTGAGAAGAGTCGTGATGAAACGTGTCGACGGCAGCCCCTGGGAGATCCGAACTGACGTTCAATGCACCCAGTAACCGAGAAGAGTCGTAGCGAAACGCGTCGACGGCAGCCCCTGAGAGATTCGAACTGACGTTCAATGCACCCAGCAACCGAGAAGAGTCGTGGCGAAACGCGTCGACGGCAGCCCCTAGGAGATCCGAACCCGGTCCCGAGCCGCGGATGCCTTTGCTCTTAAGAACCTGGAGAGAGAGGCCAGAGTATGGATCAAAGAATGTGTTGTCCTTGGAAGTAAACACGTGTAGCGTCAACATGCCGTCGTAAGACGGCTCGAGCTGGACCTGGAGTTCCTTCAAGTTAGACCACTTGGTGCGCGGTATAGCTATCTTTCCGAGATTGTCATGCAAGGACACCTCCAACCCATCAGGGACCGGCGTGCCTTTGTGCCACTATACAGATTCAAGCGAGTCAGGGTGATCGTGCGTGCGTGCGTACAAGAGAACGATGACGCTTACGTTGAGTCGGAAAGTGACTGACGTGGACGACTGACCAAACATGCGGAGTCGAGTGGTGGTTGAAACATGCTTCAAAGTAGGGTCTGCGACAACCACCTATGGAATGGTTGGATCATGTTCCTTTCAGAGAAGAAAATGTGAAACTTTACATTATAGAAGGTGTGGTTTTTGTTCTCAGACAGGAAAGAGAGGAAGTCGTCCACATTGGATCGCTTGAAATTGAACGACGGAGCCGGCTCGTAATCTTGCAAGTTCTTGTTCTCGTCGCCGGGATGATATTTGAAGACGTTGGCGACCAAGGAGTATGTGTTTCCCGTGGTGTGAGGTGGACGGAACTGCACAGGACCATCGGAAGCGTCTACGATCCAGATGAGTGGCACCCCCAAACAAACGTACGAAAGACACCTACATGGACCCTTGGTGTCTCCGCTCGTAATCACTACGGGGCTAGATGAGACAGGCTTCACGTCGGACCACACTTGCGGCCATAAGATTAGCTCGCTTGGAACGGCCCTCAAGGTAGCGAGGTGGGGTCCGCCGGAGCCATGGCCGCGGATGTAGACATTGTTGTCATCGCCGCCGACAATGGGCATACCCGTGAAACCACGCCAGGATGCAGGATGAACAAGGGTGCTTTGATCAGCATTCGCGCCGTAGAGCGGGATGATGTCAGGTGACTATATAGCGCATCAGTTTCGCCACGCATTCCAGTTGAAGGTAAACATGACGTACGAAGGACTGCGCTTTGGAGTACTTCCCCGGATTGTCCAATGCATCGTCGTCTGGATCTAGAATGAGCTTTAGTGTGACAGCGTGGTCTAGTGAGACGGGGGACGCGAACAATTTCTCAAGGTGAGGGTGGTTAGATCGTTGGACATTGTATGGGTTCGAGTTATCTGTGAGATCGCGAGATGGAGGTGAGATGCTGACGGAGAGAGCAGAACGCACCTACCTTTATATCTTTTGGACACCCCTACATAACAGAACTGGTAACTGACATCCACACGGTATTGCCAGCTGACTGCCATTCCGACGGAAACACGAACCCTTTACGCGATATCTATGTCAGATGGTTGGGAGCAAGGGTGGGTTGGACAACGGGCGCGTCCAATGAAAAAGTCGATGGCTGCATCCTTCTGTTTCTAGGGCGCATCTCCATTTATAAAATATAGACATTGATCGGCGAAGTGTCTGAAGATCAGTGAGATAGGAGAAGAATTCGCAGTTCCATCAAACCCCGAAGCCGAGTTGGCGGTCCCCCAACTCTAAACAATTCAGGATGGATGTTTCCGATGACAGCACTCACGGACACCGCAATGACGATTCATGGAAGCACCGGTAGCCCTCATGGGAAGGTCAGAACCCTGCAAGTACGGCTGACTCGATGACAAAGAGCATGTTGGGAGCAAACCGTCGAACTTAGCTGGCGCTAAAGCGGTAATTCTAATTGCTGGTTTGGGATGACCTTCCCGCGACTCGTGAGTTGTCCGGCTCTCTCATGGCGCAGTTCCGACACAGCGTCGACAACGCATGGAGGCACCTGTAGCACCCACAACTGATATTTTTTTCAGTCAGCAGGTCACCTTATTCTTGCTTTTTGCTATCGGGTGAGTGTTGGTCGACTTCGCCTTTTTTTTTTGTCTTTTTATGATTATTATTCGTGGTTGGTGTTTTCACTCAACTGACTTTTTCTAGTTGGAACAGTGACTCAATTACGGGCAGGGCAGCAATAATTACTTTCGCCGTTCACCCACTCCACAAACCTCGTCACCAAGTATGCGACAAATGCGAAACAGGGGAACAAGCTACCCTTTTCTGTACTTGACCCACTTTCTTCAGTAACAATCAGTCTAGAAAGCCTCATACTAAATCCGTCAGGGAACCTCCTGACTGGATGCATTAATGGGCTTGGGTTGAGTACTGAGTAGGCTCCTGCAGGCTGGCTACTCCACTATGAATGGTGTTCTGAGTTCCGACCTTTATATACTGGGGGTTGTGCATGGAACACCAGGATACATCTTTGGCAACCCTTCTAGTGGTATGATCCTGTGTTTTTGATTCTGACTGATGAGTATAACACCCTTTAGAGCAATATGATGTAATTGGCATTTATAATTGCTGGTTTGGAATAACCTTCCCGCGAGTGAATTGTCCGGCCCTTCTTGCCACGCAGTCACCGACACCGCATTCATGATCCATGGAAGTACCGATAGCGCCGAGAATCTTTGGATTTCTATCTGTACAAATCATCCAATTTTGTCCATCCGGTGATAAGGTGGGTGATCGAGTGTATCTCACCTTATTCTTGGGTTTCGATTGGTCTCACTGTCATTATTATCAAGTGACCCAGGTGGTACTCAAATTACATAATATACGACGGTTCGATCCCAACATGCTCATTTCGTCGGCATCGCAAGGGAACATGATAGACCCAAGGTCACCCAACTGCACTACTCGCTGTTGCAATCACAAGATACGCATTCTCGCACATACGTCTACAAAGTCAAGTACTCCCATGCATGCCATAACCCCCGCCGGAGGGCACATCTGGATTTTCACTCATTATCATGGTCACATCAGATGATTTGTCATCGAGTCAGCCGTACTTTCAGGGTTCTGACCTTCCCATGAGGGCTACCGGTGCTTCCATGAATCGTCATTGCGGTGTCCGTGAGTGCTGTCATCGGAAACATCCGTCCTGAATTGTTTAGAGTTGGGGGACCGCCAACTCGGCTTCAGGGTTTGATGGAACTGCGAATTCTTCTATCTCACTGATCTTGGAACACCAATACCCCTGCCACCAGTGTGGCTCACTGGCACTTGTCGGATCATGATGGCGATTTGCCTGCTCACCTAGAAGCTGCCAGTGGCAGTTTCAGCTGTACGTGGCATGGTGGCTAGTACTGTGGTATGAAAATTGGAGCGTTGCGGGGGAAAGCAGGGCACTTCTGCTCTTGAGGACAGTTGAGAGGAGCCACCTGAAGTTCAAGTTGCTCATTCCCGGTCAGCAAACAGATGGATGGCATCTATTTATGACCGGCCCGGAGTGTCACATTCCGATATTTCTTTTGTTTCCGTCCAGGTTTGCTGGCTAGGATAGACTAGCTTTATCAAACATTCCCAGCCAAAGTAGTTCGATTGCACGCAGGTAACTCTACGGAAGAACAAAATTTATGAAATCAGTGTTCTACTGACTTGTTTTTATTTCTATTTTTATTTTCTCCCTGTTTATTATCCTGTAGTGGTGGCCCTATGTTGGACAGTATCTGCTTGGTTCTTTACATGTCTGCTTGGTGTGGTATAAGTAGTTTGTGGTGTCTAAATAAATGGCTCCATGCTTGGAGCATAGCCTGTGTGTGGCTAAGGGGTGACCATGTTATGGATCATAAGTGCTAGAGTGGCACTAGGTGGTGTGGTTTGCATTGGGGTTTAGGGTGGGTGGGTCTTGTGATGACTACTGGTGTGGTTTGAGTTTGGGTGGGGAGAGGTCCTTGAACTGTTTGAATCAGCCTATCTCATGTAAGAACTGTAGGGTGTGGGGGATATGGTCAGGGTCTGATAGCAATGGGCCAATCTGGCTCATTTTGTGGTGCATGCATTAGTAAATATAGGATTTCATCATAGCACTCATGGTACCATAGTAGTTTCATAGATAACTCATAGTGTTCATAGTGTTCATAGTGTCATAGTATTGAAAGTGTATTCATAGTATCCATAGTATATTCACAGTGTTCATAGTATCATAGTATCATAGTACCATAGCATTTCATAGCATTTATAGTACATTCATAGTAGTCATAGTCATAGTAGTAATTTTAAACTAATCCTAATCCTAATCCTAAATCAAAAGTATACAAAATGTGTAGTCAAAAAGTGTACAAAAAGTGTAGGAAAGAGTGTAGCAAAAATGCGCACCAAATGTAGCAAAAGTGTAGTAAACAAAGTGTAGTAAAAAAAGCAATCAAAAGTGTAGTACAGTGTAGCAAACAAAGTGTACCAAAAGTGTAGACCTACACTCAAAAAAAAAAATATCCAAGTCCATTTTCCCACACACAGTGTTAAAAAAGCGGACATTGTTTGCCAATATTTGTGCCACCATTCTTATATAAACAAGCCAGACTTCAAAAACTTTTCCACACCCTCTTATTTCTCAAATTTATCCTTTTCTACTTATTACATGAAGTTAATATTCCACTTTGTAAATCATTAGGATTAGGATATTGAGATTGGGATTAGGATTAATAGAATTAATATTTAATTGGATTTGAAATTAGAATTGGCTTAAAATTGGATTAGGATTAGAATTAGAATTGCTAAGCCACTATGCTATGAAAGCACTATGATACTATGGCATCACTATGACCACTATGGAAGTACTATGAGAATAATATGAGACACTATGAGAATACTATGACAGACTATGGCCACACTATGAATAGACTATGAGACACTATCATACTATCCAATACTGTCCAGCACTGAACAGTGTTGTTTTTACTGATGGGCATAGTGGAGGTGGAACCTCATATGTCTAGGAGGAGGTGGGAGACAGTCTCATTATGGTCTGCATTAGCAAATCACAACTAAGCTACATAGTAAGGTCCTTCCTGTATAGCACTGTATACACTATATAGTGCTGTATAGAGAGGACCTTACTATGCAGCTTAATTATGATTTGCTAATGCAGGCAATGTGGCATGCTGGGTTGTTTAATTTGGAGATACAGTAGAGGTGTTTATTTGGTGGGACATATTCAGTGCGGAGTTAGAAGAGGATGGCTGGGTGGCATTTGGGTAGGTTGTTAGTGAGTTTTCAGAATTTGTTGAAGAGGAGCAAGTTGTCAATGGTGAGAGTATTTGAAGCATGGGGGGATGCTTGAAAGGTGGTTTTTTGGAGTGTTTTTAGGGATACATAAATACAGTATGTTGTTTCACTGCTGATTTGCTTCTGGGTAGAGTTTTAATCTGGTTTTTGAGATGTCTGAACTGCACTGGGAGGTTTTTTGCATTGCTGTTGTTATCCACTGCTGCCTGTTGGCAGCTACTATATATCTGCTTCTTCATTTTCTGGGATACCAATGTGTCCTGGGGTCCATGTGAGTGTGATTGATCTGATGTGGTGATGTGCTAGAGTCAATTTTAGATTTGAATGGGAGATGTCCAGGAGGTAGTGACCAGACCCCAAGGTGAATGTAGTGGTCACTTGGAGTGCTGCTGTTATGACCTCATAACAATAGGACATGTGATCTGAGTAAACTGAAGGTGATCTGGGTTATACTAGGACCTGCTACTCTTCCTTTCTCTAGATAGGTAAGGGTCCAGTTGACAGGTGGGTACTGTAGCAAGGCTTTGAAAATGTTGAGGATAACCACCTCTAACACTGATACATGAGTGACAAAGATGTCCCCAGCTCTCAATGTATCATCAGAGCAGCAACTGCCTGTGACATATGCTCTGTGAGGTTTCTACTTCTTACTCTACCTCTGTAAAGTAGACACCTCTTATAACCTTGGGCCAATATCAAGGAGTACAGCTTTACCCTGACCCTAACAGGTTGTGAAGTAAACAAAGAAGCTAGAGATCATGAGAATCACTAGTGCGAGGAGAAGCAGGGCTTCCAGCTTTAGCTTCTAGGAACAGAAGCTAATGGGGAGGTGGAGATGATATACACTTAGGTTGAATTGTGTAGATCAAGGTTAGGGAATACATGAAGGGGCAATGCCCATATAAATAGACTCTGCCTATTTAGGGCAGGTTTTCTATCGTACAAAGTAATATGAGATCTGGATCAAATATTACCATAAAGGGGAAACAGGACATCAGTCAAATGGTAGGTTTTGAAATACTGGGCTGTGTGTGAGAGAGCACAGCCATGGAGGCATTGTCTATGTTCAGATCAAAGGGTGAAATAGAAGGAGAGATAAAATAGAAGGCTGTGGTCTACAGCCAAGGTGATGGTGATGGTGAGCATAGCATTGCCAGGAAGGAGGCAGGGTATGGTGATGCTTGGGTGGGAGTTTGTGGGGAATCCCAGAAGAGTCTGAAGTCAAAGGACAAGTCATTCCAGAGGCCTGTTGGAGGGGATGGTAGAGAAAAAGATATACCCCCTTCCACAACTATAATATTACCCACCTCATAGTCTTGAAGTTCCGTCTCAAGAAATTCAATCTTCCTCATTGATTCCATAGTCAGTGAGGTCCCATGACTTGTTGAGGGTGCCCTGATTTGAATAGGTCTGATAGCTGTGTCTATGTTCCCCACAGTAGGTACATGTCCATCTTGTTACGCCGGGTAACAATTGGGACACGTTCCCGTATAATCCCAACACCTGTTGGATTACCGGACTAGCAGGCTTGAGGAAGAGATCACTTAACCTCCAGAGGCCCAAATACCCTCTGACTGGGGACCACTGCTAGCTTTACGTAGAGCGCTGTGTTTACCTCTACGACCGATGGCGGAGTCTCGGATTTGGAATGCCGGTGGCGGAGTCCTGGTCTTACTGGAATGCCGGTGGCGGAGTCCCGGTCTTGCTGGATTGCCGGTGGCGGAGTCCCGGTCTTACTGGGTCAGTGGCAGAGTCCTGACCTACGGCGACCAACCCCTGTTGGTCGTTGGAGTTGCCGAAGCTTTAGGAGCCGGTTACGGCAATGATGGCGCACAAGTGCGAAGTGAAGAGGAGGATGATCACAAGCACAAGGGCGAGCACCTCCAGAGCGCAGCAGAAGGCTTCTGAGGTGAAGTGGAACCTTGGCGGGAGACGCTGTAGATTACACGGGAAGATGTGTAGATCTAGGTTAGAGTTACATGAAGGGCCCGCGTCCCTATTTATAGGCCTTACCCCTCTAGGGCAGACTTCGTGGCGAATATAGTAATATCTAGTCTCAGACGCGAGATTACTATAAGTGGATCTAGGCATGAATCTAAATGGGAAGGTAGGAATACTAGGCTATGCGTGAGAGAGCATAGCCGAGGAGGTAATGTCTATGATCGGGTCAAGAAGGAGGAAGGCATGTATCAGTGAAATAGAGAGGCAGTGTCCATACCAAACAGGTAGGTTCCTAAAAAGGAAGTTATGAATAACTTCCTAGAAAGGTAGTTCCGAATGGGGCGATGCCTGAGTGGGTGTCGTGGGGGAATCCCTGGTCAGAGTCGAAAAAGAGGTCGTCCCATAGTCCTACGGCAGGAGAGGGAAGGGGAAAAGAGGTACCCCCTTCGGTAACCGTAACACATCTAGGGCAAGCATACTGTGGATAGTTTGGGGCAACCATCTGACAGTAGGAGCATCGGTAGTGGGGGCAGGATGGCCAAAGGTGACCTTGATGTTCACATTCAAAGCAGTGGAGGCCAGTAATGGGAGCTCAATTGTGATGGATTGAGTGGGGGAGGGACATAGGATGGGGATTACCAACCACTGAGTCAGAATGGTTGGTACAAGAGGCATTTGTGATGGGTTCATGAAGAGGAATGGAGGAAGGAGGGCTCCTTGTTGTAAGGTTCCCAAATGGGTGGAAAACATCTTGGGTGTTGGGGCGAGAGGGGAGATTGGTTGAGAATACCACAGCCCCTTTGCCAGTGGAGAGTCTAGGGTTGGTAGGAAAGGGCTTAGGGAGGTACTGTGAGGACTGGTACTGCAGGGGTTCCTTCTGTCACAGGGTTGGAGGTCATGGAGGAAGGAGAGGTGACAATGATGTTGTTGGAGGATTCTATTCCCTATGTTCTTGGAGAGCTTCAATCAACTCCATTAATGCTTGGGATTTCACTGATGTTCTCCAAGGGTTGCTCTGCAATGGAAGGGTTTTGTTGGTGGAAAATGGGATATCAGGTCGTGGTGGTTGACAAGGGGGCAAAGAAAAGGTTACTGAAAGGAACAACCAACAAATGGAAGGCAGAAGTCTATATCTGATATCCTATACATTGCTACTGTAACTAAAGCAATATGTGAGAGAGAAAGAGGCAATTTCAAGACTAAGGGAAACATGGTACTCTACTGGCTACTTATATACTACCAATAGTGGTGCACAGACTGTGCTATGCTATGATGTCATAGGTACTGGATATGACATCACAGGAATGAGAAAATGTTAGTATCCAATGGCAAAAGGGAGAAATGATGGAATGAGATGCATGTGGTACAGTATATGCATGTAAGTGAAAGGTAGTCCATAGTGTTCTGGAATGCAGCTACATTGTGATATATCAAAGGATCTTAATAAATAAGAATGCAAAGATGAAATGAAAGGGAAATGAAGAGGTAATGCTTAAGGCATTGCATGGATTGATTGTTAGATCTGGTATTGAGATAGGATTGCCTCAGAAGATGGATTGGATCTATCTATGAAATAAATGGGTCAATCTAGCATTGGCTTGATTAGTACTTGGTGTAGGTTACTGAGCACTGCATCAGGTACTGCCTACAGGCCTTGGTGTAGTTTATAGGTGTGTGGGCCTGTGCTTGTGGTGGTGAACACCAGGTTTAGCCATGAGGCTACTTGGTGTTGTATGGTGTAGTGGGTACAACGAGGGTACAACTAATGAAAGTGTATGTGGGTGTGGGCAACAGTATGGTGTATCATATGGTGAGGATATGATGGGCAATGTAAGGGTACGAATGGTGGAATGGTGTACGATATGAATGTGGTATCATATGGGGATTAGGTTGTGTGTTTGTATGTGTAGTGAGAAGAAAGCTTGGTTGGTAGTAGGCAAGAATATCCTCTATAAGTAATGCAAGAGTGTAGTGAGGGTGGCAATAAATAATGGGTATCAATGGTGTGAACATTTCAGTTACTTTTTTTCTGCAAAAGGAAGAGGAGGGTGATGTGGAGCATGCAATCATGGGTGTTGATGAGCGGAAGGGCAATGGAATAGTTGAATCCTTCAATGAAGAAAAGGTTGAGAATAAATTCATGAATCTCACTGACATTTTCCATCACTCTTTCTTCTTTAGCAGTCTACTGGGCATTGAAGAGAGGGGAACTTGTCAAGCTCCTGGAGATCCTGGAGAAAACAGATTGAAGGGTGGAGTAGGATCTGTAAAGAGTGGCAAGCTGGATGAGGGTATCATCACAGGTGAAGAATGAGATGCATTGGAGCACCTGAAGCATGATGGGGTCATCAAGTATGGATGCATAGAGGTTTTGGTGGTGAATTGGGGAGAGATGACTGAGACATTCTGAGAGGGAGGTGATGGCCATCTACCAATTGGTATGATAAGGAGAGTAATTGATTCTGCAGAAACAGGAATGTTGGGAGATGTGCTTGGGGATGTTGAGATCAGGATACTGGACTATCTTGGGGCATGGGGATGCATCTCAGAGTTTCTGTCGCCTTTTATACTCCAAGAGTACTGCCTTGGCATTTCCCAAATTTGACTCAGGCTCCCAAGTTTGTTCTGTGGAGGGCCAGCCATCCTGAGATGATCCTGGAATGCCAGGATGCTTTCAGCCTAGGTGAGTATCAGCAAATTTGTTGATCTTATCAATTTATCCACAGAGACCCTCTAGGGACATTGAAACAAAAATACCCACTGCGGTATCTAGGACATGATGAAGAAGAATTCATCAAAAGGGAATTGTATGAACAATTTTGCCACTGGAAGCCTCTGCAACGGGCAGAATTCTTTAGGGCCACCAGAGACATACTGGAATATGTAGCCTGAGTTTGATTGTGTGATTGTATAATTGGAATGGGGGTAATTTGGCAGGAGTCTTCTCTATGAAGATGTCTTGGTATTCTTTGAGGGCAAGAGGAAGGGATACTTTTGTCTTCTCCACTTGTTGGGTGACAGTGGTAGACAAAGTTGTCCTTCAAGAAGTCATTTGCATCAAAAAGAGTCAAAGCTTACCCATTAAACCCTGCTGAACAGAAACTCTGCAGGGAATTTATTCAAGAACATCTCAAAACTGGGAAGATCTTGCCATCCAAATCTCTCCAAGCTACCCCCTTCTTTTTTGTCCAGAAGAAGGATGAAAAGCTCCAACCTTGCCAAGATTACCAATACCTGAATGAGCACATGATCAAGAATGTCTATCTTCTCCTTTTAATCTCTAACCTTGTGGATAAATTAAAAGGATCATTGATCTTCTCAAAATTCGACATATGATGGGGATACATGCTCATCAAACTGGAAGATCAGTGGAAAACTGCCTTCCTCACCCCCTTTGTTTTGTTCAAATCCAACATAATGTTCTTTGAAATGTGTAATTTCCCCACTACCTTTCAGGCCTTCATGAATGACCTTTTTGAAGACTACATCACTGAGGGATAGCTAGTAATTTACATGGACAATCTGCTGATTCACTCTTCAGATCAAGAGGTCCATGATGAAAGGACTTGGAAGGTCTTAGAATGCTTCTGACAGCATGAAATGTACAGTGGCTCAAAAAAGTGTCCCAATGTTTGGCTATTTTGCAAAGACTTGACATTTGCAAAAGAACCAAAAGGTATTAGCCCTAACCCTTGCTGGGCCATTGACAGCCCTAATCCTTGCCCTGAAGATGAGCCCTTAGTCATATAATTTGGTTGTCATGGCACTGAGATATAGCCATATTAAAGTGACATGTCATTGGAACACTTTTTTGAGCAACATTTCTATTCTTCAATTTAGTACTTTGTATGCCCTCCCTTTGCTTTTATCACTGCCTCTAGTCTTCTAGGCATACTCTCTATCAATCCTTGACACTCCTCAACCTCTATCTTCCCCCACTCCACTTCAATTCTCTCCCAAAGCTCCCATACTCCTTTTGGTGGTGTTGTATAGCTATTGAGGTTTTTTTTGAGGATTTGCCAGAGATGTTCAATGGGATTAAGGTCTGGAGATTGTGCTGGCCAGTCAAGAAGCCTGATCCCTTGAGATTCCAGCCACTCCTTGGCTCTTTTAGAGGTGTGCTTGGGGTCATTATCTTGTTGAAAGATAATGCTCTCTTCAGGAATTTCAGAATTTTCCATGGAAGGAAGCAGATTATCCTCCAAAATGGAGACATACTGCTCAGCATTCATCCTCCCTTCAACCTCTGCAAGAATCCCCACTCCACTCCAACTCATGCATCCCCAAACCATCAAGGAACCTCCTCCAAACTTTACTGTTCCCTGAACTTCCTTGTCTTGCAAAGACTTTCCTGCCAATTTCCATACATACTTCCTTCCATCTGACCCAATTCTGTTGATCTTGGTTTCATCTGACCATATAACCCTAGTCCAGTCCTCCACAGTCCAATGTTGGTGCTTGAGAGCAAAGGCTAGCCTATGTTGCCTATGCTTCACAGACAAGAGTGGCTTCTTTTTCTTGACTACAGCCTTGAGAGATGCAGACTTGAGAACATTCCTAACAGTTTGAGCAGAGACAGGAGAAGAGAGAGCAGAATTGATGAGATGGGTAGCCTGGACAGCATTTTCAGCTTTGCCAGAGGTAATACTAGAGACAATTCTCCTTTTATCAGTAGGAGAAAGTTTAGAAGGACATCCTAATTTGATGTTTTCCTTGCCTGGGTGGATCTCCTTGATAACCCTGGCCACAGTAGACTTCCCCAGACCAGTTTGGAATGATATTTGCCTAGTAGAAAGGCCAGATTCAGAGAGAAAAAGAATACTGGCTCTAGCAGAGGAGGGAGTGGATTTCATAATGAAGTAGGGTTGGCTGAATGGTATCTCTGCTCTTTATACTATTTGGAGTTATGTAAGTGACATAATCAGACAGGGTTGAAGCACAGCATCCATCAGAACCTTATATTATTTACTAAATGATAGTTGATAATATCAGGGTCAAATAAGTGTCCCAATGACATATCCTTTTAATATGGCTATAACTCAGTACCATGACAACCAACTCACATGACTAAGGGCTCATCTTCAGGGCAAGGATTAGGGCTAATACCTTTTGGTTCTTTTGCAAATGTCAAGTCTTTGCAAAATAGTCAAACATTGGGACACTTTTTTGAGCCACTGTACCTCAAACTGGAGAAGTGTACCTTCTTAGCAAAAGAGGTTGAATACTTAGGGATGATCATGGGCAAACATGGGGTCAGAATGGAGCTGGTCAAGCTCAAAGCCATCCAGGAATGGAAAGCACTACTCAATGTGAGGGATGTACAGTCCTTCCTAGGATTTTGCAACTTCTATTGGAAGTTCATCCCCTCATTCTCCAACATCATCTGCCTATTGCTAGACCTCACAAAGAGCAAGGAACCATGGTGATGGAATGAACCCTGAGAGAAGTCCTTTCTGGCTTTAAAGAATGCCTTCACTCAGAAGCCAGTTGTTACGGTTACCGAAGGGGGTACATCTTTTCCCCTTCCTTCTCCCCCGTAGGACTATGGGACGACCTCTTCTTCGACTCTGACCAGGGATTCCCCTGGGATTCCCCCGCAACACCGACCCAGGCATTGCCCCATCCGGAACTACCTTTCTAGGAAGTTATTCGTAACTTCCTCTTTAGGAACCTACCCGTTTGGTATGGACATCGCCTTCCTATTTCCTTTGATACATGCCTTCTCCCTTCTTGATCCGATCATAGACATTGCCTCCTTGGCTATGCTCTCTCGCACATAGCCCAGTACTCCTACTTTCCCCATTGGACTCATGCCTGATCCGTTTATAGTAATCTTTCGTCTACGACTAAACATTACTATATTCGTCACGAAGCCTGCCCTAGATGGGCAAGGCCTATAAATAGGGACGCGGGCCCTTCATGTAACTCCAACCTAGATCTACACTCCTTCCCGTGTAATCTACTGCTTCTCCCGCTAAAGGTTCCACTTCACCTCAGAAGCCTTCTCCCGCGATCTGGAGGTGCTCGCCCTCGTGCTCGTGATCATCTTCCTCATCACTTCGCACTTGTGCGCCGTCGTTGCCGTTACAGGCTTCTAAAGCTTCGGCAACTCCAATGACCAACAGAGGTTGGTCGTCGTCGGTCAGGACTCCGCCACTGACCCAGCAAGACCGGGACTCCGCCACCGGCATTCGTAAAGCCTGAGACTCCGCCATCGGCATCGAAGACTCCGCCATTCGATATTAGGCCCAGTAAGCCCTAGGAATCAGCAGACGGAAGGCTACTGCTCCTAGGCCTGCGCACCGGTCTGCCCCCTCCTCAGTGTAAGGATTGGGATTCCGTGGTAAATCCGAGACTCCGCCATCGGTCGTAGAGGTAACGAGAGGACTCTACGTAAAGCTAGCAGTGGTCCCCAGTCAGAGGGTATTTGGGCCTCTGGAGGTTAAGTAATCTCTTCCTCAAGCCTGCTAGTCCGGTAATCCAACAGGTGTTGGGATTATACGGGAACGTGTCACCATTGTTACCAGGCGTAACACCAGTCCTTGCCTTCTCCAACACCACTAAACTCTTTATCCTCATGATGAATGCCTCACTCACCACTTCCAGAGCAGTACTCATGCAAAAGAACACCAATGGAGACTTGCAGCTATGTGGCTACCTCTTCCAGACCTTCTCTCCTATAGAGAGAAATTACAATATATAGAACAAGGAATTTCTGGCTGTCATACAGGGGTTGGAGGAATGGCAATAGTATCTCTTAGGGTTGCCCCATCCTATGATGGTATTGACCAATCACAAAAACCTCACTTATTTCAAGGAACTGTGAAAACTATCAAGGCGACAGGCTAGGTGGCTCTTATTCCTTCAAGACTTTGATGTGGAATATCAGGCTCTTCCAGGCATGAAAATGGCACCAGCAGATGCACTCTCATGATGTGATGAAGTAGACATGTCTAAGGATAATAAAGATGTGCAGGTCCTTTCATCAACCACCTTTGATCATCAGGTCTGACAAATTGATCTTACCCTCTCTGAAAAGATCAAAGAATCCTCCCCACCTGACCCCCTGGTGATCACAGCATTAGACAAGATGGCAGAGGATGTCCCACTCTTCATCCAATCCTTCACCACTGACTGGACCTATACCAACAGCCAATTATACTTCAAGGGACAACTGTATGTCCCTGAACAGGCATGAAAAAACCTTGTCACCTCTCTTCATAAATTGCCTGGAGGAGGCCATAGTGGTCACCTTTACACCATGGGCCTCTTGGTAAAAGAATATTGGTGGCCCAGTCTTTCTATGTTCATCTGGAAATTTCCAGATGTGCGGTATGCCAAGTCAACAAGGTCCAGACTCACCCTATAGTTCTCCTGATCAATCCATTAGCCTTCAAAGGACACTGCCCATTTCAAAATCTCTTAGTGGATTTGATCACTGACCTACCCCCAGTGGGGGGGGGGGGGGTTGACTCTGTTATGGTCATGGTCAACCATGGCCTTGGTAAGGGGGTAATTCTTGCCCCTTGTACAAAAACAGTGGATGTAGCTGGTATAGCCTGTCTTTTCTTTGAGAAAGTCTTCCTATAGTACAGTTTACATGATAAACTGGTCTCTAATCACAGACTCCAATTTGCCTCTGACTCCACTTGGGAACTGGCCTGACTTCTAAACTATGACATCACCCTTTCCATAGCCTATCATCCACAAACTGGGAGCAAAATGGAGCGATATAACCAAGAGTTAGAAACCTACCTATGGATATTCTGCAACATCCAATCTCAGAAATGGTTGGAACTACTATCCATGGCAGAATTTGCCTACAACTCCACAGCCCATTCGGTAATGGGAAGATCCTCCTTCTCTCTAATCCTAGAATATGAATCATAAGCCTACCCTTCTATCGGAAAGACTTTTCTATCTGCTCTGAAACAACAACTCTCATTCCTAGAAGAAGCAAAGCAAGAAGCTGAAGCTACCCACAAATTAGCACAAGTCAGAATGAAGAAGAGAATCCACTCTTGCTTCAAATCATGGAAACTTGGAGACAGAGTATGGCTGGACACTAAGAACCTCAAACTCCAAGTCCAATCAAGAAAGCTGTTCCTGAAACATACAGGACCATTTGAAATTGTTCAAGTGGTGTCCTCCATAGTGTTTTGACTCAAGTTTCCAAAACAGTGAAAGATCCATGACATGTTCCATGCTTCTTTACTTTTCCAATATCAGAAAACAACAGAACATGGTCCTAATTTCACCCAACCACCACTGTAACTTATCAGAACAAAAGAGAAGTACAAAGTGGACAGCATTGTCAATTACTGGGAAAAACCAGAATGAAGGCAGTACCTCACACACTAGAAAGGATAAATTCAGGACCATGTTGGTCTTGTATTTGATAGTTCCAGACTAATTCTGGGTACTGTCCATGTTCCATACTCATACCAGTGTGTTGAGGGGAAATACTGGCAATGCCATCCTTTTTACCACACATATGAAACATCCTGTTGTACTGCTGTTGATGAGTGCATTCATTTCAACGATTTTGCCATCCTACTTCCAGATCAAGAGAGGAATACAAAGAGAATTACTTCTTAATCCGGAAATAAATACAGGGGCTATCATAAAGAAGGGGGGTGGAGTTGGTCCAGTCCCTCCTTTTAAAAATGTGACTCAGCAGTTGAAGAAGTGGAAGAAGACAGGGGTTTGGAGGCAGGTTCTGTGGAGCAGACATCTATGTCTACCTTTCAATTGGTTGCATCCTCTAGTGTCTCTTGTATTCCTCCTGTCAATGGGAGGCCTTGCTTATCTAACCCTGTGTCAAAGATAGTCTTGAGTGCTCTGAGAATCGTCTTTTTCTTGTTGCTTCTTACTATCCAAGTAATTGTCCAGTAAGTCTTTTCTGTGGTTCAGCAGAGAGTGTGTTGGTGGTAGTTGTTACTACCCAGGTGTAGATTCCTCGTGGCTGCTGTGATTTCTGGGTGTACCCCTTCTTTGCAGGCTTGTATCCTTTGTGGTTCCAGGTGGAGCACCCAGTTTTCTGGCATACAAAGCACCTTTGCTCCTGCATGAGCTGGGCACAAGTGACAGGGTCTAGGATGATGTGATCCATGTCCATTGCATTTGGGTCTCTCTGTCTCCTGTGGTTCTCTCATCCTCCATAGTACACTCCTCCTTCTTGGAGAGATTGGATATGTTGAATGCTGCTATCAATATCGGTGGCTTTTGAGTAGATGTTCTCCATGGAGGTGGTGGTTTTGATGATTCCAGAACTTTGGAGTTGAGACACAATGTCTTGACTGACTCCACACAAGAAGTATTCCAGGACAGCATCAAGTTCCATCAGACTGAAACAAATGGCATAGAGACTGAAATTGGCTAGATATTGATTGAAGCTATTTTTTGCTTGTACGTTCTGTCTGAGGATTTTGAGCTGTTGTCGTGCAACTTCCTTGGTATTGTGTGGATAAAACATGGTGATGAAACTTTCCTTTATCTTCAGGCAAGTTTTATCTGCAGTGAATATGGCAGTATGCCATGCTTCTAAGAAAGCTTTTCCCCTTCCTTTGGTTATTCTGTTTAGCAGCACAGTCTTCTTCTGGTCCTCTCTGTAGGCGTCATGAAGCCCAAAGTAGGCTTCCATTGATAGAAGTCATCACCTGGCATCCTTGGTGTTTCCACTATACAGTACTCTGGTAATGCGGCTTTGATTTTGGGCATGTCTTCTTCATCTGAGTCCTCTCTTGCTGGATTGGCTGCAGCTCCTATATCAGTGAGGATGGTGTCACCTTCTATGTCAAAAAATGGCTCTTGGATAGGATCTTCCAATGGGATTGCAGAGCATGAGCAGAGATCACCTGGAAGTTCTTGAAACTGAGATGGAATGTGAGATGAATGGTCGTGGGAGGGTCTGGAAAGCAAGATGACCCTAGGACTCTTCTTGATAAAGACATTTTGGCCAATGGTGTTGGAGTTACATGTGTTGGGGTTGGTTCTGGTTTCTCTTCCAAATCACTATTTGAAATAAAGGTGTTGAGATTGATATGGTGCATTATGAGAGCAAGTTTCTATCCTTTGATAGATGTTCCGGTGGTTTATAGAATTCTAGATCTAGTGGCACTAGATGTTTATAATCTTGATCTTTTGTTATGACCTTGTAACAATGGGACATATGACCTGAGTAAACCAAAGGCAATCTGGGTTATACTAGAATCTGCTACTCTCCCTTCCTCTAGATAGGCAAGAGTCTAGTCTGTCATATCCTGTGCAACTCGACAAGTCTAACTCCAGACCTCCATCCATAACTCCAGCATGTTCTCCCTTGGAGTATGCTCTCATACCCTTGGACTTGTAACTCACTCCACATAGTATTCCTACTTCCTCATTCATACATAAAGTTATGTCCTACTCATCTGTCTTAGTCCTACTTCATAGCTGTCTCTGATTCAGTGTCTGTCTCGCTTAGGGGCACTGCTTCAGCAAGGTCCCATCTCCGTTCCTAATTACTCAGCTACTACTTACTCATTACACCTTATGAACTCCGTTAGTAATCTCGTTTCCAATTGTATATAAACCTTCACTACTACTCTTGTAAAGTTAGTTTGAATATCAACTCTGAACACCACTGCTGTCCTCCATCTGAGTCTTGATGACTCACTCTGATCCTGTTACGATTCCTCCTTTTCTTTCTTCTTAGTCGTCCTCAGTCTTACTTCGTCCTCCTAATTCCCCTTGGACCATTCGCTACACAGTGAGACTCCGTGTAGTCAAGGCCGACCTTCGCACCTCGTGCATCATGTGTACTTTCTACGCTGACTTCACACAGGAGATCCCTTCTATTTCCCACTCCATAGGATCTCTCCGGTGCTGCAGCTTATTCATCCTTTTCCCATGCCTCAGTATGTATATAAACCCTGCCTCTGTAGTCGATCCTGCAATTTACACCTACTTGGTGAACTTTCATCATCGCCTCTCTGGACCTCTATAAGTCGTCGTTCCACTTTGAGTGAACGCTTCTTCTACGTCTCGTCTTCACTCTTTGAGTGAACCCTTGACTACGACTAGGAAGACCCTTTGTCGTCGAACCCTTGACCCTACGACGAGGATACCCCTCCGTCGCCGAACCCTTGACCCTACCAAGGGACCCTTCGTCTCGTAGCTCTCTGAAGCTACCCTCCTCGACTCCGGTAGCTTGTCGCTACTCGACCATCCAAGTTAACATCTGTCCCTACCCGGGGTAGTCGTAACAAAAGGTGTAAATTCTTATACTGAGGCTATCGTTGTCATAGCCCTCCACCCACCATTGCTCGCCAACGTCCCACTCTGAACCCTGTGTGGTGGAATCCTCGTGCACGTGCCGAGACACCCCCCACTGACGACAACTCTTCTGACCACGAAGAGGGATCACCAGACACCGACCTCGACCTTGACCTCCCGTCCCAACAACAACAGGACGTGGCCCTCGACTTGTCACGCCAACTCTCAGATCGTCTACGTCTACCAAGAACCCCCACACCACCGTCTCCAACACCGTTGACGGCAGTACCCTCGTTCTCTGCACCACCCCCTCTCCTGTCACCCATGTCTTCGGTAACTCGACCCACCGAAACTCCGTATTGGTACCCCCGAAGCCTATGATGGCTCCTTTGACACCTCGGTACCATGGTTGAACACTGTCCAGTTCTACCTCTACGTCAATGCCAAGGTCTATGATACCGACGCTAAGCAAATCGCCTTCACCCTGTCCTATATGACTAAAGGACCAGCCCTCACCTGGGCTACCACCTATCAACAAAACGCCATCAATGGCATCACCATCACCCTCGGGTCGTTCGCCGACTTCGTCACTGCCTTTGAAAAGGCATTCAAACATCGAGACACCACTGGAAACACCATCGCTTGGCTGTCTACCAAGCGAATGATCAAGAAACGAGACAACTCGTACTCCCCCTCCCTCACACAATACACATCAGAGTTCCAGAACAATGCCGCCCTCGCTAAGATCACTGACCTGAACATCCTCATTGGGTACTATTCCACTGGGATCCCACCAGGGCTGATGCGACGGATTATGTCCATGGACACGGTGCCCACCACCATCGAAGAATGGTACTCCCATGCCATTCATTTCCAAACACAATGGGAAAGAGCTGACGAGATCGCCAAAAGGAGTAGTAAACCATTTGCGCACGCCTACCACTCCTTCTCTTCGCCTACCTCCTCCAAACCCCAAGACCCCGACACCATGGACGTCGATGCCATCTCTATCCCTAAGTTGACCCCCAAAGAGTGAAAACGCTGCTTCGACCAAAAACTTTGCTTCCATTGTCGCCAGCCAGGTCACATCACCACGGCATGTACCACCTTCACCTCCCCCATCAAGAAGGTGAAGACCCCCCCTGCTAAGAAGATCAGGATTGTTGAACAAGGAGAAGGAGACTCTGATGGAGAGACCATCAGGACAAGTCTCCTCGGGTTTTTGAAACGGGGAACACCTTTGACGCATGTTTCCCCTTCTCTTAGTTGTGCCGCTGTAACAGTAGAATCGAAATTGAAAGGCATTTGTATCCCTGTTCAACTCCTTGTTCCTGCACACACTAAGAAAGCCATCAACACCAGAGCCCTTGTAGATAGCGGCGCAGAAATCTCCTGCATCGACTATCAGTTTGTGCGGAAGCATAAACTCCCGACCACACGACTCCACACCCCCATCCGTGTTCGAAACGCTGACACCTCATTCAACAAGAACGGGGATATCAAATTCACCTGTGATCTCTTTGTGAACATCAAGGGCGTCCTTATGAGGACGACCCTCCATGTCATCTCCTGCGGACAAGAAAACGTCATCCTTGGCCAACCTTGGCTCCGCTCATGCAACCCGACCATCGACTGGGCGGCTAATACCCTCACCCTCGATGAAACCCTCGACCAGTCCGCCGACCTCTATCACACGAGGACCAAACCCATTCCCGCCGAAGTAGACGAATCCTCATCCCGACCAGGCCACGTTGACATTAACCTTCGGACCTGTCACCACCTCCACGGCTTTCCTTCAGAAGGAAACCAAAGAACGAGAGTACCTGCGGAACGCGAACTGAAACCGCGTCTTACACCGAAATCATCCGAGGGCAATACAAATACGTTGCCTCCTCTGTCGTCGCCAAGATAACGGTTGCAACCGAACTCGCAGAGGCCACTGAAAAAGCCAAATCCAAACCAACCCTCCCCTGCAGCATATGCTGATTATGCCTCCGTCTTCTTGAAGGAAGCCACTGACCATGTTCCCCCATCACGTCCCTACAACCATGAAATCAACGTCAAGGAGACTTTTGTTCCGAAGATCGGGAAGGTGTACCCCCTTTCCCCCCATGAACAAAAGGTAACCGAAGAATTTCTTGATGAACACCTTAAAATGGGAAAGATTCGCCCGTCGACCTCCCCCCAAGCATCCCCCTTCTTCTTCGTCAAAAAGAAGAACGGCGACCTCCGCCCATGCCAAGACTACCGGTACATCAACAAACATACCGTTCGTGACGCCTACCCTCTCCCCTTGGTCTCGAACCTCATCGACAAGCTCAAAGGAGCGACAACCTTCACTAAGTTCAACGTCCGTTGGGGATATAACAACGTACGCATCAAGGAGGGTCACCAATGGAAAGCCGCTTTTGTCACACACCAAGGCCTCTACGAACCTACCATCATGTTCTTCGGCCTGTGCAACTCCCCCGTAACTTTCCAACGATTCATGAATGACTCCTTCCGAGACATGATCGCCGAAGGGTGGCTCATCATCTACATGGACGACCTCCTCATCTTCTCCCCAGATGATGCCCTGCACACTGAACGGACCAAACATGTCCTCCAACGTATGACCGAACTCGACCTCCACCTCAAACTCGAAAAATGCACTTTTGCCACCGACGAGGTGGAGTACCTTGACATGATTGTCCGTCCTAACCAATTGGCTATGGACCCCGTCAAGCTTGACGGGATCGCCAAATGGCCCACTCCCACCAAGGTCACCGGAGTCCGATCGTTCCTTGGCTTCGCCAACTTTTACCGACGATTCATCCCAGACTACTCCACAATCGCCCACCCCCTCATTGACCTCACGAAACTCAACCGACCCTGGGCCTGGTCAAACGAATGCCAGGATGCGTTCGACAACCTTAAACGTCTCTTCCTGGCAAAACCAATCCTCCACCTCCCTGACTTCTCCGCCCCCTTCGCCATCGCCACAGACACCTCGAAGTATGCCACGGGCACTATCCTCCTGCAAACCGACACCAATGGTGACTGGCACCCCTGTTCATGCCTCTCACAATCCTTCTCCCCCGCTGAGCGAAACCACGACATCTACGACCGCGAACTCCTTGCCGTCATCCGCGCACTGAAATCTTGGCGCCACTACCTGTATGGCTCCCCCTTCCCCGTGCAGGTTTTTACAGATCATAAAAACCTGCTGTACTTCAAATCTCCCCAAAACCTCAATCGCCGGCAAGCTCACTGGCTCCTCGACCTCGCCAATTTTGACCTCAAAATCATCCATGTTCCTGGCTGCCTCCTTGCCGGTCCAGACGCCCTGTCCCGTCGCCCCAACCTCATCCCGATGACCGATGCGGACAACGAAGGCGTCACACTCCTTCCCCCCTTCCATGTTCGTCAACTTGATTGACACCTCGCTGGCATCTCTCATCCAGAAATCCTCCCTGTCCGATCCCCTCGTCCTCCAACACCTCCAGGCGACAGACACCTCAGCACCCGCGTTCCTCCGTGCCCGCCTCTCTGACTGGTCGTACTTGGACGGCCTTTTATCCTACCGCAACCGCGTCTATGTCCCACCGGAGGACTCCCTCCGGCGCTCCATCCTCCACCGCTGCCACGACCACGAGTCGGCCGGCCACCCTGGCTACTCTGAAAACCCGACAGCTGGTGTCCGCTGACTTCTGGTGGCCCGGCCTGGCCTCCTACGTCCGTGCCTATGTCTCTGGCTGCCCATCCTGCCAGCAGAACAAGGCCAACACACACCCTGCCATACCCCCCCTGACCCCTATCCACTCCACCAACCTCCCTCCCCTTCCGCCAGGTGTCCTGCGATCTCATCACCGACCTACCCCTTTCCTCCGGCTTTGATTCCCTGTTGGTCGTGGTCGACCACGGGCTTACTAAGGGGGTAATTCTATGCCCCACGAAGAAATCAGTGACCGCAGAGGGGATCGCGACACTCTTCTTCCACAAAGTGTACCTCCGCTTTGGCCTCTATGACAAGATCATCTCCGACCGAGGACCCCAGTTCGCCTCGGCCTTCGCCAAAGAGCTTGGAAAACTCCTGAAATACGACCTTTCCCTCTCCACCGTGTATCACCCCCAATCCGACGGAGAAACGGAACAGGGTCAATCAGGAGATCGAGACCTACCTCCGGATCTTCTGCGGCAACGAACCCACTACCTGGGCCGAGAAGATCTCCTCACGCCGAATTCACTCACAACCACCGACCCCACTCCGTCACCGGGCAATCTCCGTGCTTCCTCCTCATGGGATACGAACCCCGTGCCCTCCCTTCGGTTGTTCCCAGACTCCGCGATCCCCGCCCTAGAAGAGCGCATCCAGAAACTTTCAGCCGCCAGGGACGAAGCCCTAGCAGCACACGAACTCGCACGACAGGTCATGGCCTCTCGTACCCGCCGCCACTTCACCCCATTCAAGAAAGGCGACAAGGTTTGGCTAGAGGCCAGGAACCTGAAACGCTCCGTCGCCGACCCAAAGTTCGCGCCGAAACGAGAAGGCCCATTCACCGTCACACACGTCCTATCCCCCATCGTCTACAAACTCCGCCTCCCAGTCACATGGAAGATCCACCCGGTCTTCCATGCCTCGCTCCTCTCCCCCCTGTCACGAGAATGCCACATACGGCAAGCACTTCGTAAAACCGCCGCCCGAATTGATAGCCGGTGAAGAGGAATACGAAATCGACAAAATCCTACGGCATCGCGGCCCCCCGTCTCGCCGCTCCTTCCTGATCCGATGGAAAGGGTACTCCGCAGAAGAGGACTCCTGGATCCCCGAGCGGGATCTGAAACATGCCAAGTCCGCTCTGCTCGACTATAAGAAGCGTCACCCTAGGAGCATTCCCCTCCATCGCCTCACTCACACTCGTACCATGACCATTCCCCTCACCGCCGACATGCAACGACCCTTCTCCAATGCCACCATGTCTCCCTCCCCACATTTTCTTTCTACGATACCTGGTAGCCGTACTGTATCTCCTACTCTCTCCTCTCCTTCGTCACTCTCGCGTTCTAGCTCCCCTCTTGACGACTACTCTCGTCCTCATTCTCCTCTGTTACCTTCTCCCCACGGCGAACCTCACCTTCTATGCCCACCGACACTGGTCTCACTAGCCTCCACCCCTACACCAATCATGTCGGTGGATGTCCCTATCTATGCCACTCGTCTTCGCAACGACTTCCCAGACCTGGCCGAGGTCACCCGCCTCACAGAGAACCTCGAAGACCCCCGCATGGCACTAGGGCTTGGGGCCCACTTGGACTACACCTCCCCCTTATATTCCCTCTACAAAGCGTACTTGCAAGCGGCCGCCCTAGAGTCCATCGCCAACCGCACCACCGCCAACACCCACCTATCCCTAACCCAGCTATGCCTCCGGGGCATATCCAGTGAGCTAAAAGCGGCGCTCCTAAATGCCCTCCATCAGCTCGGGGCCGTCGAGCTCCTGGACGACCTTGACCGATATATGAGGGACCTAGCTAACCGTCCCGTCCCAGCAATGCCTCCTGCACCCTCCACACCGTCCGCCTCGTCGTCCCCTCTAGGCAACAAGGAACTCGCGGTCGTCCGCCGTGAGGAAGCCTATTGGACTGGTCGTGACAGAGCGGTCCCATTGGGACCTTCTCACCCCCACTACTCCAAGGCTTGCTACCAATGCCACCGTTTAGGTCACCTACGCGTCTATTGCCCCATCTACCAATGCCCCCAATGCTTACGTTGGGAACCCGGTCACACTCAGGCACACTGCCCCCTACGCCGTCGTCTGAACCCACAGACCCCGTCAACCTCGTCCTCGTCATCTAGTCGTGCGTCGCCCTCGTCCCACTCAACCTGACGCGTACCTCCCCCTCCCATCTGCGGCACCCAGCTCGCTCGCCGCCGCTCCTTTTTCCATCATCTTACCACGGAGGTTACACACCAGAATCATCCCACCGCGTCGACTGATCCCTACGACGACCCAGACGACTTTGACAGCGCCACTATGAGCAACATGACCGGATCCCCCTGTGGGTCCTATCGCGGTTTGGACTAGAGTTGCTTAGTGGTACTTCACATGTAATAGGGGGGTAATGTTACGATTCCTCCTTTTCTTTCTTCTTAGTCGTCCTCAGTCTTACTTCGTCCTCCTAATTCCCCTTGGACCATTCGCTACACAGTGAGACTCCGTGTAGTCAAGGCCGACCTTCGCACCTCGTGCATCATGTGTACTTTTACGCTGACTTCACACGGGAGATCCCTTCTATTTCCCACTCCATAGGATCTCTCCGGTGCTGCAGCTTATTCATCCTTTTCCCATGCCTCAGTATGTATATAAACCCTGCCTCTGTAGTCGATCCTGCAATTTACACCTACTTGGTGAACTTTCATCATCGCCTCTCTGGACCTCTATAAGTCGTCGTTCCACTTTGAGTGAACGCTTCTTCTACGTCTCGTCTTCACTCTTTGAGTGAACCCTTGACTACGACTAGGAAGACCCTTTGTCATCGAACCCTTGACCCTACAACGAGGAACCCTCCTCGCAAACCCTTGACCCTACCAGGGACCCTTCATCTCGTAGCTCTCTGAAGCTACCCTCCTCGACCCCGGTAGCTTGTCGCTACTCGACCATCCAAGTTAACGTCTGTCCCTACCCGGGGTAGTCGTAACAGATCCTCTGCTCGACTTGATGTTCGACCATGTTGAGTCCAAACCTCTGATCTTACTATGTCCTCAAAATCTGGGACATTGGACTCGAGCAAGGGTGCACCACATAAGGTGAAGCCAAGTCCTGACACTCTCAAGTAACTCCAGTCCTTCAGAGTTGCATTGGAGTTGTCCATTCTTAACAGTATATTCAAACTCCCACTTGCAACAAGTCTCTTACATTATGGCTACACACACCACTAGATCCCAGACTTGCGCCATCAGCGTGAACCCCTCTACATCCCCACATTACAACCTGTTGAGCACATTCGGTAGCAGTTGGTGAGGCCCAGAACTCATCGACCAGTTCTGAAGCTTCTCCGCTTGATGAATCCCCACCTCTGCCTCACAGTCGCAACCTCTCCTGGAGTCCCCTACTCCAGGAGTGCACATTGTCGAGCTATCTACCAATGATGACTCCACCACCTCCTGTTAAGAACAGACAACTCCGATGAAACTCTGAAGGATTGGAGTTACTTGAGGGTGTTGGGACTTGGCTTCACCTTATGTGGTGCACCCTTGCTCGAGTCCGATGTCCTGGATTTCGAAGATGTAGGAGGATCAGAGGTTTAGACTCGACATAGTCAAACATTAAGTCAAGCAGAGGGTCAGAGTAAGTCGTCGAGACTCAAA
Organism: Boletus sp. NGJ; assembly: GCA_019096195.1. NCBI lineage: Eukaryota > Fungi > Basidiomycota > Agaricomycetes > Boletales > Boletaceae > Boletus > Boletus sp. NGJ. The sequence goes on from JAGTXK010000054.1 coordinate 118,837, forward strand.
CGGGAGACAGGAGGAGTGTTCAGAGTTGATATTCGAACTGACTTTACAGGAGTAGTACAGAGGATTTATATACAATCAGAACGAAGGTATTAGTAACGGAGTTCGTAAGGTGTAATGAGTAACGGGACGGAGATGGGACCTCACTGGAGCAGTGCTCCTAAGCGAGACAGACACTGGGTCAGAGACAACTATAAGGTGGGACTAGGACGGATGAAGAAGCATAGGTTATGTATGAAAGGAGAAGTATGAATACTATAGTGAGAGTGTTACAAGTCCAAGGGTATGAGGACGTACTCTGAGGGAGAACATGCCGGAGTTATGGACAGAGTGCCAGAGTTGGACTTGTCGAATTATACAGGATATGACAGTATCCCCCTCTTAGGCCTGAACCCCTGAAGGCCTAGGTGAGAGACAATGCGGAGTGGAGGAAAAAATCAGAGTCTGAAAAAAGGATATAAAGGGCAAGGGTGTGCCCTGGTCAATTCCACATTACCCTTATTCCCTACCATGTCCGACCTTGACAACATCAAGGAGTGGTCTGACAAGCGCATCACGGAGAACGAGGACGATGACGAGGAGGTCAGCGCAGCCAAGTACGCCGAACGGCGGAGATGAGTGTGGGCCCAGAAAGAGAAGGCGGAGAGGAGGGCACATGAGGAGGCTGAGCAGAAGGCACATGAGGAGGAAGAGAAGGCATGCCATGAGGCCAAGAAGGAGGCCATATGCAGGGTGAGTTATTCTAACCAGAGTTCGACAAAACTAACCAGACTTCACAGGCAGAGGAGGTTAGGGCATGTCAAAGTGTCAAACAGGGGAAGAAGAGGGAGGCAGTGGAGCAGTCATGCATCTGCTGCAACAACCGGGGCCTCGAGTGCGTGCTCGGCCCCAGGAAGTCTAAGTCATTGCGTCGAGTGTCGCGACACGAAAGCAAAGTGCGAGCAGACTGGCGAGGAGCAGCCGGAGAAGCAGAGGGTGGAGACTGGCAAGGCAGGGCCTAGTGGCTCCAACAGAGGGGAGTCAGGGTCCGGGGGGATAGAGGGGCTTTCGGAGATCCTTCGGGAGATCCGAGAGGCCCTCAAGACCCAAAATAGGCGTCTGGAGTGGCAGAATGTGCTGCTTGGGTGCCCAGTGGATCTAAACACGGAGGAGGTGTATGGGAGTGAGGAGTCAGAGGAGATAGAGGATGGGGAGGAGTCGGAAGCAGAAGCAGAGTTGGCCGGATTGGCTGCGGAGGTAATCGAGGAGAACGGGAAGGAGAGCGAAGAGGAGGGAGTAGAGGAAGAAGTCTAGTAGTAGTTTTTAGATTTACTTGTCTTTTTTCTTCATCCAATGGAGTTTGTGTCTGGTCATGCAGAGTGAGGTCTGGGTTTGTCTGGGTAGCGAGTGTGATAGTCGCGGACAAGTTCGGAAGCATGACTGAGTTCGGTGGCTAGAAGCCATGAGGTTTCTTCGTCTGTTTCCTTTGTATCCTGACCAATGGACGAGGTACAGGAGTTTGCAGTTCCGGTGACATCAGTCTATCTTCAAGTCAAGGATCTCTGAAACTTCATACTCTGGTTCTCCATCTACTTCAACCGGAGGTGGCGGAGATTGTACCTGGTTAGGTATTGTGTTGGGTATGAAAGGGTTCTAATTGTGAGATATGAAAGACCGGGTGAACAGACTTCATAGACTCGGGGAGTCGGAGTGTGAAGGAGTGGGAGCCTGCCTGAGCGATGATTGGATAGGGCTCTAGGTTCTTCTTGGAGAGTTTCTTTGAAGGCCTAGTGGAACAGAAGTACTTGGCTTTATTAAGTCCGGGGATGTTACCATGTCATACATCAGGATGAAAATGCACTGTTTGGATAATCGGTCTACGACAATGAGGATAGTGGTAAATCTGGAGGACGAGGGGAGTTGCTCAATGAAATCCATAGAGATGGAATTCCACGGCTTCTCCGGGATGGGGAGTTGTTTCAACAACCTATAGGGTCGGTGTCTTGGAACCTTTGTGCAGGCACAAGTGGTGCAGGAGGAGATGTATACTTTGACGAACGTCCTTATCCTTGGCCAGGTGTATTTGCGGCATACAAGTTCCAATGTCCGATTTTGGCCGAAATGTCCAGAGAGGGGATGGTCATGTTTGTACCGGAGGACTCGGAGTCAGAGGTCATTGGCATCGGGGACATAGATGTGCTTGTCGAGACGGAGGAAGCCGTCTTTATCAACTAACCAGCGTGAGTCTGGATCAGGAGAGGACATATGTAGTTCAGCAAGTGGGTCAGAAGGGAGTGCGGATAGGATGTTGCTGTGGAGTTGCTCTATATCAAACAGGGTGCTAGCCTGGAGTACCAGAGCTGCAAGATAAGTAGCGCAGAGGGAAGAAGCAAGCTGTTCCTGTGTAAAGATGGGGTGGAAATTATGCGGATTGACTGCAAGTGTAGTCCTTATCCCCCTCTTTGGGATAGACGTCCCAGCATCTAGTGAGGGCATCAGGTTTCATGCCAAGTTGTCCAGGGCGAAAGTGGACTATCATGTGGAATTGGGAGAGGAACTCCGACCACCGGGCTTGCCGGCGGGTCAGGAGTTTTGAAGTGGCAAAGTACTCCAGGTTCTTGTGGTCGGTGACGACGTTGATCAGGGTGCCGGAGCCTTCAAGATAGTGCTGCCAAGCCTGGAAAGACTTGTGGATGGCAAGGAGCTCCTTATCATGAGTGTCATAGTTGAGCTCCAGAGCGGTGAGCATCCATGAAAAGAAGGCAACGGGCCAGAGTTCTTCATCCGGACAATGGATGGAAAGAATCCCGGTAATGGCATAGTTGGAGGCATCGGTTTCTATGATCATTGGAGCATCAGGAGCCCAATGGGTAAGGATGGGAGTGGTGGTGAAGGCTTCCTTTAGCAAAAGGAAGGCAGATCGACAGTCGTCTCTGAAGACCCAAGGAATACCCTTGTGGGTCAACCGGGTTAGCGGAATGATGATGTCGGAGTAATTGGCAATGAAACGCTGGTAGAAGTTGGTGAATCCAAGGAAGGATTGGATGTTCTTGACTTTACAAGGTTCTGGCCAGTCCTGCACAGCTTTGACTTTGTCCGAAGACATTGTAAGGCCAGAGGGAGTGATGATGTAGCCGAGGTACTCCATAGTGTCGGTGGACCATTCGCATTTCTCAGGTTTTGCGTACAGGCCATGTTTGCAGAGTCATTGAAGGACTTCCCGGACATGTTCTCTATGAACAATTTTATCTGCAGAGAAGATCAGAATGTTGTCCAGGTAGACAATCACACTAACATCTAAAAGATCTGCAAAAATGGTGTTGACAAACTGTTGAAAAGCCACGGGGGCGTTGGTAAGGCCAAATGGCATTACCAGCCACTCATAGGAGCCATAGCACATTTGGAAAGACATTTTCCATTCATCTCCGTTGGCAATGCAGACCAAGTGATAGGCATGCCGGAGATCGATCTTGGTGTAAATCTTAGCACGGCTCAGAGCGTCTAGGAGGTCGGAGATACGGGGAGTGGGTAGCGGTCTTTCTTTGTGATCTTGTTAAGTCCTCAGAAGTCGACGCAAAGGCGGAGTGAACTGTCCTTTTTGTGGACAAAGAGGACTGGGGTGGTGTGGGCGGAGGAAGAGGGTCTGATGAAGCCCATGACTAGGTGCCCATCAAGGAAAGCATGGAGAGAGCCGAGTTCAGAGGTGGAAAGGGAGTATGTGGTTCCCAAGGGAGGAGAGGCTCCTTCCTCCAGGTCAATCTTCAGATCGTGTTCCCAGTGTGGAGCAAGCTGGGAAGCTTTGCTCTTGCTGAAAACATCCGGGAAGTCATGATATTCTGGAGGAACGCCGGAAAGATCGACTGGTTCTGGGGGAGTGATGGAAGCGGAGCAGAGATCACTCTCCTGGGGATGGAGTTGCAAGCTGAATTGGATGGAGCCCTCAAGGTGACAAGCTAGTGCAAATGCTGGTGCACTAACAAGCGTGATGGGTGGAGCTTTGCAGTTGGAGAAATGCGGTGGATTGGGTGGGGTGTCAGCCAGAGGAAGGGATTCCAGAGGCTGCAGAGGGGAGCTCAGGGTTGCTGGCAAACGCTGCTCGGATGAATGGAACGTGATACTGCTCGTGACCCAGTCAATCAATGGATTGTGGTGGGTGAGCCAGTTATGCCCTAGAACAATGGAACAGGCGGAGTCCAGCAGAGTGACATAGAAAGTCATCAGGGTGATGCCACCAGTTGTGAAGCAGACTGAGAGGTTGGTGGCTTGGGTGATTGTGCTATTGGTAGTTCCATCAAAGAGACACAGTTGGAGCGGAGGGACAGGGTAGGTTGAAAGTTCATTTTTATTTACGAAAGTAGTATCTATGAAATAATCAGAGGAGCCCAAATCTACAAGCGTGGAAAAGGGCGGAATTGGGTAGGAGACTAAGGAGACGGAGGGCATGAGGGATTTGGGGTTGGAAAGAGCAGACGTGTTGAGGCGAATCTCCTTAGCTGCACATGTGGGTTTAACGCAACCTCCAGTCTGTGCGGAGTCATGGAGGTCATGGATTATTTTTTTGCCTCCAAAGTGGAGACTTCCAGTTTGGTTTCCAGAGTTGTGGTCGCAGTGTGACCCTTGGATGTGCTGGAGGTCAACTTCAGACAATCCTTTGCCATGTGACTGGCTTGGCCACAGAACATGCAGAGCTTGTTGTCGAACTTGCACTTTCTTTTATCTGAAGTGAGCTTGCCATCTTTCCCTAATTTGGATGACAAGTCCAGCTTCGGATGGGCGGAGGTGGTAGCTCCTTTGCCTTTGGACTCCTTGGAGTCCTTGGCGCTACCGGAGGGGCACAGAGAGGATGATGTGGTGGGGGTGGATGGTTTTGGGGCAGAGGATGGGGTCAATGCTTTAGTCTGCCTGCTAACTTCTGACTTGCACTCCCAATAGCATGCATCGATGGTGTGTGCGAGGCTTTGGAGTTTGGAGAGTGTAGGGGGTTTCCCAACCTGTGATATCTCATCCTTGATGTGGTCCGGACAGACCCTTAGAGAAGTGGTGTTGGAGGGCACCTGCTCCGTAGCCGTGGACTTGTGAAGTGATCCAGTTGAACTCGACCACATACTTGATGATGTGTTGGGTATCCTTCATTGACAAGTGGTCGAGCTGGTGCTCTGCATCTCCAACGGGGTTGTGCGGACCAAAGTTGGTCTGGAGCTCTAGGATGAACTCTTTAAAGTCGTCCATCCAGAGCGGATGGAAAGTGGGATCTTCCATCTGGAGGAGGTCCAGTTCGAACCACTCTAGAGCCATGCCCTTTAGGTAGGGACTGCGCAAAGGTGACTTTGGTGCAGTCCATCCTGAAAGTCTTCGGGCGGTCTTGGAAGTTAAGTTTCGCACTGGACCAGAAAGACCCAGAGTTTTGCAGGGCTCAGTCCCGTCAAACTGGTCCGGTTCCCGGACCTTAGTGGCATGGAGTGTGGTTGGAGGGATGATGCATGGAGCAAGCAAGGCCTTTGATGGCATCAGCAAGCAGTGCGCGAGAGTGTCTTGTGGGACGTGCTTGTTGTCGGAGTCTGAGGGAGCGTCGTTGTTGGGGAAGTCAGGATCATCATCCGACGGGTCATCTCCAGGGAAGTCCGGGAAGTCGTCATTTGGGAAGAGGGCAGCCTGCACTCATTGACTCAAGTGTCGGCTTGTGAGTGGGGAGGTGGTGGAGTCATTGTCGGTGGGTAACTCAACGATGCGCGCTCCTGGAGTAGGGGACTCCAGGAGTGGTCATAACTGAGAGGCAGAGGTGGGAGTTCATCGAGGCGGAGAAACTTCAAAACTGGTCGACGAGTTCTGGACCTCGCCAACTGCTGCCAAATGTGCTCAACAGGTTGTAACGTGGGGATGCGGAGGGGTTTGCGCCAATGGCGCAAGTCTGGGATCTAGTAGTACATGTAGCCATAATGTGAGAGACTCGTTGCAAGTGGGAGTTTGAATATACTGTTAAGAATGGACAACTCCGATGAAACTCCAAAGGACTGGAGTTACTTGAGGGTGTCAGGACTTGGCTTTACCTTATGTGGTGCGCCCTTGCTCAAGTCCGATGTCCCAGATTTCGAAGACGTAGGAGGATCAGAGGTTTGGACTCGACGTAGTCGAACATCAAGTCGAGCAGAGGGTTGGAGTGAGTTGTCGAGACTTGGACAGGAGACAGGAGGAGTGTTCAGAGTTGATATTCAAACTGACTTTACAGGAGTAGTACAGAGGGTTTATATACAATCAGAACGAAGGTATTAGTAATGGAGTTTGTAAGGTGTAATGAGTAACGGGACGGAGATGGGACCTCACTGGAGCAGTGCTCCTAAGCGAGACAGACACTGGGTCAGAGACAACTATAAGGCGGGACTAGGATGGATGAAGAAGCATAGGTTATGTATGAAAGGAGAAGTATGAATACTATAGTGAGGGTGTTACAAGTCCAAGGGTATGAGGACGTACTCCAAGGGAGAACATGCCGGAGTTATGGACAGAGTGCCAGAGTTGGACTTGTCGAATTACATGGGATATGACAATGAGATAAACTAGCACTTGTTTTCATTATGTTAAATTTATTGTACTGCAATGTTTTTTGAGAGCTGAAAAGCTGAGAAAGTTTAATAAAGGTGAGATAAGGGTTTTGCTAATTTGCTGATGTGCCTGTGGCCACAAGATAATGCCTGATAATTTGCATACTCTCCTGCTGTACAACAATGTTCTTGATTCTGACAAAAAATAATTATGACCCTCAGAGACATTATTCTATCCCAGTACATGACTCTGATCTGGCAAAAATTGTGTTGTTATGTAGTGGGAGACTTGAGAAGGTTCCATGATGCATTTGGTGGTGGATAACTGTATGCAATTTATACACTGAACTCAGGTTCATACTGTACCATAAGAACCCACATTATTATATGGAAACAATCAATCCGCACTCACAATAGGTGTAAATGCCCACATCAGTAAATTTACATGCATCTTATTCTGTCTTATTCAGCTTATTGACTTGCACAACATTTCCAAATCTGACATAGAGACAAATTCTAACCCTCATTTTGTTGAAAAATAGATCAGCTTGGTTGTTGTTGATGTTTCTGATGTTCTGGAATGCATCATCATGGGAATGAATATATTTTGTAATTTAACAAACAGAATTAGCTAGAATAAGCCAGATTAAGATGCATGTAAATTTACTGATGCAATTTCATAAGTGATCAAAACACTTCGATCTCAAAAATCTACACCTCATGGTACCCCTGTTTGGTCTATTCTGACTCAACAAGGAACCCTCTCTAATGGTTGTGGGAACCTCTCAGAAGTGATGCCAAGGGTGGGATTTGCTGTCTCGCCCCCTGTCGGGCTGAAGGCCCAATAGCGAGCCACCGGCTTGTTTTCCTGATGGCCCGAAATGATTCCAGAATTGTTGTACTTGTTGCTCTTGAGCGTCACACGGAGGTTTCTGTACTGGGAATGCATTTGTAACACAGACTGCTCAGTAAATTCAAGGATGTCGACTATTGTACAACATCTGAGCTGGTACGACGACAACTACAAGTACATAGGATTTACGAGGAGGAAGGCTACTCTTCGCATAAAGCACGTCCTGACCAAGGGTGAACTGCGGGACACCCGGGTAAGGCCAGATGTTGCCGGTTCCGCTGCTCGGGAATGTGGGAAGCGGGGACGGGTTGGGTTCATTGCCGATGTAAGGGTATTTCTTCGTCACGTGGAATGGCCATTTCTCGCTCCCCGGAGCAGTGTCTCGGGTCAGGTGCTTGATGGGACTACATCGAAGCAGCGTGATCAGTCGTGGGTCCGGGGTGCAGTCAGGAGAAAGAGAAACTTACGACGTGAGAGTTTCAGTGGCAGCGAGCCTGAACTTGACGCAGGGTGGCGGGATCTTCTTACCCCCGTGACACCATTTGACATACAAGGTGAGTTTGGCGGTGTAACCGGGGGGTGCCCCAGTGAAGTGGCAGCCCGCAACCTAACTCGGACCGTCAGCTATGTGTACTACAGGCCACGGCGTGGTCACATACCGCGGGGGATTCAGTGTCGATGGCACAGCCCTGGTCGATGGGTTAGTATTGACTGCGAAGAGAGCGAACGAAACGACCTGACATCGAAGCACACCCCATTCGTGAAGATCTTATCGTTCTCACATGTCAAGGTCCCTGGAGAAGACACGAGTCAGCGTCGCTGACGAGAGGACACCACGGCAACAACAAACATGTGGACCCAGACGGAATGATTGCGTTGTCACACTCGACGATGATGGTCCAGAAGGTGCAGGTAGAAGCGCATTCGGGGATGACGAGCTGAGTGCAGCAAGGCCACTGTGTGCACTGCGGTCCAGGGGTGCAGGGAATCCAATTGATGTTCCTCCAGCACACGAGCGGGCAGGAGAAAATCCAGTTCTGGAAGTCGGCCACTGCAACGAGTTCAGGTGAGCACTAGACTGGTGCGAGCGAGCGAAAACACGAACAGGTTGCAAAGTCCTGCTGCTGTTCGTTTGGCCAGCACGAGTACATCAAGCAGCATTTGCGCTTCTGACGTACTTCTGCGACGAGGCAGTAGTGAGTGTTGGGGTCGGTAGGGGTCGTGAGGTCGAATGGCTTGTTGAACAGGTAGAACTGATTGCCATTTGCGACAGGGGGGAGGCTTTGCTGGTCGATCTGCGCGGTGCCACCGATGACCTGGGCCGAGATGCCGTTCTTCATGTACTGGGACGGGTGGAGGAGAGCGCTTCCCGGGACTTCGATAAGTCTGCACTGGAGATCAATGTCCGCGAGGGTGCTGTGTCCGCGCACGAAAATATAGTTGGTATCGCCTTCGATAAGCTGGACCGAATTGGCAGTCGTATAATCAACATCGGGGTTCTGGAGACCACCCCACAAGCCCTGTTTAGTCAGGTCCGTGCCGACGGGCTGAATGTCTGTCGTGTCGTCCCCGTTGGTAACGACGGGGTATGCAGGAACAGAAGAAGAAACGTACCAGGAGAATATCCGCCCGTGCCAGTGAGAGGGAAGTTGTTTGTGTCGGTCACATGAGCTCGGAACCACCATCCAGTGGCTGCCGGGCTCGTGACGGGAATTGGCCCACAGTCTTGGCCGGAATTGGGGTCATCCTTTCCAGGACAATTCTTGGAGTGCTCCCTCAGCTGCGCCGCAGCGGGACTAGCGAAGCGAAGATTACGGGTCGAATGAGGCTCGAAAATGATGTTCAATGCACCCAGTAACTGAGCAGTGTGGAGGCGAAGCGGATCGATGGCAGCCTCTGCGAGATCCGGACTCGGTCCCGAGCCGCGTCTGCCTCTGCTCTTAAGAACCTGGAGAGAGAGGCCAGAGTATGGATCAAAGAATGTGTTTTTGTCCTTGGAAGTAAACACGTGTAGCGTCAACATGCCGTCGTAAGACGGCTCGAGCTGGACCTGGAGTTCCTTCAAGTTAGACCACTTGGTGCGCGGTATAGCTATCTTTCCGAGATTGTCATGCAAGGACACCTCCAACCCATCAGGGACCGGCGTGCCTTTGTGCCACTATACAGATTCAAGCGAGTCAGGGTGATCGTGCGTGCGTGCGTACAAGAGAACGATGACGCTTACGTTGAGTCGGAAAGTGACTGACGTGGACGACTGACCAAACATGCGGAGTCGAGTGGTGGTTGAAACATGCTTCAAAGTAGGGTCTGCGACAACCACCTAGGGAATGGTTGGATCATGTTCCTTTCAGAGAAGAAAATGTGAAACTTTACATTATAGAAGGTGTGGTTTTTGTTCTCAGACAGGAAAGAGAGGAAGTCGTCCACATTGGATCGCTTGAAATTGAACGACGGAGCCGGCTCGTAATCTTGCAAGTTCTTGTTCTCGTCGCCGGGATGATATTTGAAGACGTTGGCGACCAAGGAGTATGTGTTTCCCGTGGTGTGAGGTGGACGGAACTGCACAGGACCATCGGAAGCGTCTACGATCCAGATGAGTGGCACCCCCAAACAAACGTACGAAAGACACCTACATGGACCCTTGGTGTCTCCGCTCGTAATCACTACGGGGCTAGATGAGACAGGCTTCACGTCGGACCACACTTGCGGCCATAAGATTAGCTCGCTTGGAACGGCCCTCAAGGTAGCGAGGTGGGGTCCGCCGGAGCCATGGCCGCGGATGTAGACATTGTTGTCATCGCCGCCGACAATGGGCATACCCGTGAAACCACGCCAGGATGCAGGATGAACAAGGGTGCTTTGATCAGCATTCGCGCCGTAGAGCGGGATGATGTCAGGTGACTATATAGCGCATCAGTTTCGCCACGCATTCCAGTTGAAGGTAAACATGACGTACGAAGGACTGCGCTTTGGAGTACTTCCCCGGATTGTCCAATGCATCGTCGTCTGGATCTAGAATGAGCTTTAGTGTGACAGCGTGGTCTAGTGAGACGGGGGACGCGAACAATTTCTCAAGGTGAGGGTGGTTAGATCGTTGGACATTGTATGGGTTCGAGTTATCTGTGAGATCGCGAGATGGAGGTGAGATGCTGACGGAGAGAGCAGAACGCACCTACCTTTATATCTTTTGGACACCCCTACATAACAGAACTGGTAACTGACATCCACACGGTATTGCCAGCTGACTGCCATTCCGACGGAAACGCGAACCCTTTACGCGATATCTATGTCAGATGATTGGGAACAAGGGTGGGTTGGACAACGGGCGCGTCCAATGAAAAAGTCGATGGCTGCATCCTTCTGTTTCTGGGGCGCCTCTTCACTTATAAAATATAGACATTGATCGGCGAAGTGTCTGAAGATCAGTGAGATAGGAGAAGAATTCGCAGTCCCATCAAACCCCGAAACCGGGTTGACGGTCCCAATTCTAAACAATTCAGGACGTTTCTGATGTGACAACACTCACAGACACCGCATTGACGATTCAAATATTCATGGAGGCGCCGGTAGCCCTGCATGGGCAGGTCGAGCGCCACTGCAAGCTACGGCTGACTCGATGGCAAATCATTCATCCGATTGTGACCATGATAATGAGAAGAGTGAAAATCCAGATGTGCTCCCTCCAATGGGGTTATGGCATGCATGGGAGCACTCGAAATGGCGCGCATTGTAGACATATGTGCGACAATGCGCATCTTGTCACTGACTGCAACAGCGAGTAGTCTACCGCGTTCCCTTGCGATGCAAACGAAATGAACGTGGTTGGGGTCGAACCGTTGAAGGTAAGTGGCTGGCGCCACTACTAGTAAGCGCTAATCCTTGATCAATATTATGTAATTGAGGGTGAGCAGGCAAATCGCCATCATGATCGCGGCGAGTGCCAGTGAGCCACACTGGTGACAGGGGTATTGGTGTTCTAAGATCAGTGAGATAGGAGAAGAATTCGCAGTTCCCATCAAACCCCGAAGCCGAGTTGGCGGTCCCCCAACTCTAAACAATTCAGGACGGATGTTTCCGATGACAGCACTCGCGGACACCGCAATGACGATTCATGGAAGCACCGGTAGCCCTCATGGGAAGGTCAGAACCCTGAAAGTACGGCTGACTCGATGACGAATCATTTGATGTGACAATGATAATGAGTGAAAATCCAGATGTGGCCCTCCGACGGGGGTTATGGCATGCATGGGAGTACTTGAAATGGTGCGCTTTGTAGACGTACGTGCGAGAACGCGTATCTTGTGATTGCAACAGCGAGTAGTGCAGATGGGTCTATCGTGTTCCCTTGCGATGCCGACGAAATGAGCATGTTGGGATCGAACCGTCGTATATTATGTAATTTGAGTACCACATGGGTCACTTGATAATAATGACAGTGAGACCAATCGAAACCCAAGAATAAGGTGAGGTACACTCGATCACCCACCTTATCACCGGATGGACAAAATTGGATGATTTGTACAGATAGAAATCCAAAGATTCTCGGCGCTATCGGTACTTCCATGGATCATGAATGCGGTGTCGGTGACTGCGTGGCAAGAAGGGCTGGATAATTCACTCGCGGGAAGGTCATTCCAAACCAGTGGGTCAAGTACAGAAAAGGCTAGCTTGTTCCCCTGTTTCGCATTTGTCGCATACTTGGTGACGAGGTTTGTGGAGTGGGTGAACGGCGAAACTAATTATTGCTGTCCTGCCCGTAATTGAGTCACTGTTACAACTAGAAAAAGTCAATTGAGTGAAAACACCAACGACGAATAATAATCATAAAAAGAGAAAAAAAAAAAGGCGAAGTCGACCAACACTCACCCGATAGCAAAAAGCAAGAATAAGGTGACCTGCTGACTGACAAAAATATCAGTTGTGGGTGCTACAGGTGCCTCCATGCGTTGTCGACGCTGTGTCGGAACTGCGCCATGAGAGAGCCAGACAACTCACAAGTCGCGGGAAGGTCATCCCAAACCAGCAATGAGACATGCATGCCATAACCGCATTGGAGGGCGCACAGCTGGATTTTCACGCTTCGACAGTATCATGGTCACAATCGGATGACTGCTTTGCCATCGAGTCAGCCGTAGCTTTGCAGTGGCGCTCGACCTGCCCATGCAGGGCTACCGGCGCCTCCATGAATATTTGAATCGTCAATGCGGTGTCTGTGAGTGTTGTCACATCAGAAACGTCCTGAATTGTTTAGAATTGGGACCGTCAACCCGGTTTCGGGGTTTGATGGGACTGCGAATTCTTCTCCTATCTCACTGATCTTCAGACACTTCGCCGATCAATGTCTATATTTTATAAGTGAAGAGGCGCCCCAGAAACAGAAGGATGCAGCCATCGACTTTTTCATTGGACGCGCCCGTTGTCCAACCCACCCTTGTTCCCAATCATCTGACATAGATATCGCGTAAAGGGTTCGCGTTTCCGTCGGAATGGCAGTCAGCTGGCAATACCGTGTGGATGTCAGTTACCAGTTCTGTTATGTAGGGGTGTCCAAAAGATATAAAGGTAGGTGCGTTCTGCTCTCTCCGTCAGCATCTCACCTCCATCTCGCGATCTCACAGATAACTCGAACCCATACAATGTCCAACGATCTAACCACCCTCACCTTGAGAAATTGTTTCGCGTCCCCCGTCTCACTAGACCACGCTGTCACACTAAAGCTCATTCTAGATCCAGACGACGATGCATTGGACAATCCGGGGAAGTACTCCAAAGCGCAGTCCTTCGTACGTCATGTTTACCTTCAACTGGAATGCGTGGCGAAACTGATGCGCTATATAGTCACCTGACATCATCCCGCTCTACGGCGCGAATGCTGATCAAAGCACCCTTGTTCATCCTGCATCCTGGCGTGGTTTCACGGGTATGCCCATTGTCGGCGGCGATGACAACAATGTCTACATCCGCGGCCATGGCTCCGGCGGACCCCACCTCGCTACCTGAGGGCCGTTCCAAGCGAGCTAATCTTATGGCCGCAAGTGTGGTCCGACGTGAAGCCTGTCTCATCTAGCCCCGTAGTGATTACGAGCGGAGACACCAAGGGTCCATGTAGGTGTCTTTCGTACGTTTGTTTGGGGGTGCCACTCATCTGGATCGTAGACGCTTCCGATGGTCCTGTGCAGTTCCGTCCACCTCACACCACGGGAAACACATACTCCTTGGTCGCCAACGTCTTCAAATATCATCCCGGCGACGAGAACAAGAACTTGCAAGATTACGAGCCGGCTCCGTCGTTCAATTTCAAGCGATCCAATGTGGACGACTTCCTCTCTTTCCTGTCTGAGAACAAAAACCACACCTTCTATAATGTAAAGTTTCACATTTTCTTCTCTGAAAGGAACATGATCCAACCATTCCCTAGGTGGTTGTCGCAGACCCTACTTTGAAGCATGTTTCAACCACCACTCGACTCCGCATGTTTGGTCAGTCGTCCACGTCAGTCACTTTCCGACTCAACGTAAGCGTCATCGTTCTCTTGTACGCACGCACGCACGATCACCCTGACTCGCTTGAATCTGTATAGTGGCACAAAGGCACGCCGGTCCCTGATGGGTTGGAGGTGTCCTTGCATGACAATCTCGGAAAGATAGCTATACCGCGCACCAAGTGGTCTAACTTGAAGGAACTCCAGGTCCAGCTCGAGCCGTCTTACGACGGCATGTTGACGCTACACGTGTTTACTTCCAAGGACAAAAACACATTCTTTGATCCATACTCTGGCCTCTCTCTCCAGGTTCTTAAGAGCAGAGGCAGACGCGGCTCGGGACCGAGTCCGGATCTCGCAGAGGCTGCCATCGATCCGCTTCGCCTCCACACTGCTCAGTTACTGGGTGCATTGAACATCATTTTCGAGCCTCATTCGACCCGTAATCTTCGCTTCGCTAGTCCCGCTGCGGCGCAGCTGAGGGAGCACTCCAAGAATTGTCCTGGAAAGGATGACCCCAATTCCGGCCAAGACTGTGGGCCAATTCCCGTCACGAGCCCGGCAGCCACTGGATGGTGGTTCCGAGCTCATGTGACCGACACAAACAACTTCCCTCTCACTGGCACGGGCGGATATTCTCCTGGTACGTTTCTTCTTCTGTTCCTGCATACCCCGTCGTTACCAACGGGGACGACACGACAGACATTCAGCCCGTCGGCACGGACCTGACTAAACAGGGCTTGTGGGGTGGTCTCCAGAACCCCGATGTTGATTATACGACTGCCAATTCGGTCCAGCTTATCGAAGGCGATACCAACTATATTTTCGTGCGCGGACACAGCACCCTCGCGGACATTGATCTCCAGTGCAGACTTATCGAAGTCCCGGGAAGCGCTCTCCTCCACCCGTCCCAGTACATGAAGAACGGCATCTCGGCCCAGGTCATCGGTGGCACCGCGCAGATCGACCAGCAAAGCCTCCCCCCTGTCGCAAATGGCAATCAGTTCTACCTGTTCAACAAGCCATTCGACCTCACGACCCCTACCGACCCCAACACTCACTACTGCCTCGTCGCAGAAGTACGTCAGAAGCGCAAATGCTGCTTGATGTACTCGTGCTGGCCAAACGAACAGCAGCAGGACTTTGCAACCTGTTCGTGTTTTCGCTCGCTCGCACCAGTCTAGTGCTCACCTGAACTCGTTGCAGTGGCCGACTTCCAGAACTGGATTTTCTCCTGCCCGCTCGTGTGCTGGAGGAACATCAATTGGATTCCCTGCACCCCTGGACCGCAGTGCACACAGTGGCCTTGCTGCACTCAGCTCGTCATCCCCGAATGCGCTTCTACCTGCACCTTCTGGACCATCATCGTCGAGTGTGACAACGCAATCATTCCGTCTGGGTCCACATGTTTGTTGTTGCCGTGGTGTCCTCTCGTCAGCGACGCTGACTCGTGTCTTCTCCAGGGACCTTGACATGTGAGAACGATAAGATCTTCACGAATGGGGTGTGCTTCGATGTCAGGTCGTTTCGTTCGCTCTCTTCGCAGTCAATACTAACCCATCGACCAGGGCTGTGCCATCGACACTGAATCCCCCGCGGTATGTGACCACGCCGTGGCCTGTAGTACACATAGCTGACGGTCCGAGTTAGGTTGCGGGCTGCCACTTCACTGGGGCACCCCCCGGTTACACCGCCAAACTCACCTTGTATGTCAAATGGTGTCACGGGGGTAAGAAGATCCCGCCACCCTGCGTCAAGTTCAGGCTCGCTGCCACTGAAACTCTCACGTCGTAAGTTTCTCTTTCTCCTGACTGCACCCCGGACCCACGACTGATCACGCTGCTTCGATGTAGTCCCATCAAGCACCTGACCCGAGACACTGCTCCGGGGAGCGAGAAATGGCCATTCCACGTGACGAAGAAATACCCTTACATCGGCAATGAACCCAACCCGTCCCCGCTTCCCACATTCCCGAGCAGCGGAACCGGCAACATCTGGCCTTACCCGGGTGTCCCGCAGTTCACCCTTGGTCAGGACGTGCTTTATGCGAAGGAGTAGCCTTCCTCCTCGTAAATCCTATGTACTTGTAGTTGTCGTCGTACCAGCTCAGATGTTGTACAATAGTCGACATCCTTGAATTTACTGAGCAGTCTGTTGTGTTACAAATGCATTCCCAGTACAGAAACCTCCGTGTGACGCTCAAGAGCAACAAGTACAACAATTCTGTAACCATTTCTGCCACTGCTACTCTCGCGTAATCTCCTAAAATTTGAGTGAGCCCGGAACGACCTCGACCCAGTACCTGTACATGGTACGATGGAATCACATAAATCAAAATCAACCCATCGAGCCAACGCTTACCCATCCGGATCCAAGATGAAGGCAATGTGTCTCATCTTACCATCGGTGAGGCGCTTCTTGAAAGGCACACCGAGCTGTTCAAAGCGTGCACACGCCACCTCGATGTTATCGACCGTGATGGCAATATGGCCAAAGCCCCTGCCGGGTTCCGCATTGCCGCTCGCATACCCCTGGAAACTGGGATCGGACTCCGTCCCGTGGTTGTGCGTGAGCTCCAGAACGCCTGATCGCGACGTACGTATGTGAGCGTTCGTCGGTATGTGTTGTGTGTATACGTAGTAATGTCTTACCTTCGCGGTTAAATCTGGCCTTGTTCTTATCCTCGGTAGAAAGCTTGCTTATGCCATCGTGATCATATCCAAGGAAGTACAGGGTAAAGTCACCCATGTTCTGTTCTGTGACGTGACATAGAGTTTTTCAACCACATTCGTCGTGTGAAGGACGTTTGTCAGAATCGAACTCACCCGCAAGGAGGTCCATGCCAAGAGTCTAGAGGGTGATGTCACGTTTAAAAGGATCACTGAACTCGACCTGGGAGGCACTCACGTCTAGGTAAAACGGCAAAGACACTTTCGGGTCCTTGATACGAAGCATGGTGTGGTTGAACTACAGAACACCGATACCCCTGTGAACTCGCTGCGATCGTGGCGATTTCAAGCCCGCTCACCTTGAAGCTGGCGGTCTCAGCTGTGCGCGGCATCCTGGCTAGTATTGTGGTATGAAAATTAGAGCGTTGCGGGGAAAGCAGGGCACTTCTGCTCTTGAGGACACCTGAGAGGAGCCGCCTGAAGTTCACGTTACTCATTCCCGGTCACCAGACAGACGGATGGGGTCTATTTATGGCCGGCCCGGAGTGCCGCAATCCGACTCCATTTCCGTCCGGATTTGCTGGCTTAGGATTGACTATCTTTGTCGAACGTTGCCAGCCAAAGTAGTTCAATTGGGCCAAGGTAACGTTACAGAAGAACCAAAATTACGAAACCGGTGTGCTATCGAGGTCCATGCCGAGTATTATACAGTATGTATCTAAGTGTAGTTGGGAAGGAACGGAGTTACTGCGAAATACGGGAGCGACGTGAAGGATGGTTGGAAACCAATTCGTGGCTGCCGCGAATGTTGATGAAGGAATACTGTTTTCGCAATTTTAGCCCTGTGCCGTCACCGTCGAGTAATATATAGCAAGGCATACCTCTATCAAGTCGGGACGCACGCCTCTCACAAGGTTTACATAGACGAGGTTTGGTTCAGAGAAGAACGGTCTCAGACCCGCTTCTTCGAGCTTCTCCCACCATTTGAGGAACTTTGGGAAATCTTGCCATTCGCTGCCACTATAAACGTGCACTTCGAGTTGAAGCTGGCCAAAGGGTAATGGTTCGCCGTGGAAACTGTCGATGAAGACCTCAAACGAGTCGAATTCATTACCCTCGATGTCGATTTTGAGCACATCGATAAAGTCGTGGCCGTTCCGCTCCATCAAGGTACGCAAGGTGTACATCTTTGGATCGTCAATCGGGCTAAACGCATCTTTAGGACCGAGAGCATAGGGAAAGAAGTGGGAACGGTGCTTCAAATCTGAAACGAGTTCGATCTCTGGACCAAACTGATAGGGGTGAACTGCTTGGCCCGACAAGTTCAATCGGCATACGTACGGAGTTGACACTGAAATCATAGCCATAGGCCTCGCAGCCTGGTGCTGCTTTCATGATATCAGCTTCGAATGAGGACTCGCCATTTATACCTGACAGCAGAATTCACTGTTTCTGACTATGCCAAGGAAACGAGGACCGCACCGAAGGAGTACATGACACATTTCTTCTTGGGGGTGATGCGTTCCAAGCCACACACCCATTTACCACCATCCCCCATGACTCCGACGCGCTCGACGCGGTGGGGGCACTTGAAGGATGGGAGGAAGAAGTCCCCTTGTGAACAAATTAGCCCATCACATGAGTAATACACATAGACACTTACAGAGTGTATAGTATTCGCCATGAGAGGGAAAGCTGAGAAAGGATGGTTGGCGTATGACGAAAGACATGGAGAAGTTAAGTACAGGACTTACGGGTCAATTTTGTCAGCTGTAGGGCCCCATTTCTTGATGAGGTCCTGCCGCTGGTCGAGCATTTTCTGGTACTGTTCCTCTTCAATCCTCAGTGACTCGGCGAGATAGCGACCTGCGGATCGGTGGAAGCCCACTTGGCCGAATAACAAGTCGTCCGGTTCCGAGTTTGCGAAAAGAAGAACTGAGATGAATATCAGGACCAGGAGGGCTATGGTGAATCTTGGGTGGCGGCTGTGAAGAGCCATGTTGAAGGGAACGAACGGGGGAGCTGTTGAGAGCTGTTGTGGGATAGTTTTGAGAAAACGGTTGGTCTTAAATTTCTAGCATATGCAGCAGGGCGCCGGTGTGCCGGCTCTCGAGAGATTATTACAGCATGCCAAGAGCGGCAAGACTAACAAAAATATGTTGCACTGATTTATGGACCCGCGAAGCACATTGCCACTACACTGGAAACATCCACCCCACCATCCATGACCCGCACAGCGAAAAGGTACGCAGAGAACGAGTCCTCGAACATGTGCATGAAGAGCTAACCGTGGGGAATCCAACACGGTCCAACTATATAAGCTCCACTCTGATAGACGAGCCGAATCAGAGGTGGCGTGTGTAGGAACGTTTCCAACACCCGCGCCTGGTCAGTCTTGTGGTCACGACACAGCTGGCACCCGCTTACGGCAAGACGCGGATCGCTGAATTTAATCTCCGCGCAAAAACGCGTTTACTGGACAGCTCGACGCCACGTGACCGCATATACTCTTGACAGTCGACATCGATGTCCTCATTCGGATCGCTCTCGCCGCTGACCATCCCGTTCAGATTCAGGCGAAAGAGCTCATCGGCCTCCACGAGCGTTTCAATGGACCACCATATGTATAGTCCTGGTGACGCTGCACCATCTTCGTCTCCTCTACTATCATCTTCGCCTTTGCTGACCCCTCTGCACCTCACGCGACGGTATGAATGCGCGGAATGGCAAGCCAGCGATTACTCGGATGACTTAAATGGGGTTATATGTGATCCGCGAGACAACGTCGACGACGCTACTCACCCTTGGTCGTGTCGTACACGGCCAGAGCATCCACTTCCCTATATACAACGGCCCCCCCCTTCCTTGATGACAAAAATCGCGGCACACACACTCCGAAACGATGCTTCGCCACCATATAGCCCACCACCCTTCTCTTCCGCTCCCCGAACACCATATTTCTACCCACAAGGGGACAGTGCAATTGCAGATGAATGCGAGGAATACGATCTCGAAAGCATGGATATCCATATACGCGAAACGTACTTCGCGACGTCTGCCGAACGTGGACGATGGTTGAGCAGTCCCATCGCGTCACGCGTCCGATCTCAAGTTATCCCACCTATGCGTGGACACTCATCACCCGTCAAGACACTAGCAGACGCGTCCTCTCTGAGACACAACAGAAGTCGTTCCCAAATTTCGCCCTCATCGTCAGAAGACCGCGATGAGGACTTGCGTTGTTCATCCTCACTTCCGCCCTCCTCACCCCTAATATCGCCGATGTCCAGTTTTTCCGTTCTAGGTGATGAGTGCGAGGATGTTGATCCTCGATCAAATGTGCGAATTATTCCACCTTCAACCTCATACTTTCGTGCTGAACCTGACTCTTCGCGTATAGTCAGACGATTGCCATCCCTTTACCGGGACTCCAGAATTGCGAAATCCCTCAACTACTTGCACATCACCTGTTGAACCCACGCACGCGCCAACTCCGCATGAAGCGCCCGTCATCGTATCGGCACTCCATCCCACGGATTTCCCTTGCCATTCGCCTGGTTCCGCCATTTCTCATCATATGAATCCCTGCTCCAGTCATTCGCCTAAGCCTATTGACGTCCGCGCACATGGACCTGGCACCACCAGTTTCGAGCTAGACGACATTCTCTCACCCCTATCTCAGTTTGAGTTGGACCTCGTGGAGGCGGAACCGTCGAAACTGCCCTTATCAGATACGGTGAATAGACCCTACCCTGGGCAGCAGACAGCTAGTCTAGGCGTGACCGTAGAAGCCGCCCGCAGTCAAGATGGATTCTCGTGCATCCAATCTCTGTCGATGGACTCGATACACAATGCTCTCGATTTCTCGCTGGACACTGTCGGTGGGTCAAGTTCCAACAAGAGAGCGAAGAAAAGGGGGAAATCTGCCACTGGTAATCCAGGAGCAAGGGGGGCGAAGAAACGCGTTGTCATCCGGTCGGGGAGCCCACCCTTTGACACGAAGAAAAGGAGAGGGGCAAGGAGTCACTCGCCCAAACATTCGGAGCCTTCAAGCAAAAAATGCAAACAGTCGCATTGCAAAAATGATTGCGGTAGGATACCCAAAGTCGAGCGACTTTCGCGATCACCCTCGCTGCCCGCTGTTGAGGGTTGTGACTCAGAATCTGCATGTCCACGTCATAGGAAGACACCAAAACCTACAGATCATCCCCAGCTACAGCAACCGACAACACCAGCTCCGATGGATGCAGTCGACATGGAGTTCCATGTTTCCTTGACAGGGATGCTGGTTGAAGCGCTTGCCACCTCACGAGCAACCTCCTTGGATTCAGCAGCGCTGTGTCTCGTTCTCACGCAAGCACATCCTTTCCTCGCGGCCGAGCGTGCAAAGGAGGAGCTCTTGATAGACATTACCGTCGTGCTGGAAGCTGGACGGGCTCGATGTGGAATGTTCGAGAAGGTGGACAGTAGTGGCGAAAGGTCGCGACACAAGGCGCTCGAGAGTCGGTGGTTTTACGTTCCAGAACGGGACGAAGATCCTGAGCGGGCGTCGTTGATAAGCGCCATTATGCCGCGGCAGAAGAGAAACGAGACGAAGAAGTACAAGCAATACTATTACCAACCGCTGGACAAGATATCGAGATGGGATCCGGAAGATGCACCATAGTTTGATATCTTTATTTCGTTTACTTATTGACGCAGACGTTAGTGTAGTGTATCGAGGCAACTTTGACGGGTCCATATAATTATAACATACGCGTCGCTTGAGCGCGCAGCGACTCGGTTTTGTTATGTTTCAGTGCACTTCGGACGTCGCGTCGTGATACTGTACACTGCCTTTCAGAGCGATTTGTTGGTCCGTCGCAACGGCGCTTGGTCGTCGTCGCTTTGTCCTTGTGGACAGGGACGCGGTTTCTTTCCCCTTCTTATAAAGACTGCCACAAACTTTCGTCCAATCCCCCACCAACATCGCATTTCGTTCACAGCAAGTTACTCACAGCACTACAGCATTGCCACAAAGTCTCCTTTTGCATTCGTCTCGCGCAGTTCTCCAAGCAATTATGCAGGCCCCGGAAGACTCTATGAACACTGACGACATCCTGGAAGAGCAGACTCAACAGGCGACTCAGTCGACGCAGCACTCGGGTTCTCAAGCAGCCGGCGACGTCCATTCCCACCTCTGGGGATTCCTCCAACCATGCAGTACCTTGCTGAAACGCATCGACTTCTTCAAAATCCAGCCCATCGTCAGCATCGGCCGAGGCGAGCAGAATGAAATTATACTCCCTGGAGGGAAAGTGAGTGCGTACATTTCCCATTGTTGACTCTCGCTACGCGTTGTTCACGCCCGGAATTGACGCGTTTCTTGCAGGCAATCGTCACTGTCGTATCGTGTGGGACGGCAAGGAAACCGAAAAGTCTGCTGTGGTTGTGGCAGACTACTCTTCCAACGGCACCTTTGTAGGCTTTGACGCGTTCCCTTTTCTCGCAACGCGTGCCACTCACGGGTCAAATTTTTCGTAGATCAATGGGATCAGGATCGGCAAAGACAAGACCGCGATCCTCAAAGAGGGCAACGAAATTGCCTTTGGGTCCGCCACACCCCAACCTGGAAGTGTCGAGGATTATCGTATGTTGTTGTTTATACCTCTGTGATTGACTGCTGATCCTCCTCTGGCCTAGGTTTCATCTATAGGCACACCGCTGGCGGCCCAGCTCAGGGAGGCGTGCATGCGTACTATGATATCAGCCACGAACTCGGCAAGGGCACGTTTGCTACCGTTATGAAAGCTATCTCGCGCGCCACCGGCCAATGGTTCGCCATCAAGATGATCCAGGAGAGCAAGGTCCGACGCGTAACTGCGAACGAGAACAACAGGTCGGATGGCGAGAGGGCGGAGAGCGCATTTATGCGCGAGATCGCGATTCTCGAAGATCTGGACCACCCAAATATCTGTAAACTAAAGGAGGTGTTCAGAGATCATGGTAAGATTGGTAAGGTCTCTTTCCGACTATTGTTGGGGATTTGTCTCACCGGTGCATCCTTAGATCTCGTCCTCGAGTTTGTCGACGGAGGCGATCTTCTGGATTATATCTTGAAGACGAATGGTATTGGTGGGTTCTGTTTTGGCTTTCCCAGGTTTTGCACGATGTCTGAGCTATGAGGTGTAGACGAGGCAATGACAATCCATATCACGAAACAGCTTTGTGACGCCCTTGCTGTACGTTTCTGTTGGTCACCTTGGCTGTCATGCCTGATTTCCTTTTGTGCAGTATATTCATGGCAAAGGCATCGCCCACCGAGACTTGAAACCAGAGGTCTGCTCAATATCATAACTAATCTGACTCTTGACTCATGGGCCCTGTTCATGTAGAACGTGCTCCTGACCTCGGACCACCCACCCAAGGTGAAGGTTGCGGACTTTGGTCTCGCCAAAGTCGTTGACAGCTACACGTTCTTGAAGGTCCGTTGTATGGTTCGCTCTGTCCTGAATCAAACTGACCTCGGTCCAAAAGACCATGTGTGGCACACCTAGCTACCTTGCTCCTGAAGTTGTCATGCAATCGGATCAACAGCCAGGTTATAGCCACTTGGTGGATAGTTGGAGTGTCGGCGTTATCGTGTTCTGCATGTAAGTGACGGCCTTTCCCTTCCTCTGCATCGAATGATACTGAACTCTTGGTCCAACAGGTTGACGAGTGCGAGCCCCTTCATCGAGGACGAGAATCAACGAGATATGAAAGTGCGCATAGCAAAACGCACCGTCGACTGGAGTTATCTCGACAATACTGGAGTTAGTGAGCTTGGTGAGTGGAAGCACCTACTTGTTGGCCATCAGCTCTGATCACCTTTGTCAACATAGCAAAGGATTTCATTCGGCGTCTTCTTGAATTCGACCCTTGTCGTCGTCTCTCTCTTTCTGCGGCTCGCAACCATCCCTGGCTCAACCAATCCATCGTCGCTGTCGTTGGAGCCAACAACCCCCAAGAAACACGCGATTTGATTACTTCCCTTGAATCCATTCCTAGCTCTTCATTGACTTCCCTTCCCGACGATGACGATGAAGCCATGGCCAACGCCTGCATCACTGAACCTTCCATGAGCGCTGGCCTCGAACGGCTTCAGCTCGAACAGGAAAACCAATCTCCACAGCGAAACGGCGGGCGCGCACCCCTCCAACGGCGCAGCCAAGTGCTCGCCAACGCTGCCGAACACGACGTGGATCTCCCAGAACCATCCTGGCAGATGCTCGACGCGGCAGGTGCGGCCCCCGCGCGTGCCGGCAAGCGTAAGCTAAACGAGCACGATCCGCAGGCCCTCAGTTCCACAATGGAAGACGGGGAGAACGTCACGCCACACAATGGCGGCGCGCGGAAGAAGGGAAAGCAGACGCCGTCGAGCGACGCGGAAGATTCGGCCTCGGGTGGTGATGCCCGTGCGCCTGCGCCTGCGCCACCCAAGCGAGGTGGGGGTGCTGGTAGAGGGCGGGGACGGGGACGTGGTGCTGCACAAGTCAAGGCCCGATTGCAAGAAGCGGCTGCTGATATGGTCGTGGAGGAAGACCATCTGGACGATGAAACTGAACCTCCCAGGCCTCGACGATCTTCCCGCACATCGCCCAACAAGGGTCGAAGGGCTTGAACAACACGACAATAAGAAAAATGGCCCGTTTTCCTATCGTAGATCATCTCGATTCCATTTTCCCCTAGTACGTCGGTACCTGGTTACCCTGTTCCCCGTCTTGCTTTCCGCACAAGTCTCGTTTGTATTGTTCACATCCACTGGTCCTAGTCTCCCCCGCTCACGTTGACCTGATTATGCATATCGTCGTGACTACCCTCGTTTTATCGTGCATGTAATTGTTGGATATAAGAATGCTCATTATATATGCATCTACTACCTTGACCGGACACGGATTGGCCTACCCGTTGGAGCGCAACATCGGATCGATCCTCAGTGATACAAGTATGTGGTATTCAGGGGCAGATAACGCAGTGACACTATACACGGGCTCGACCAACTCGGCTCTCCAGCGTCGTCGGAAACACGCATGACACATTTCCAAATACTTACCGGTCCATCTGATGGCACGATGGGTTCGACCACGTTTTTTCTCGACATCGGATGATATGCGCTCGTTATCTATGACATGCCAAGTCCTTGAGGTCAGCGGGACAAGACATCCATGAGACAAAAGATCGAGGTGGAGGTGAGTAAAACCTTCTCCCCCCCCTCGATCCATCTCTCCCAAAGGCGTCAGCGTCTCATCTCGTCTAGCCGATGGAAACGAATTTGAAAGAAAGATGGGTGTCGACCTCGTCGGAAGTGATTGGATCCACTTGATCGTTGGGAGGGGGGTCTCCATGATGATTTTTGCTTACGAACCCCGTGCATGATTGTTTCGCCCACCAACGCAGACTCGACCCCCGCCGTAGGGTGTACGGTTGACAATCGACAACCTCGAGACACGTTGGCCGATGCCACGTCGATGGACGCCACGTCCAACACGGACAAGACGGTGTTATCGCCGAGCTCTCCCGTCTGATAATGCGTGATCATGACGCGAGCGTATTCGTGCAAGTAAAGGGGAGGCCACGAACGTATCCGCAGTCGGGGGTTGAGACGCGAACTCGGATCACTCCTCGTTCTCCTGAATACAGAACTCGAGCAGGAATCCGTCGATGGGGTACGTTTGGGGATCATTTGTCCCCCCCCTCGGTGCGGATGCCGCGAGGAGCCTTGACCCATGCCGCAACGAACGGGTCATTTTTTCATCACGCCTATATGACGATTCTTGTAACGCCGCAGCTGCCTGCGCGTTTTCGGCACCATCATATCTGTAGATCTGTGCTGCACTTGGCCAGTCAATCGGACCCGTTGCACAGGGACCCACACATCTCTTGTTCATGGAATCCATGTTTCGGCGAGTGGAGGCCATGTCACTCACCGAGTATGCATGTGTACTGCCCGCGGACACACGTATCGATCGGTGGAGGTGAACACACCACCCAATCGCGAGTCAAGTTAAGAGCGATAAACGTGACCCTGCCAACTTGATAAACGCAGGAGGCGCTTCCAAATTGCCAGTGGGTGAGGTGTAACTTCCGAGGACTCGATTTACAATGACGACTAAACGTGTTCTAGCCAGAAAGAATCGCGGATCGGCAAGGATGCTCACCGGCACCATAGGTAGCAAAGTGCCCACCTTCTCTTTCCGCGGACTGGCAAACACGTATGCATTGATGTGACGTGCTTGTCGTACTATGGGGGTGCTTCTCGGTTCCTGGACTCGGTTACATACAACTCGATAGTCTGCATGAAACAGGACACCTCGGTTGTGTCCGAAAAAACGCAAGCGCGAATGTGGGGTATTACGAAGTGACTCGTTCTCGGTGAGACTTGAACGAAAGTAGCGAAGACGCCAGTCTATTTCCATCACACATCAGCGACTCGGTGTTCATCTGATCATCGAAGAAAGAAAAAAAGACCTAGGTGATGGGATACAATCAGGGGCAGTTCAAAACCCTCCGCGGGCCAACTTATGAGCAGGGGGGTCGCCTACGTGGAATTAGACATGCGTCTCTGATGTGGCCCTGGATTTGTGGCGCAAGGGTCCCGTCCATTCCGAGCGTCGACGTCGTTTCAACCACTTCAAAGGGCCGTTTGTGGGTCAAAACGGTTGGCACTTTTCAAGGGAAGCATGCGTCCTGTCCACGCCACGAGAACACGCCGTCAAGTGGGAACTGTGCACCGTTTGTGTTGCGAGTTGTACTCGACCAGTTGCTCGGATGGGCGGCAGGCTGCCGCCTAATGGGGATAGCTAGAGTTTATCAAGGTACGGTTGGTGACCGCCACGAACCCTCAACTTCGCCCTGATAATGAATCAGCCGCGAGAGGGTGGGTCCACATCTCACCGAGTGCGTGCGGCCGTGAGCAGGATCATGGTGCGATGTGATCTGTGAATCTTGCCAGAGAGACCCAAGGGCAACAAAACCCGACCGTGGAACCCAGTGAAAAAAAAAAAAAAAAACGAAATGCGTCCCCGAGTTGGCGCACAAGGCTCCAACGTCGACGTCGTCACTAGGGGAACCCAGTGCCACCCCTTTGACGTTGATAGAGACAGGCTTGACACCCTGCGCAAGAGCTGTGAAAAATTTACCTTGAGAAGATCCGTCTGAAATTTGCGGGCCCCACATCAAACCATATGGTCCTACAAGGTCCTAGGCGAGCTCGCACAGCAATCCGCAGCGTGGGTTTTAGATGGTAAGTTACACTTTGACTTTGAGCCCTAGTGTTCAATTGAATTGGCTTTTTGACGTTGAAACTTGAAGCACACTGACGCCAGCTTTTTGCCTCCGGGGATAGGCGGTTAGCTACGTGCATGTGCCGTACTTGACACGGATGGCAGACAGTGATACCATAAGAGCAGTGCGTATGGATGACTTGATAGCAGTTGAACGATAACGACCACGAGAAACAACCAAGATACATGATGAGCCCCTTGATAATGACTTTACGATCTTGAAAGGATGAAACACGTATTTCTATATGCGTCACGGTATGCCACGAAAACAAAGCGGGTCACCGAATAGATGATGGATAAGATGTGATCAAGTGCGAGAAGAAATGGTAAAGCAAACAGAAAGCATAGAACAAATACGGAAAGGACCTGAGAGACACGGGGCCGGTCAAGAATCACACGCATGGGACGTAATGGGACACGGCGCCTAGGTGTTCTTCTCGACGGAACGTTTCCGAGTGGCCTTGGCTATATTGACTCTAGGCCCGTCTGGATTGATCTCAGGGGTTGTGGATGAGGTCCGAGGAATCAGCGACCGGCGCTTTCGCATTCCCCGTCGAGACTCGAGGGGGTATTCACATTTCAGATGCCGTCGGGCACATTGACTGGGAAAAAAAAAAAAAAGGGACATGTGAGTACAGGTTCGGCACAAATAATCATGTTACGGAGATCAGCGAGACGATCAGGTGATTGAAGGGAGATAGCTAGTGAACAGGAAAATAAAGCAATTTGTCGAATCCGGTACATGTTTGAAACCGGTGGACGAGTTTGTGCACATCCGACCAAGTGCTGGATATGCAATTCAAATGGGACGATATGGAAATATACTCACTTGCAAGTCTTGTCCTTACTGCCTGGTTGCGGTGGACCGCATGCGATCTTGCGCCCTCGACAGAATAAGCAAGCTAGGGCAGGCTTCTTATCCAAGGACCGCTTGGTGTGTGGGTGCTGGGGACATGCGGAGAGGTGAGCGAGGGGACGGAGAGCGAGAATGGCGGCGATGGGAACGAGTGACCGACGAAGAAGGATACTGTTGAGGGAGTGATTGTGAAAAGGCTGGGGAAGGAAGCTCGCTGAGCATGTATGAATGAGTAGGAATGGTAAGACGAGGCGCACGGGCTGGAGAGTCCTCCCAATGATCGCGAGCGGTGTTCATCTGGAATGAGGCGTCGTGGATGAAGGGGGGTGAGCCTAGGTCCTGCATGGCTTGTGAGGGCGGAGGGACGGAAAAATAGGGCGGGGAGGCAGAGTTGGCAGGAGGAGGGTAGGGCAGGGAATCCATGGGGGGTTCATCATATATGGGAATCAGGGGTTTTTGGTCGTCTACGTGTTGCATGGACGTGTCCGATGGGGATGTAACGATTGTCAAGTCAGCGTCATCTTGGTCGGGTAGAGTATACAGATGACATGACAAGGCCGGGATTATAGTAAGTCGTTACACCCTAAATGGGTTGAGATAGTGCGGACGCTCAGTTTCATGTGGCGCACCTCGCTAGGTTCCTGTTTGATGAGTTGCCAATCGTGGCAGGGTGGGGGCAATTGAGGCTCCCGGTATGTATTGTGGCTCCGGGCTGAGCCCTCACCCAAGGGGTTTTGCAGGGTATAGGATTTTGAGGTGAGGACAGGCGGGTCGAGATGGAGGCGATTGTTCTGGAGGGAGTCGCAGGAGGGCTCGGAAGTCGGGTAGGTGCCGTGTACGATGAAATTGCCGTCGACGTGATCCGGGGGTGGAATGAAGACGGGCTGACCGTATACGCGGTAGAACTGAAGATCGGACTCGTCGAGGGAGGAAAAGTAGGAGCCCGACTGGAGCTCTTCGAAGGAGAAGGAGCGCTGGACGCGGACCTGGGTGGCGTAGGGGTGTTCGGATGCGAGTCAGAAAAGGGGGATTGAGAGGACAGACCTGAACGTCGAACTTTGCCTCGTGTTCGGGGTAGTGGGAGCGGTGGGTGGCGAAGAGGGGACGGTGTGAGCGAGGGGGATGATGGTCGTGAAGGGGGAACGAGGTAGAGGGGTAATCCATTGTGGTGGTGGTGGGGGGGATATGAGTGTCGGGATGGAAGAGAGGGACTTTATAACATTGTCTGAGGGACAAGTTTCGCAGGGCTGCCTGAACGTTTTGAGACTAACCAAGTATGGAACCCACGCCTTTGGCAGGTTCGATGGGTCAGAAGACGAGATGAGGCACTTTTTACAGCAAACTCCATTCGTAACTTTCTCGTAACGTCCTGCCGTAACCGCATTTGACTCCATTTCAGACGCTTTGACCTCGGATTCGTGCGCTCATTCGCTGCGAATATCAGAGTATCATCAATGAAATCATTCGTCGCTCAGCGGGCGAGATAACGATCTTGTCGAGTATCCATTGTGGTCGCCCCGCCAATCCAAGACGCCGACTGTATTATACCCGCAGCATCCATCACGAAGACCATCACAGCTCCCCGTTCAGCGGCTTCCAGATGCGAGCACAGGGATGGAAAAGGGTCTACCTTCGGATTACACTGGGCATGTGTCTGCCTGCGGTCCGCCTAACTATTGTAAATTGCGTCCGCGACTACGAGAGAAGTCCCCTAGTCCCCTCTTTTTTTTTTTTTTTTTTTTTCTTTTTTCTTTTTTCTTTTTTTTTCCCGACTGAAAAAACTCCGTCGCTACGTTTGGGATGGCCTAGCCTCTGCACTGAGAACGCGGAGCACCAACTGAGCTGCAAAGCCGCCCATCCCACTATATACGCACGTGACCGCATCTTTGACTTTCTGATACGAACAAAACAAGTGTTGGAATGACTTTCCGGTCCGGAAAACCACACAAAAACTTTCTTTGAGCGGGTGCCCGCGCGCCACAGACACCGCTTATGTAACACACACTCTCCCCTCCACTTTACGAGACCGCATCCAGCGCCTCAGGCATATCAAACCCCGTCGTCCGTGTCGCCTCCCCGTAACTGAGCAGCCCAACGTAGGGCATGATGTTGTACTTGAGTGTGAATTCGGTAGGAGACACGTTCCTAGAAACCAAACGTTATCAGTCAGCACCTTGTCGCACTTTTTTTCTTTCTTCGCGATAAGGACACCATCAACAAAGGAACAACACGCGGTAGCCTCCCCCCCCTTTCGTAGATCTCCGGAGCAAACCGTACCACGGTGGGAACTTACTTGAATGACTGTGATAGTTCCCGGAACTTGTACTTGTTCCTGGACGACTGCACAATATTTGCGTCTTCTTTTCGTCGCACGATGCGATCCCATAGCACCACCGAATTGTTGGCCTAGAAAGTAGACATGTGGTCAGTATCGAAACACAGGCACCGCACCCTAATGGGTCAACCCGGAACAGTAGTAACCGGCTACCCACCCCTTGCGCATTCGTGTACTCAGCCTCAAGGTACACAAATAACTGCTTTGTGTTCCAGTTGAAAAGGGACCGCAGGTCTGATTGTGTGTCATCCAAATCCAACATTCAGCCCGGTAATTGAGGATCAGGTGGAGCGGGATCGTTTGTGAACCCGGTCGAAATGAAACACCAACCGTGAACACGCGGTCCACTTGTCACAATGGAAGCAAAACACTCACCAGCCGTTATGTCGAATTTTACAAACCCGATTTCCTCCTGTTTGAAAGGATACCGCTTCCCTTTTGCATTGTATCTGAGCAACAAGGGAACATGATTAGTTGCCGTATCCGGAAGGACTCGGGACAAGTCCCATCGAAACCTTTGTATCAGCTCAAAGAGTTTGGTGTACTGACACTTTCAGAGATGCCACGTCAACTTTCCCCGTCGGATTGGCCGTGAAAACAAAGGACGAAAGCGCGATGGCTGCGAGCAAGACCATCATGCAGCTAGACCACAGGCTGGATATCCCATTGATACGAGCATAAATGCTATGCATGATAGGAAATGGCAAGCTGGACGAGCCAAACGTGACTGCACTTGTTAAAAAGTGGCGTGCACAGCTTTCTACGATGATTACCATTTCAGGCTGCATAGGGCCTCAGGGTTATTGTGCATCTTAACTCGTTTAGATTTGATTCAATCGCCTCAAGTGTCAGAGACCCGTCAACCTTGTACTCGACCCTTCATGTCTCCAACTTACGAAAATGGGGTATTTCTTTCTGCACCATGCAGCTATGCGCTCGAATCGCATCTCACATCACCACCACCCCTCCTGTCGTGCCCAATGCACCGGAAATTGATACCATACCCAAACAGTGCGTATTTGTCACTCGTACTAATCGTCGCCACAACTCGTCTCGACATATGGATTCCATCACACAAGTACCTCCGCTACCACTTCAGGAGAACTACCTCCACTTGGTAACCAACAACAAATGTTAAACATCGTTCTTTACTCGGCTGAAGCACCACCGGTACCTTTTCATCAAACGATGCTTATCTGATGGTAAGCTACCATTTCTGCGTGTTTCTGACCAACATTTTCATATCGCCCGACGTTCGCTGTACCACGCACCGCATGGGAACCTGCCTGTTCCTCGATATGTTCAGATGTTTGATCCCTCATCCTGTGTTCACATTCAGTCTCATCCCCTATCACTCGCCAGTGCAATCATCACGACGACTCGGTAGCTATCGTGACGCTTTCCACTCCTTCCATCCATAGCATCCTCTCGTTTTCCTCTTCAGTATTATGGGCGCTATCCATCCATCCGCAGTGCGACCCAACCTATCCCGAAAGAGCATGGAAACAAGGTGTTTCCCCGTTACATTGTTCTCTTAACCTCCTCATATCTGGAACAGGCACCGCCCTCCCCCCCTTCATTCATTCAACACAAAACCCGACCCACGAATGGCGTATCCTCACCTCCATTCCTAGAAGATCCAGACACATGGGCTCCAATCGCCGAATTTCATTGTTCGGATGCTTGGGGTGCAACATGGACTGTATCTCCAATATATGACCGTGAGCCCTTTTTGGCATCATCGCTCTCTCCCCCCCCCCTCTCTCTCACACACATGCACACTTGGACAATTACTGCCTCTGGGCGCGAAGCACATCAGTGTCGAGAGAAGAATGCATCCATTAAACGTGGGTCTGTTTGGTCTGGCGCGAACCCAGATCAAGAGCTTGGGGTTGGAGCGATCTGGAAAACTATTGGCCATGGGGCTTTTGTGCATGATTGACGGTGATTATCTCCCGCATGGTACATGGTTGCGTCCTGTTTCCAATTATACAGTCTTCCATCGTTAGGGTATCTCGTTATCGTTGTCATAGTCGATCCAAAGTAGGCTGTCCGACTGTCTCCTTGGACCTATCGTCATTGAAGGTAAGCTCAAACTTAACCTACACTCTGGTACTCCGTGATGCGGCGTCCAAATTTGTCGGCAAGAAAGATAAAAAAAATTTACGGCTCATGACCGCAAACGCAGATCGCAACGCAAAAACGCATGCAACAACTTTCAGAATGCAATATGCCTCAAAACGAATCAATCATATTCATATATCGCAGAGTATGTCACCCTGAAATTTGGACTGCGCCTGTAATCCGGCAAGGCGGTGTCATAGCACGGACCCTACTCCACCGTCTTGGGATGCGATTCGCTTGGAACCCAAACGATGTCGTCTTCCTCAGCCTCACCTTCCCCATCTTCACTCCCACCAGGCGTCCCATCTTCTTCTTCGCTAACCAACGTACCAGCCCAGCCACCCTCGATCTTCCTCTCTAATGTCGCAATCTTGGCTCCTCTTAATCTCAGGAACGAAATGACCTCACGGGCATGCCTGTAACCCTGCACCTGCACCTGCACAGGACCCTGACCTTGCTCTTCCATACTCACTTTGACCTCATCGACCCACCCGAATCGCCTGGCAAGATGTGCGCATGCTACAACTTGCTTGATTTCACCTGCGTCTTCCAGCGCACCGAAGACGCTTGCAAGGGCCCGCACAGCTTCGCCGCGTGCGCGCAACACATGACGCATGATCCGGCGGGACGCGGGGCGTGTCCGTTTGAGTACCACAGGTGGTTCAGTCGCCTGTGCAGGGAGGTCCGGGGTCGAAGATCGTTTGCTCCGCTCTACCCACGGGCTCTCGGGTGGAGTTAGAGGCGTGGTGTATTGAGAGAGCGCGGCGAGGGAGAGGTCCCAACGTGTGGGGGCCCACACGCCTACGAGGGCACGCCACGCTGCTGTGACGCGTTTGAAGCTAGTAGATAGGGTTCGTGTGCGTCAGTGGCTGAGGCAACCCTGACGAACAAGAGGTATGAAAGAAACGTACTGGAGATAATTATCTGTCGCCACCGTTATCAAGTCATAATCAACGTCATATACCACGCTGACGAGCCAAATGATCGACCCACCATTGACCAGCCTCGTGTGATAATACGCGAATGCCCACACAGTCAGTCCCGCCACTAGCGCACCGTAGCTTGTGAAGCTCAGTACAGCCCACAGCACCCAGAATGTCGCGGGATAGATCAACATTAGTAACAACAGTCCGATGACAACCTTGTTCTGTGCCTGGGACTCTTCTTCGTGCTCAGAAAGGCCGGCTGCAAGTCGACCCATGACGTACACGGGAAAATGGAGGATGAGCGGAAAGAGGAAGAAGGGGAGGCGAATAAGGGCCGCCAAGGTATCACGGACAAGAATGGAGAGCGTCAGAAGCCGCGAAGGGAGCGGCGTCGGATGAGTAGGAGACAAGGTTTCCGGGAGGGGAAGAGAGGACAAGACAGAGTTCGTAAGGTGTGTCGACTGAAGGAGTGAATAGTATTCCAGAAGGTGGCGGCGCACGGAACAGAAGTTCGGCGTTGCATCCTTGGTCGAGAAAAGGTCAACAAGACTAAGCATGAGCGTGAGTAGATTGCGTGAATCGAGAGGCGGAGATCGGGGGTAGCTCACGTCTGAGATATAGTCACAAACTCTTTCAAATCGATTGAGCGTTCGTCTTCCCAAAGTAGATCTCTAGCCATTCGAGCAATATAAAGCGTGTCCCTACGTACAACGCCGTTAACTTCCTGGTTACGCTCAATGTAGGGCGCTGCTTACCAGTCTGGGGCATTGATGGTGGTTTCTACGAGCTGCCGTTCGATTGCACGTGTGAGGCGCTTGACGGCGGCGCGAGCGGCACCTTCCTCATCAGAAAAGAATTGTTCTTTGTACTGTTCCATAGAGATCGGCGGACCAAATCTGCAACGGTTTTGTTAGAAGAGATGGTCTATGATCACTTTATCTTCTCACTCTATGATCACCTATCATAATGGGGTTATTAGCAAGTGAGCACGCGAGTTCCCGGCCCAGACTGTAGGGCTCGACACTTACGTCGCTACGATACTTGGACTTGTTTGTGTAGACAATTGCCGTGGGCACGATCTTAACTTCAGGGCCCTCGATCCCGTGGTCTGCGGCCCATTTTGTGTATTCTAGCCCCGCCCAAGCTGCACCGTCTTTGACTTGCATGATTCGAGGTTCCGTGTAGGAAGTCCCCTCGGGGAAAAGCGCGACAGCACCACCTCGAGCGAGGGCCTCGAACGTTCCACGGAACAGCACCTGTCTGTCCTTGGACTTGCGGTCCACAGGGATGTTTCCAGAAGAATGGAGAAGCCAAGCGAGAAACTTGTTGTTGAACAACGATGCTGCCAGATTTGACGGTAGGTGTCATTAATTCGTACGAGCAAGCTGAGGTCACTGTCCGCACCTTTCGACCAGTAGTTCAAGATTCGCCGGTGAGGAAATGAAGTCGCTGTAGGCATTCATCGATTCGCCGCGTGATCAACAACGGCACGTAAAATGGACTGACACAGAATAGAAGGGTCAAGAATCATGTTATGGTGGGTTGCGGGCCTGTAAAAAGGAGACGCGTTAATATCAGGTCGAGCGGAACCCTAGGCTCATGGAAACCCCTGGAGGTGTTGAGCACCGCCAAGGGGCTGCGGTGGGGTCTATGCTTCGAGCTGAGGAACTTACACGATGATTGGTCCCTCCAGAGGAACGTTTTCTCCTCCTACGACGCGGACCTCTGTGAAGAAGGACCAAACCGCCCACCCTGCTAACCGTCTGAGAACCCTATGCAGCGTCTGGGGATCCGATTCGGCCATGATAAACACCGTTAGAGTCGTTTGGATGGATTAGCAGAAAAATGGGGATAATACAGCGACCTGAAGAGAAATGAGACAAGTTGTGGAAGGTCAAGGATGACAGTGACGGCCTGAGCCCACTGCCTTGTGCCAAGGGACGAGCCTCACAAAAAAGAGTTTCGCGTCAAACGGAAGTAAAGTTCTTTCTGCGTAACTGGCTTTAATTGATCTCTTTGGGATACTCGCTATCACCACCAACAATAGCTAGATTTGTATACCACGGCGATACTACTACTTGGCTCTCTTCTACAGTAATTATATTTTCTTGTCCTCTGCCCATTGACAGTGCTGCCTCCGCAGTGATGCATCAACCCGCCAGCAGTTACCAAATCAACATCAATACGACCCTTGCTGTAACAACACTAAGCCTTCACTGTGGCTTCGACAACTGCGCCAGCCAAAGGCTCATTGGTGAAACGTATTTCCCTCCGACAGACTTGACCTTGCGAAGAATATTAACGGGCTTATTACGTCCGCGTAGTCAAGCAGGGCAGGCAGCGCGGCGCCGCCGAGTAACCTTCAGCAGCTTGTTAACGGCATACGGAGCCTGCTCTCCACCGTCACTTATGGCCAAACAAAGAGGAAATCACGTCGCGACCGGTCTGACGATACCATTGGCCTACGCCGTTTACCAGACAGCTTTCACCAGAGGGCGTTGGGTTTTCAGTGGAGCTACTTTGGTCAAGTTGCCATGGCGTTGTCAATGTCATATCCACCCCCCCAATCGCCCAATAGAAATCTAACCCTCACTAGCACTTCTCACGTGGGGTGTCAGGAATGTCGAGCATTGTATCATGTGTGTCACAGAACCCAGGTCACCGGCGGGTTCCCAATGCGGGTCGGGATCGTTGACGTTGACAACGCCAACTCAATCCATATCCCAGTCAATCTCATTGAAGAACGTCTTAATATCGGCGAAACCGTTGTGGGATCAAAAGTGGATGACACGTTCACGATGGCAGCCGTTCAGGACTGTTTTAAAAAGGTTATGTACATCTCTAGGACATAACGTCTCATAATCTCATGATCCTTCGGATGCTACAGTTCATCCTTTCGGAAGACTATTCTGTTGATACTAGGCAAGATTTCTACCGGATGATGCTTTTCCTCCTACTCAGCTTTGCTTGGATAAATATATATATCCCTGGTGTCTACGTTCTCACCAACTGTGGTGAGTGACGATAATTATATTCTGCCATAGATGGAATTTGCGGTCGTTGTGTTTATAACCGTGCTAATCTCCCTTTTTTTTTGTTTATCTCATGTGCTCATCGATACATAGTCATGTCTATTGACAGATGCGGCATATACAGTCACTTTATGTTTCCGCCTAATCACCGCAATCGATATGAATCGATTAGTAAACAGCGCTACTACCCCGCTTGAATCAGTCTCATCATCGATATTGCAATTCGCAGCTCTGATCATACAGCCCTTTACCCCGAGAAACCATCGCAGGCTCTCTCGCCTTTGAAAGCGTCATTCATCGAACCAAAAAGTTTCACCCGTTCTTTTCGGCCCGTCTCACGATAATGCCCATCGATCTTCTCAGGGTCGTTCCAAAGTTGAGCACAACTTATCCGAGGAAAGTCAAACGTGCTTCTCAATATTGAACGCCTCTCTGATACGCTCACGCCACGACATAAATATATCGAGCAGTCGAGTCTCCGAGGACTTGGAGAACTTCATCCTACATCCCATCGTGAACCTGATCACACCGAGCCTAGAATTTCATTGATGGTGGCCCGATGCTCCACCGTTCGGATTCGGACGGGTACCTGACGAAAACATTTCCTCGGGCCATGTCGTAGCGCTGGTCTAATAGTGATTGTGGACGGTGTGCACGCTGCACTGTACGAGGCCGAATGTAGTATTCATTGTTTTAGTAGAATCCATATGCCCCTGCCAACCTGCACGTTAGCCAAATAAATCATTTCATTCGTGCATATGAACTGTCACAGCTGCAAAGTGCTGGCGGGACGTCATCGATCATCGACCATTATGGTCCCTCGAATCAATTTCGTGCGTCATGAGTAAGTTTAGCTGACCTGCGCATAAGGCATGATGACAGATTCCCGATACCTCTCGGAACACTGGGGCCCAAATTACGCTCCGGCCCGGTTATGAGCACAGTCCGGGTATGAGCGAGGAGTACGACAAGAAGGCGATCTGATTGGGCCGGAGATGAGTAGTACTTGCTCAAGAGCCCACTGGGAAGAACTTGATATAACTAAATGTGTACTAGTGTAAGCATGCGGGACCCGGTCGCCCATCCGGAAACAAAAAACAATCGATCCACAGTCCG
This sequence comes from Boletus sp. NGJ, assembly GCA_019096195.1. Taxonomy (NCBI): domain Eukaryota; kingdom Fungi; phylum Basidiomycota; class Agaricomycetes; order Boletales; family Boletaceae; genus Boletus; species Boletus sp. NGJ. Next base: position 156,048 of record JAGTXK010000054.1, read on the forward strand.
ATATACCGGTGCGTACATCGGTTTCTTTCAATCAAGCTTTTCCCAGCAACTTTGTCAAATACACACGGTTGGGTCCGAGGCGATGACTATATACACAAAGTCACCATAAGTATGATTTGAACACGGTGGAGGTCATCCGAGGTGATAGTAAACGTCGACGCTTACGTTGTCGAAAGTAGACCCAATGTGCGGGATTCACACCAGTGGATGCTATGAACCGATTAAAATAGAGGGAACTATAAGGACGAACTGTGTGGACCTACGAATGTTGGAACTACCAGTCGGGTCTTCGCCTCCCTCGAGGTGCTTCACGTTCTTTGGCGGACCTGGTATCAATGACTTAGTTTCTTGTAGATCACGATTACAACGGCTACGAGACAGAAATTCCATACATAGTAGAAGGGACAAAATTCCTACCTAGTTCATTAAACTGCCAATATTCTGCACCGCTACAAACAGGTCAGTGAGGTCAGATATGGACCAGATCTGGAGGAGGATAGCATACAAATGTCGATAACCAAGTCGAGTCGGAATCATCGTTGGGACGCCGTCTGATGCGCATCAGCATCAATGGACTAGATCGATGCCAAATAAGCTCAAGTGTAGAACTCACCGACCAAGTGCACGCCTATCCGTCTTCGTCATCGTAAAGAAAGGGTATATCCGAGTGCAGGACTCACATCGATAAATGTTCCCAGTACCGATGGTACGCTCTACCAGCTCTGCAAAGGGACGATCCCCGGTACGGGGTTGACCTGACAACTTATAATTTCAATTGTCATCCAAAGAGAGCACGTTGCCTCACCAAAAGTGTATAGGGCGACACGCCTTCCAGGAAACGTATGACTGAGAGCAATCGAAGCAATGCTCGAAATAGATCCCTGTTACGTCAAAAACTCAAACGTTTAATCTCACAGAAGCCACGAATCGGTTTACCCCCAGAGAATGACCTAGTGTCCGTTAATATCCAACTCATCACGATGAGCGATGGGGGTTGACTTTACCACACACGACGATATCGTATGACGGATACGCTCGTACTTGCGGCTCGAGTTCATCCAAAACCTTTTGTGCGACGCTATTGTACGCAAGGAGGAAGCCAGCATGAACACGCGGCTCGGCTGAGCGTGATACCACGGATGGATCCGGCGGAGGGAGTCCGGGGCCCCGCAAAGACACAAGCATGATGAAAGCATCTGCATTGCGAAGCCCGAGTGAATGACCATCGAGATGGGGGCACACATTGTGGTTGGTACGTACCGAGAAAGATGCTAGTGAAGTCTGTCGTCCCTCTGAACGCGACGACGAGTTCTTCCCGTTTGTCATCCCTTGCAATAAACCCTCTCGTTGAGGTGACCATATCCTGGAACTGATACAGGAGGTGTCAGTCCAATTACTCCCCCTTCACGTCGAGTTTCGATTGGCAATGATCCGAGTCGCCAAGTCGACGCGTTCGCACTAACCTGAGCTATGAGGGTGTTCCCCATCGGACGAGGACACAGCACCTGGTAAGTACCGGATGCATACTTGGTGTACCGAACAAGATTATCATAGGTTCGCTGGTCGACTCCAACGGAGGGGTCGTCGGAGCGGGGAAAATGTGGCTGCCACGGCCACCCTGTCGCTATGTCGGCCGTTTCAGAGTCATTGGGAGTTGGCGCGACATGAACCTCATTGATTTCGTCCATGAGTACTACAGAGTATTCAACGTGCTCAGAGGCCAGAGCGCGATTAGAACAGAAGTTGTACAATCTACAAACCCCGTGCCGGCGGGGCTTTTACCTCACAATGACGTTAGCAATCAAACCCAGCCGCTTGCCTAACAGAATCGAGGAGAATGTCATCATAGTCACCGCCAGCTTCCCACATTGCAAACCCTCTAAGACCCGTCTCCTGAATGTAGCTCCCCTTGGCAGCAAACGATTCAGCATTATCAAATGAGACCATGACCTGGGTCGTCTCGTTGTAAACGTACGGCTGAAATCAGATCGTCAGATCGAAAAGCACCATATCATCCAAATATCGAGGCCACTCAACAGTTTGACTGCAAGCGTCGTAACGGTAGTAGATACCTGGCGCTGCGTCCCCTTCCGTGGTCAGGAACCCGCCATCAATGAGACCCCACAAGCCGAAGGTACCACCGGGTCCTGCATAAACTCCACAAGCATCAACGCTACTGGTGTTATCCCATGCATCACCGAGCGGTTGATTCGAAGCATTGAACATCGGGTATGCAGCGAGTTCAGTCTTGGAGCCATTGACGAATGCATTGGAAGGCGAGACGCTAAAGGAGTGACCATAAGCAGCAACGCCGAGTACGATCTGGTCGAATGGCATTCCGGCGGTAGTCCATGCATTGACAGCCGAAACCGCAGAACCAGCCTGGTCGGTAGTAGATGCACATGTGTCATTTAAAGGAGCGTTAGGTCCGACACCCGGTGACCACGAGCCCCAAACATCGTAGTTCATGACGGTAATGTAGTCGAGGACCTCAGCGAAGTCGGATACATTCTTGGAGGGAATACCAGACGCGTCACGGAATGGGGTGACCCCAGTCGCGGCAGAGAGGGTCAAGTTGGCCCCGACAGGATTCGTACGGAGCTCTTGGAGGAAGGAAAGGAAGTTCTGCGTATCATTGGCACTAAGTGTGTTGCAACCAATGCCTAGATTATTCGGATATTCCCAACTGGCAGGAGCGCTTTCAGCGCTCGTCGATTAAGAGAAACCGCCAGGACCTACTCAAAGTTGATGCCATCTAGGCCATATTGTTCTGCGAAAGTTGCAACAGTCTGCACGAATGCAGTACGGTTCTCCGGGGTTGCTACGTTGGATGAGAACCAGCGGCCACCACCCCAACCTCCAATTGCAATATGCGCAGCAACACCCTTCATGGGTACAAGTAAGTAATCGTTTCAGCACTAAGCATATAAACTCACGTTTGTATGTGCTTCACAAACAAAGTCGGGGAGGAGTGATGGGTCTGATCCGTTCAAGGAAAGACTACTGATGTTCGGGGTCGTGATACTATTCAGAAATAGTCAGCTCTTCCTGAAAGTCAGGAATGACAAGGTCAAGCAGGCTTACGCAAAAGAGTAGATCAGTGTGTTGTACTTGTCCCAACTGACGTCTGAGAGTGGGAACCCTACCGTGGCATGCCACCCTGCGTACCAAGCAGCCGCGACAGGTGAAGTCGGTGCAAGGGAAGTTACCCGCTGGAGGACAGACAGTACTGTCAATGAAAGTAGTGCAAAAGACATTGCTGGTCGCTTGGATTCCAAGAGCTAGGTCGAGTACAGCGTGCACCTGCCGTTAGCAAGATCCCCTACTTATACTCAGCTTTTTTCATCGAAAATTTCGGTGTAGTTTCGGCTCTTATTCGCACCTTGGAAGCCACATGACGTGTTATGCCGTAGCCATGGAGTTGGCCATGAGTCACAAGCATATCTTACATAGTTAAAATAGGTTTGCCGAGTGAAAACCACGCTGCCCTTCGAAGCCTCCGAGTCGGGTGATGGAAGTATCGTGAGTCCGCATAGCAACCCGATCTCAGAGTGGTTTTAATTTGGCGTCGAAGTTTCAAGTGGAAGGTCCTACGAATAGGGAGCGAGCCCGAACGAATGTCTCAGTTGTATAATGTAATACGAGGTGCTAGGATGAGATTACCTGTTCTGTTTGTAAGTGTGCCTGTAGCAGGTATGTTTCAGTACGTCTGTGTGGTATCAAAACGCAGCCGCCCACCTGATGGGGTCAAGGACAAAATATCGGTAGTTGCCTCCAGCTTCTCAAATTGCAAACCCTCCTAGACTAGTCTCCTTGATGTAGTCGTCCTTGGCAGCAAATGACTGAGTAAAAAAACATGATTCACAGAAGTTTCATTTTAAATACATGGCTGAAACAGACGCATCAGAAAGGAAGCGCAACAGTATCCAAGTCTCAGGGTCACTCAACAGCAATAGATAGTACTCGGCGCTAGGTCCCCTTCCGTGGCCAAGAACCCGCGGTATCAACGAGACCCCGTAAGTTGAAAGTACCGCCGTATCCTTCGTAAACACTGCACACATCAACACTACCAGTTTCATCCCATGCATCGCCGACCGGTTGATTTGAGGCGCTGGTACGCCGGAGATGCAGTAAGTTCGGTCTTGAAGCCGTTCACGAAAGCACCAGATGACGAGACACTGAGAGCGTAAGAAGGGACACCAAGTTAGGATCTGGTTGATTCCACCGGCAATGTGGTCGACAGGGGCATCGTACGTGTCATTCAATAGGTGTTCACGGTCCCAAGAGTCGTAATTCACAATGGTGAAATAATCGAAAATCTCAGCCAAATCGAATACATTGATGGGAAGATTTCCAGAGGCGCCGAGGAAAGGGTTGGCGCACAGTGACTGCTGTAAGCGTTAACTGGGAACCAACAGGATCGCACCGTCGGTGGTTCTCCCAACGTCCGGTCGCGGTGTGTAGTGGCACCGTTTTTGCTGTGAGTGAGGGAACGTTTCAACAACGAGATGTAAACGCACGTGCAGTGATTGCCACGAGCAAGGAAGTGTTTCGGCATCGAGATACAAACTCACGTGTGCATTACGAATTCAGGACGGAATGGTGCGTCTGACGGGTTCAAAGAAAGCATAAGAACCGCTCTGACGACCTGGGGTTGTGATCCCGTCCGGAAATAGTCAGCTTGCTAACCAGGATCAAAGTGGTCAATCTGGCTTACGCAAAAGCGTAGATCAGGGTGTCATACTTCTTCTCCCAACCGACCGGTGAGAACAGTGGGAAGTTGAAGTCAACCTTCCCGCTGCCTGCCGGAGGATCACAGCACTGCCAGGGAAAGACACCGCTGATTGCTTAGATTCGGAGAAACCCGTCGTGTAAAGGTTCCGCTTGTAGTATTACTTCTCCCTACGTCCACTGAACTGAGCCACCGTGCCAGTGAGGCTTCGGCTCAGAAAGCGCACCTTGACAACAAGAAGTATACTGTGGTGAGACTGTAGTTGCAGGGATGGTCGTGTACCACCATCGGGGTGTAGTCAGGTTTCCTTGACGAAGAGCGACCGCATGCTATCACGCGTAGGGAATCCAAGTCTCTAAACCCCGGAAGCGCAGCTTGCAATCTCAAACGATACAGGCTTGTTGAGAAGCTTATGTCCTGCGCGGCAAATGGGCTCTGTCGCGCGTGTCAACGGAAACCACTGCTTCAACGCACCATGGCATCGACGAGTCCCAGACATAGGTCAAGTGAAGAACGTTGGCATAGACACCTATTGCTCGAATCAAATTAGTGGACGTGGTCACGAGAGACCAATCGAGTAAACGCGATGCCAGCAGCGTGAGGTCGTTGGACGATATTCTATACCATTGATTTGGAAGGTATCACTAATGCTGCTGGTAGGTAGTAGGTAAGTCTGTAGTTGGACTGTATGCATGGCTGCAGAGCAAACACCTGGAGCGGGATTTCCGTCCGCATCCAGGAAGCCGACTTTCACAAGTCCCCAAGATATTTCAGGGACCACCGGGTTCGTCGTAGACACTGCTAGTATCATCCCACGGATCACCGGGAGGCTGGTTTGAAGGGGTATGCAGCTAGCTCAGTATTTGAATCATGGACAAACGCATCGGAAGGCGAGGAATGACCGTAAGAAATTAACCCAGGCACGGCTTGGTTATCCAAACTTCTACAGCGCAGAACCATGTCGGTCAGCGGGACATCATTGAGGAGAGCGTTGGGTCTGCGACACACATTCACTGGCAGTCGTGGACATGGGCCGTGCACAAGATCACGTGCATCAGCGCACGGACCACTGCAAAAATGTATATAGTCCGCGTTTCGGGATGATGAAACCCCAGAACATACTCAGCTAGGATCTATTTTATAGAAACTAACTCGAGTCTCGCATGTTTACACATGCCACATCCTTCAAATCCGCTCGATGACATCCGCGCTCGCTCGTTTGACAGAGAACATGATCTCCACTTTTTGTGGGGTCTCGAGGACGTTTGGTTCTGTGCTTTGCCGGGTTGCTTGCAGCTCGGTCAGTCGGAGCCAACGAGCAGAGCGTCTGTCTGATGGATTTTTGATTAGATATTTGGTAGTTAGTTGATTTAGATGTAATTTTTGAATGAATCAAAGTGTTTGAATCAAAATTTCTTGCAATGAATGGTTAAATGACAAGTTTGTTGCCCACCAATTTCTCATATGTCTGTGGCTGTGTAATGTTGGTTGTGAATTTCACGTGACCGCGTTTTGGTTCGCGTTTGACCGCTCCGAACTCAAGTTCACACCGAGCAACCGCAAGATGCTCAGTGCACGGCCCGCCGTCCTGCCTCTCGACGCCGACAGAGGCATATCGACCAAAACCCCAGGTCGTGTATTTACCAAGATGCGGAATGTCCTGCAAGAAAATACAATCCGCAATGCTCCCATGACCGTCATAGGCAAAGGGAGGAAGGCAGTCCAGAACACGCCGCATCAGTCAAAGACCCTGCGTAAGTTCATCTTCATACCATTCACATCGTACCCGACGTCCACCAACAGAAGTAGACCGTGTGTTGAAAGACCTCCCTGGCAAGCAGGTCGGTCCTTCTAAGCTGAAGGACACGTCTGCCATTCGTCCCCTCGGCGATAAGACACCTTTTCCAAATCGTACTGCCAACCAGCTCTCTCCCACCGGCGCAAAGATCGCTAAACCCGCCTTACTTGACGGATCCCTTCGTCCCAGCTCAGCACGCAAACATGATCGCTTGCCTCGCAGCGCAAGCAAAGCCTTTGAGACTCCCGTCACTGACGGTAAACACTGGGACGTGAGCGACATCGATATCGAGGTCGATCCACCCGTCGCAAATCAATCAATTGAAGAGGAACGTTGCGAGGAAATCGAGTACATGCCACCAAAGGTCGACGGTAAGCGCTCGTAGTTCAATCCACTTTCCTTTAGGGAGTTCACAACGAGGTAGACATTCCGTACGAGCCACCCTTTGAAATGCCAAACTACAGGGAGGTCGGAAAAACCCTGATGGCCCTCATACGCTCGTACACCCAGGAGGACGATCCTCCAAGCACCGACATTACTTTCGCCGTCGATGCGTCTGAACATAATTTTTTCGCGCCACCCACCCTACCGCAACGAGAAATTGGTGAGCGTCCACGGATACTCTATTGCTTTTATTTAACCATTCTTGCACAACTGCGTACAGAAGACGACAGTCCTTTTGCGCAGGCTAAACACAAGCCGGAGGTCAAACATCAGCCCTCGCCGACCCCAAAGCAGAAATCTGTCCCCAAGCAGTAGGCCCATCCCACGTCCGGCAGCACAGCGAACCACGTCGGGAATCCGCACGATTACCACAACAAATTCTCGAGGACCACCCATTATTCGAGGACCACCCACTACGTCGACCGCTCGCTCTCATGCAATCCCAGCGCGAACGGCGTCTTCTCAGCCCGTGACCCGTGCCCCCACGTCTCAATCGACCTCGCGCGCGCCCACATCAAGAGCTACAACGCGAGCACCTTCGGCCACGCGTTCGACGCCTTTAGTGCGCACAGGCACTGCTCAGCTTTCCCGTGCGACATCCGTCTCACGGACTACGATAAAGCCTGCAGCGCGGCCCGCTGCGCCGATCGCACCTGTCAAGGGTAAAGCAGCTGCAGCCCAACCCAGCACCACCGTCGTCGCGAGGAACCCCGCCCCGTCTGCTAACGCCACGCCGAACACGGAACGCCCGAGGTCCGGAACGATCACCAAGGCGGCGTTCGAGTCGAACACGCACGTGGTCGTCCACATCAGAAACAATAGTTTGGAAGACGTGAAGAAGGACCTCGAGGGTTTGATCGTGTTTGACGACGCGTTCGATGACGATGGATTCCGATTTGATGTGTGAAGCATGGCAGATTGACCGAGGGGGGGGGGTTCGATTTATGGCCATGGTATGGATATACGAGTGACGCCGATTAGTTTTGATAGCATTTTTTTTTGAGTAGCATTTGTGCATGTAGGGTGTGATCCAAGTATGATAGCATGTGGTAGGTTCCCATCGAAATCTCAAAACTCGTACATGTAGTATACGGCGTGGATTGATGAAAGAAGCTGGGAAAAACACGATGACGTCCCTCATGTCAGGAGACAATATTTTATACAACTATGATAGTACAGAACGGTAAGACAGAGATAGAAATTATTACAACATAAAGATGTCCTTCGCCGCGACGAGAGAGCTCATGAATCCAGTGTCCCACTCGGGGTCATCCTGAGCTCGAGACGCATTCCGCCCCATGGCCGACAACTTGTACCTCAAGAAATCCCGCGCCGACTCCGCTATGAGGCGGGCTTCGGGACGATGTGCCCAGAGGCTCTCGATAAACATCCACATGTCGTCGTCCAACCCGAGCGCCTGAACCCGCGCTTCGGTGGGGCGTCGGGGCCTGCTACCGCTCAGCAGCATCTGGCTGCGCACAGTCGGGTTGTTCCCTTGAAAGGGTGGGCCACCAGTATACACCTACGCAGACACGTCAGCCATCTCCCGCCCCATAGCGAACGTGGTCATCTTAAAGTACCTCATACGTGATACAACCAAAGGCAAAGATATCGGACCGTCGTCGATCAAGCCGAGAAAGGAGAGCTGCACCGTCCGGGTCTTCCAAAACCGAAATGAGTTCGGGTGCCATGTATCCCGCAGTACCGGAGATCCCGTTGACGGTCGTGGCCATGGAAATCTGCGAATCATGAACGGTAGAAAGGCCGAAATCGGCGAGACATGCCCGCTCGGAAGTAGTGACAAAGATGTTCAGCTGTATGAATGCTATGAGCATCTACATGGGATTACAGAGCTTGGGGATGCTCACGCTCTTGAGATCACCATGGACAACGGTGGGTTGCATCCCATGCAAGTACTCCAACCCACTCGCAATGTCAAGTAACTGGTGAAGGTCGGTGATCATGTGCTTCCTGAGCCAACAGGACGTACCAAAGGCAAACGTGGCACATCTGGATTGTGGGATAGGTAAACGGATAAGTTCCCGTTCGTCATCCATGGGGAAACCAGACAAATTCTCGGTACCCCATCTTCGTCAAAGTGGGTGACGCCGTAAAACGGAAGACAGTTCCTGTGATGTACATTTCTCCATACGATAGCCTCTTGGCAGAAATCCTGGTTGGATCACACATCAGCAAATCTCTCGACTGTACAGAGTGCCTTACCTTCAAATAATCATCAGCCGTGCGGCCAGTTGTCTGTAGCACCTTTAGGGCAACAACTCTGCCGGACAACTCTCCACGGAATATTGCACCAAAGCCACCTCGGTCACCAGTACTAGCGACTTGATCAACACCGGTGATGTTTAATGATTGAGGGTATATGCGAGACTTCCTAGATAACCTTACAACCGCATCCAGAAATCGACGTTTGTACCATCCATCTAGGTGGTCGGATTTCAGATCTATCAGCTGCACGTCGTGTCAATTTTATCATGAAGTTGATACAAGGTCGAGTCTCGCCTCTTGTAGCAAATCCAGGATCGCCTGAGCCTGGTCATCTCTCATAGCGTAGAATGACTGTACGTGACTCCGATCAGTGGAATAGATGATCACCAATGCAGCCAAACTATGGATATCCAAGTAGTGGAGCCTTGCGCTGTCCATGAGTTGTTGATTACAGTTATGATACGAGACTCGAGACTTTAACTACAATTAGAGAGAAAGGAAAATGGATCAGAATGTATGTATTACCTGCTCAAGGAAGCTGGTCAAGTCTGTTTTGATAGTTTGGTAGTTGATCAAGCACCATTCTTCTTGTTTGTTGATCCATTCCTGCGTCATGAGTAGAAACGAATCTAACAAGCTTCAAGGTAACCATTAGTTCTCTCCCAAAACGTCATTAGATCGCGATGCGTACTTTGGCTTGTCCACCACGCATAACTTCAAATGCGTGAAGATATAAGCACTCAGACACTTGACAGGCGTAAGAACAAAACCCAGAATACGAGATATCACGCTCACAGCAAACACGGGCAGTTTTCGGATGAGATCATTACACTTCTCCCGATCCTCGCTTGGCAATTCCTGAAACTCGCTCACGAATTCCTGGATATCATACTTGGTCGATTTTTGAAGTGACCGCGCAGCGGTCTGAGGCTGATCCGAGCGATCAACGCGGAACGAGGACACGTCGTCTGCGGTGATGCACTGAGTGCTCTGCGTGAAAGCAAATTTATTGCGTTCCTGCCACGCGGAAAACGTCGTGCTCATTTTGGAATCAGTGGCACTGCCTTGGAGGGTGGTATCGGAGGAAGAGGACGCCGAAGGAGGCTTGGGTACGGCAAGTGTCTGCTTCGAAAGCTGTTGACGGTACGACGCATAGTAAAGAGCATAGTTTTCCTTGGCCCTGCACAAGTCCTGTACGGTGGGGGTGGCGTGCTTTTCCCTCATATGGGAGTTGAATTCGGCTTGCGGAACGGACTCGTTGCAGTACTGACAACGAACGTTGGTCATTTTGCAAAAGGGATATTTATGCAGCCTGCGAGCGAGAATGACACGGGTATCTGTACAACAGATGATTTGAAAGGGGAGGCGTGCAGTGACGAGTGAGAGGCTGATGACCGGGACTGTTATGTTGTGATTGATCCCCGATCAAGTGATAAACTCACCTTGCGTTCTGAAGATCGCGTCGATTGGGTCGGCGTGTAACAAACGATGAAAGATAGGGTTCACCACAAGGACTTGTGGCTCAGCAAAATATGTAATGAGGTGCCCATCCCAAAGGAGATAAGACGGCTAATTCTTGTAGTCCCATGAAGTCGAATACAACACCGCTGGGTCCATTAAACAAGGTATCCAGTGCCCACGCAGGACAAAGACGATTGATTCGTTAATAGAAACAAAGCTGTGTAACTGGCGTGTGGGTTAGCTTGGGAAGACTCACAGTGACTTTGTTGGGGCTTGCTTGCATGGGTGCTACCGAGCTACATCACAACTCCAAACAAGCGTAAAAATGCAACCCACTCTGCAGAACTTGTCTTTCCAACACACTGCCGGATCCCTTATCACTTTTCCTCCCGTCGTCCACAAGGAAAGAGTCATTATCATCCGGCACAGAATGACCAAAGAGGGCTTCGCTTTCGCTAGCAGCACTATGCTTTTTGCCGTGCGCACTTAGCTATGATGGTCTTCTAGATAGTGGTGCAAGCTACAATATGATACATTATTGATACAATCGGCACATTTCGATGAAAATACAACAAGTGCTATACATATAACCGCAGAGATTTTTTCGATGATTAAATCTAGAATTCGTCTCCGCAGTGACAGTCGCAATCCCCAACCGGACATACTCCACGCGCGCGACTGCCTTCCTCACCGAAAAACCAGTCGAGGATATGCGATGCGTGACCACCATGTCTGCATGTTTGACAAATGATGATAGCATCTTCAATCGTATCTGCTTGTCCGAACGTCGTATCCACAGCAACAGACGACGGAGTGTTGGACATACCTTTGAACGCAACGCGTGTGTTCAAAAGTTCAGCATTCCTATTTGCATCGGGTGTCATGCTCAGCGTCATCAAACAGACGGAGCAACGTGGAAGGGCGCGGTTACAATTCGGGCAAGCGGTGGGCTAGTTACTTTAGTTCAGCAAATGCGACATCGCAATCGCATGTTTACTCACCCGATTTTTGTTCGCTGCATCCGCGACCGAAGGGTTCATCGGTTTAGAACAGTAGTTGCATCGTATCAGAACATGTTTCGGTGCCCACTCGAAAGGCGGCAAGTCCCCATTCTGCACGGCCTCCTGAAGAATTTCACCGCGTTCTATATCGAAGCTAACCCTGTGATGGAACAGCCGAAACCCGTCAAGCAAGTCCCGGTATGCCTCTAGCCATCGGTCGGCCCTCATATCCGAGAACTTTGCTGGACAAATATAAGACGAGACGATAGCTGCTGTCTGAATATCCCCCGTGCGGTCAACGTAATTTTGTAGGATATCTATCCCGCCTGGAGTCAGCCCAGTAATGATGAGACCTTCAATGTCCCCTTTAGCAGATGCTCTTTCGGCAGTGCGATGGAGGTATAGCGATAAAGCCCTGTCTTCGAGGAATTGGAAGGCGATGACGAGACGCTCCCGAAGGGGAAGGGCCTCCTCCTCGAGCACCTCCGACCAATCTTTTGATGTCAACTGGGTTAACATGGCACGAAAATATGGATCTTGAAGTCGGACGATCAACCGCTCAGAATGATCTCGCAACTCGCTGCTTCTCGTACTCCCTGGAATGAGTGCGGCGAGTGTCCCGGTCATTAAGTGATGCATCTCGTCTGAGTTGAGGTTTAATCAAGTGAAGGACTCAAACACGGTCATGTGACGAGCGTACCTTTACTGCGCATGAGCAACTCGAGTGCCTTTGTGTATTGTCGCGTGAACACGAGCCAACAAGCAGCACGAGACTGATGTCCATCCTTTTCCCATCTGTATATACTGCTTAGACAACACGGACGACGACCAACATAGTTCCGTACTTTTTGATCGCATCTGAGAGCTCATCACCTCCCAGATACCACCCACACAATTGGAGTGCCAACTCTCGTTGTGCTGATTTGTTCGTCCGTAATGTTGGGGACCAAGATGCCATACTTATTCCCTGTCGAGATAGTATCGCGGTAATAGCAGCATTGAAGTCTCCATAAGACAAATCTTCGAAAGATTGGGAGAAAGCAGATGGCAGGCCTGGAGTCGATGTAGAGCTTGACTCGAATGCAGGAGGCGCCAAGTGCAAATCGTTCAGTAGGCTCGTGGAATCCCTGGAATCAGATACTTGAGGCAATGCTTGGAAACCTTCCCATATTCCCATCAGTCCCTGGTTCGAGAAATCATAACCGTGGATTCTCGACGTGGGAGAGCATGCGATTTCTCTTGAATCTAGAAAATACATCTGTAAGCATTCTCAAAAGTACCGGTCAATTCGACTTACGACGCATCCACTTCCAGAGCGTAGATAATGTACCAGACAAAAGATCGTCTTGCATCAGGTCGGCATTGTGGGAAACCTACCAAAGTAGATGAGACAAATATCAATTGGTGTTGTCGGATGGCAACATACACTTCTGATTCCGTAGCCACGCATGACCCTGTGTCTCATCACCATCGAGATATCATCTTCGACGATTTGATAAATTGCACGCACGGAATACTCGTTTCTCGATGCGGTGAGTTTGTCGACCTGTATACGCGGAGCTTTCTTCTTCCCCTCTTCGTTGCTCACTGCATGCCGGTTCGGCTGCTCGAGCGTTCGTTCTACAGGTACCGATGCATCACTCCGCAGTGTAGATAGCTCCAGGGGGTAGTGACGAAATGATGCCGGGCTGTATGTCCGCGACTTTGACTGTTTCCCATTGCTTGAACCTTCCTGAACGCTAGACGGAAACCCGTCGGCATCCCGTCTGCTCTCTGTGAATTCGGGACTGATCGCTTTAGTCCGGCCGCCCGATGCAAATTGATCACCCGTAGTCCTGGAGGCAGCCCATGGTTGGAGGGATAGTTCTCTATCTCGGAATCCAGGAATAAGTTTGTGGGATCGCCCGACGCCAATGGCGAGATCTCCACGAGCACTCCATGCCACTTGCTTCGGCGTATCATGAATTGCATACAGTTCCAAATCTCCGTCTTTGTTGACAACCATGACCTCGGATGTCAACGAGTGTGGACGTGAGTGAGGCACGAGCGTAAAGGATGCGAGAGGTCGACTAAAGCGTTTCGCTGTTGACATGTAAGAGGCTGCTCATTGGTCGTCTAATAAGACAGGTGACAGGCTTACTTCTGCGGGTATCAGCGAGGACCAATACGGAAGGCTCTTGTAGTTCGGATGAAGTTTGTTTTATGCCAGATGCAGAGGTAGCCCATGACAGGTTGGTCCAGGACCTCCGAGGTACCCGCGAATGCGATGAATCCCTCGACCGCTCTCCGTCCGACGCTCCATCTATAGCCTGAGCGTGTTGGAGATCCCAGAATCGCACGTAAGTCGAGTCCTTTTCCATCGCTGCCAGTTGACCTCTGCGAGTGCTTGAGAATTCGATATGGTGTATGATAGAACCAGGGCGAGGTCGTGCACCGTCGGCTGCTGCGTCTTTTTCAGAGAACGTAAGGAGAGGATTGATTAGCCTGCGCGCATCCCAGATGGTAACAGTCGCGTCCCCGCAACAAGCTATCTGGTTAGCGTCGGTAGGGTTGGTGGCTATTCCCGAGACTTTGCTTGCTACGTTCGTCGTGGGTGGGGTCGGAGTACGCAAGTCGAATAGACGTAGCCATCGGGCGGATATGCCAGCCAGCAACAGATGGGTGGACTGCGGCAAAAACGACAACGCGGAGACTACCTCGGTCTGAGCATGCTGTTGTAGAATGCGTGGGTCAGCTCGTGGGCTGACATCCGCTCTGGCTATCCTAGGGTGCGGTCGGGTCACACTTGCTTCGTCGGAAGAGGCGCCCTTGGTCAATGACAACGTGGGGATGCAGGACTGAACATCCCAAATAGTGAGACTAGAGTCCCCGCGAACTTTGTCGAGGCCGACTGCGAGGTAGTTTGGGTCCGCCTCACAAAAAGCCAACGCATTGCACGACCGCGAGTTGCGAACGGTAAGAGAAACAACAGGCCCACTAGACAGAACACCATTTCGGGCCACCTTCGTTGCTTCAAGGCGAATGAGATCAACGCGTCCCGAAGTGAGTCCGATAGCAAACAAATCATCAAAGGAGGGATCTGGAGACCATGCAAAACACTAGGCACGAAAGAATCAGTAAATTGATTGTCATGATTGGTACGTATGCCTTGCGCGAACTATTATGATTTGCTCACCTTCATGAACGAGAGGTCACTTTGAGAGCTTAGATGGCGTATTTCTGAGCGATCTGCTGCCCACTCATACATCGACATCTGAGAACCTCCGCCAACCACGAACTTGTGCTGCCGCCGTGGATGCCACAGAAGATGCTTTTCTGCCTGCGCCGTCGTAACCATCTCTCAAGCTGCAGTGGTCAAACGGTACGCGTTGCTCTGCCAGTAGGAGAGGGACCTGCCAATCTAACGATGAAGTTCGCGCAAAGGTCACTGCCCGTCGACGTCGACAGAACGATCAGGCCGATATCAACAAGGTCGAATTGAACGCCCGCCGCGGCTAACGGCGGTGTCGCTGTGTCACCGGCAAACCTTGCCACTGCATAGCATGTCACTTTTAACACGGAACGTTTCAAGAAATCATTAAAGTTTGCAAGTTCTCGCCCCCTGAAGCAGGTTTGAGACACATATTCTGAAACCAAATACAAGTAAGTCCATTCGCGCATCCGACACGTGGCCTGTGGCAAGGGAGACGGTGCCCAATGACTTGGACAGTATGTGTTATCAATCAGATTGTTCGACATGTTACATCCGTCCGAACTGATGTCTTGTACCACTTTGCCCCTTACTCCCTTCCCTCGGGAACGTTGGGCTGAACCTCTCCTCTTTTGACCTGGTCCGAATTACGCCGGATCTTTTGCGGTGTTGGCGAGACCCTCTTCACAGGTCTTCACGAACTGCAAGTCGCTTTGCTAGAACGTACTAATGATATTTGCGATCTATTCATCGATGGCGGCCCTGGCAAGGGCCAGCTGACGTCCAGCCAGGGTGTCATGGTTCGTTCACCATCGTTGTCAAACAGTCCGCCGTTGCTGATCAGTGTGTTGGCTATTAGAGTCTGGTTATTTTTGGCCCCTGCGTCTGTGAACAGACTATCATAATCTGGTGCAAGCACATGCGCCGAGAGCCAAATTTTATCAATGATCATCCACACTTCCCGCGTGCGTACTGGTGGTGATCAGCCCATTCATCAGCACTTTTCATGATCTCCAGGTGATCGGGCATACGCGCAAGGCCCATTGGAATTGTCAACGCGAGCGGCGGACAGACTCACATGTGACTTGGCGCCTAGGGGATGAAACATGGACCTTCCAGCTACACGAGACTGGTTTGCAACGGCGCCGAGTAAACTTTTAGAGGGTCTGGTTGAGTACATTTCTCGAGCAAAACAAACCTCGGACCAGTGAGAGAGCAGTCTGGTATGCGGCCAGGCGCCCCAGTAACAAGCATGGCGCATACCCGATGAGAGACCGGATGATGGTGGCGTTTATCATTCTAATGCATGACCTAGGCCAACAATGGGCGATTTATTCCGCCGATGCCCGCGGCGGCTGCAAGTCAACACGCCTAACAGGAGCACTGATCCTAATGAGATGAGTCATTGTTATCGAATGTGCATTTGATGCCATCTCGTGTGAGCATATGCTTCATTCCTTCATATTGTTGGCCGGATGGATCCGGCCATATGATGCCGCGTATAAAAGTGACTCCATTCCTGGTCGATATGAGCACCGCGCCTGCTGGATACTTAGAGCTCAGTCGACCACATGGTGATAAGATTACCATGGAAAGTGTTTCATATCGACACAAGAGTGATTCGAGGGGTTTTGAGGCGATGCAGTATAGGTCGGAGCTTGCTTGACGGTGTCGTCGCTTGGAGCTGGCAGTGGTACCTTGGCGTGACGGCGGCCGATATGATTGAGGGTGAGAACATCCGTTCCGAAGATCTACAGGTACTGGTTGCACTGCCTTTGTGATTTCTCAATAAACATCCCGACAGCTCCCGAGTTAGCGACAGCCGGCGAAATTTGAACAAAGTGCCGGACCTGCCAAATGTCAAGTTGGGTGTATGAGCTTGAGCTTACCGGGCGTGTGGATGCTTGCGTGCTCGGTTGAGGCGCCACTTCAGGGACGCATGCCAGCGAGTTACTGTACAACAATTGCCTAAACTACCGATTGGTTTGATGGCAGTACAACTGGATCAGCTTCTTTGCCCCGCCTGTACATACGTGGGACTCTCCGGTCGGGAGTGCAATTAAGACGTTGCACTCCAGCGTTTACCACCGTCAGTCCTGCTCAGCGGACATGAGCAAACGAGTTGGCCATACCCACTCCTCCTCAGAACCAATCCTACTTCAGTCCGTAGGGGGAACGTCCAAGGCCTCCCCTTTCTATGATGAGGAAGCCGCCCGTACCAGCCAGAAAATAGACGACGAGCTCAGAGTGGGTCTCTTTCACACCTTCGCGTCTTCCAGTTGTCCTCATAGCCTCCTATAGCGAGAATGGGCACGAATCAAGGAGGCAGAGAGAAAACAAGTCAAAGGTATCATCGATGTGGCCACGAGCAACTGTGACTCACTTGGGTTATCCTTCAGTTATGCTCCTCGGCCAAGCCGAGTCTGGCAAGTCCACTTTGCAGAAGCAATTCCAGCTGTACTATGCTCACCAGACACTCGACCATGAACGTCCCTCGTGGCGACCTGTGGTCTACTTCAACATCATCAAGGCTGTGCGGATGATCCTCGACGAACTAGATTTCGAGCTTGCAAACATTGGTTCCGATGACTCGACAGAGGGCCAGGCTGTCGCACATGCCCTCGCGCCGCTCGGGGACATCAGTGGCGAAGTATCCCGCCTAAGGACGAAACTGGTCACCCTTATCTCCATGGAGGATTCCCTCGCGTCCGAATTGAGTGGCGGAGTCTCTGTGACTGGCGGCCGCACAGGCGTGTATGTTCGAGCAGGATGGCAGGCCCTCGTCACTCCACTATCTCCAAACCGCAGTAGAGCAGTCCCAGCCACCGGTGGCCCAACTCCTGCTGTCGCTCATGTAACGAACCTCGCTTCGAGAACACTCAATTCCGCTCAAGACCAACTCGACGAACTTTGGAAACACCCTGCCGTTCGGATATTGTTGAACAACCGCAGAATACGACTTGATGAATCAGCAGCTTTGTAGGTTATGGGTCATAATATCCCCGCCATTGCTGAATTCTGGCTTAGTTTCTTGGATAACGTGAAGCGAATCTCACAACCGGACTATCTACCAACCACAGGTACAGTCCATTCCTTGGTGAGACTGCACATGTCGATCAAGTCCCCACAGCCGATTTGCTCAATGTTCGACTGCAAACATTGGGTGTTGCTGAGCACTCCTTCGACGTTGAGCTCTGTGGTTCTCGTTACAACTGGCTCATGTACGACGTTGGCGGCGCAGTAAGTATCGGTCCTATCATCTATCGAGGAACTTCGCACGGTTTTTGATATGCTGTCTTCCACCTCAGCGTGGTCAGGCAAGTCAAACCAATGTCGTGCTGTTGATGGCATCTCATTTTCGCATTCGAACACTAGAGACATGCATGGGTGCCCTATTTTGATGACGGTATGTCGTTTCATTCAATGCTGTGCGATGTCTACTCCACCGAGTGGCAACAGCATAGCATGGTTGCTATGCCCATGACACAGCCCTAACATCGATTGCTACTTGCAGCGACAGCGATCATCTTCTTGGCACCCATTAGTGCATTCGATCAGGCATGTATCTCCATATGTATATTGCGGTTGGCGCTAACTACACCGCCTTTCTCTCAAATCCAAACATAGTATCTCGAAGAGGATTCCCGAACGAACAGAGTAGATGATTCGCTCCAACTTTTCACAGCTATATGTTCCAACAAACTTCTGAAAAATTCACATCTGGTACTTCTGCTCAACAAGGTAGTTGCTTGACAAGTTTCATCCGTGTCTCCGCTGATCCTGAATCCAAATAGACTGATCTTTTGAAGAAGAAACTAGAGGCGGGGATCAAGGTCCGGAAGTAGTGCGTGGCGTTCTCTCTTCGGTATTTACTCGGTGGTATTCATCAAACCCCCTTTTGTTGTGTAGCATCACATCTTATGGGGATCGTCCGAATACGTTTGCCGATGTATCGGAGTATTTCCGCGCCCACTTCATCCAGGTGCACAGGCGCAATGATATCGGGCGTAGGGCGCTGTATGCAGTACGTAGTTACCCGCGTGCTGATCGGTTTAATGTACTGATCAAACTCGTCTAGCATTTCAGTTCTATGCTCGTGCGTAATCTTTATCCATCCCATGTTCAGGTCTCATTGATGCTTCGTAGGATATTCGCGCTACCCAGGCCATCATTGTCAACGGTGAGTCCTTCTCTTTCTCTTTGCTTGCAAGTCCAATTACTGAGTGTAGATGGAATGCAGTTGGCGAAGCCATTATCCGTTCGCATATTGCGAGGACTGGTCTTGCCTAGACAGAGAATTATTCTCGACAACGTTGACTATCTATCAGATCGTTGGATGATCGTACGGCTGCGTATTCTCGGCGAACTTTACTGATATCCAATTATTTAGTATTACTGCTACTAGTTACCCTTTGTTTCGATACCTCCCTCCTTCATAGCTTCTCATGGATGCCCTTGTCTAGTAGCCACTCACATGCTGTAGGAATACCCTGGCTGTTTGAACACCACATGACCCGTGAGAATTCAGTTCCTAAGTTTTGGGGCCGCATGTTCGAGAGGCTACCCATCACTTTATCTTTGCTCAGCTCATCGACCCCTGCAGTTTGTCGCGATGTCGACGAGCGGGCTAAAAGCAATAGCGCCAGTGCCTACGGCTGCAGATTTCTTGGACATCGTGCTGTCCAAGACGCAGCGAAAAACACCAACTGTATGCAGCTCGCGTCCTTGAATATCCTGAGATCGAGTGGCTGACAGTGCTCTAGGTAATCCACAAGAACTTCAAGATTAGCCGTATACGCAATTTCTATATGCGCAAGGTTAAATTCACGCAAGACTCTTTTGACGAGAAGCTTGGTGCTATCCTCACCGAGTTCCCGATCCTCGATGTAATGAGTTCACACTTTAGTCGGACTGCACTCACGAACATTCTTGTGTAGGACCTACACCCTTTTCTCGCATCCCTTATGAATGTACTTTATGACAAAAACCACTACAAGCTCGCACTTGGGCAGCTTCGGACTGCCCGGCATCTGATCGATCAAGTGGCTAAGGATTATGTGCGCTTGCTCAAATTTGGCGATAGCTTGTACCGATGTAAGCAACTTAAAACGGCTGCACTGGGTCGGTGGGTTGTCCAGGGGTATCCATACATTCGTGCCTTTGTTTATATATCACTTTTAGGATGGCCACGGTCATGCGGAGACAAAAAGATCCTCTGGCTTACCTCGAACAAGTCCGGCAACACATTTCCCGTCTCCCCGCAATAGATCCTAACACACGGACTCTCCTCATCTGTGGCTATCCGAATGTTGGAAAATCTTCCTTCATGAACAAAGTCACTCGGGCCGACGTTGACGTCCAGCCATATGCATTCACCACAAAGTCGCTCTTTGTTGGCCATCTAGACTATAAATATTTGCGGTGGCAAGTTATTGATACCCCCGGTATATTGGATCATCCACTTGAAGAGATGAATACGATTGAGATGCAAAGTATTACGGCGCTGGCACATCTTAAGAGCTGCGTTTTGTATTTTATGGACCTCAGCGAACAATGTGGTTATACAGTAGAAGCACAAGTAAGTTTCTTTGTTGTTAATACATGTCTATCTCATGCGACGAACAGTGTAAACTCTTCCATTCCATCAAACCACTTTTTGCCGGTAAACCGGTGATGCTTGTTATCAACAAAATTGACGTCATGCGTCTCGAAGACCTAGAGCCGGAAAACCAAACACTCGTACAAGAGATCATCGACTCGGAAAACGTGCAATGCATCCAGGTGTCGTGTTACTCTGAAGACGGTGTCATGGAACTCAAAAACAAAGCTTGCGATGCTCTCCTTGCCCATCGCGTCGACTCCAAGCTCAAGGGAAGCAAAATCAACACCGTCATTAACCGAATCCACGTCGCACAACCAGTTCCTCGGGATGACGTCGTTCGTGTACCTTTCATTCCTGATTCCGTAAAGGAACGCAAGAAGTACGACAAGAACGATCCTGATAGGGTGAAACTTCTTCGCGACGTCGAACAAGAGGAGGATCGCGATGGCATTTTCAGTATTAACTTGAAAAGTACGTCATCAACTCTCGTGGTTTGTGCGACCGGTTGTCTGAGTGACTGGTCGATACTTTCAGCCAACTATTTGCTGTCAAATGATGAGTGGAAGTTTGACACTATGCCCGAGATTATGGATGGCAAGAACGTTGCTGATTTCATTGATCCTGATATTGCTGAGAAACTCGAGGCACTTGAACGTGAAGAAGAAAAACTCCAGGCAGAAGGCTTCTACGATAGCGCGGAAGATATGGTATACATCCTCGCAATCCCGCTGTCCTGTATCCTAACCTGAGCTGGCTGCAGTTTGATTCCGAAGATGAGCGCGAAGCAGTCGACGCACAAAAAGCGCTTGCCCACAAGATCCGCTCTCAAAGTATCAAGAAGTCAAAGAAGAATCAAGCTCGCCTTCCGCGGACGGCTGGTCTTCGGACTCTCAGCGAGCTCTCGACGGAATTGAAGAAGGCTGGGTACGATCCAAGTAGCATAGAGGCGCGCGCGGGGATGCTGGCCAAGGTGCAAGCCGCGAAACGAAAGAGGGCAGAGGCCGACATGGATGTGGATATGGACGATGCCGAAGCGACCGATGACGATGGCGATGGCGATGGCGATGGCGAATGGATGGATGTTGATGGAGAGGAACCGCCTACCAGCAAACGCGTCAAGAGCAACTCTGGAGCTGTGATTGCGAAGAACCCGAGAGCCCCACGCACGAATCGGCAACTTGCGGGCATGCGGGATGACCAGGTAAACGATTTTTTGCCTTTTATCTACCCTCGACACGATTGTCTTAATTCGATATGTCACCAGCAAGCATCCAAAGCCATCAAGCTGCGTAACTTGGGTCAACGCGAACGTAATATGCATGCCAAAGCTGGGGAGAGCGATCGTGCTATCAGGGTTAAAAAGGTTCATTTTTCTACGCATATACTTCGTTGTGCAAAACCTGACGTTGGTCTATGTCTATGTAGCCAAAGCATTTGTTTTCTGGCAAGCGGAAGGCCGGCAAGACCAACAGACGTTGATTCCCATGTCTACAGGTCCCTTCTATGTTATCGGTTGGCATTCTGTTGTTTCGTCAGTTCACGAAACGATAAATCCATTAACAATTTTACGATCATTGGTGCATGGAGTTCAATAACCGCAGGACATAAGGTGGTACAAGTTCTCCTTACAGAGTCGTATTGTTCTTGGGTACGGATCACCTGCTCGGCGTGTAAGATATGCTTTCCGAATTGGAGTTGATACTGGTGACCCTGGTCAAGTGTGGAAACTTGAATATTGATTTCACACATCCTTCACGGTAGCTAGGAGGACCTAGGCGTAAGTTGCTACCGTGAAGCCAAGCCAATAAGGTTTTTGCACTTAGGTGAGCATCATTCCCATAAATTGTAAACGTGCACTTATGTCCGCACATCCTTCTGCCAGGGACATTGACGTCCGTTCTCAAATTCCAGCCTCAAGTATCTGGTAACGACTAGATAAAACCCGCAATTAAAAAGTAACTTGGCAACTTCTCCATTGATGCGGAGTGAGTGATTCCAGCGTCGTACCATGTCAAGAATGACTTTTCTTCCCCTCTGGCGATACGCCCAACTATGACTATGTTTGTTTGTCCTTCCACGCTACATTGGATGACGACCGTGACAGGAGAGCCGATAACGCTGACTGTCCATGTCAGGGCTGGCGGTACCTGGTGCACCGCCTGTCCTTGATTGGGTGTCCCGTGTCCCTCAAACAACGTTTCTACCTCGTGCGCTTCCATGCAAGGCTCCATGTGTGGTAACACTCCACTGGAGGGTTTTCTTGGCAGGAGACAGACGTTGCTGGATACCTTCAAGGGGAACTCCTTCACAGGCCAAGCATATATCCCATATACGCAACAAGCGGGATGTTCCGTACGTTCCGTACTAGGACCTTTTTTAGGCTCATTTTCCTTCAGTTGGAAGGGCGGCAGTGCGCGGATGACTTTTCCTGTGAGCTCTTTTGCCCGATCACGTCGATCGCCGGGTTCGGGCCTTGTCCGATCTCTCCGAATTCGATTGACGTTGCGAGGTCAGGCAGGGAGGGCTGCTCCCTCGAAAGCGAGTCAGCACCACT
Organism: Boletus sp. NGJ; assembly: GCA_019096195.1. Taxonomy (NCBI): domain Eukaryota; kingdom Fungi; phylum Basidiomycota; class Agaricomycetes; order Boletales; family Boletaceae; genus Boletus; species Boletus sp. NGJ. Next base: position 179,056 of record JAGTXK010000054.1, read on the forward strand.
GAGAGGGTTGTCCGTGGAGAAGAGCGAGTATTGCAGGCGAGCTCCGGGTGGCTTTGTCGTTGATAACATCGAGATAAACTGACAGGCAGCCCTGGTCTCACGTCATTTGAAAGTTGCACAGGTTCTAGGTTACCTGAATCACCCGAGTTTAGACATGGCGGTGAGTCGGAGACCCAATGCAACGTTATGGTGAGTGGCTCGTTACCCAACTCACGCCGTTTACGATCTAGCGTGCACGAGACGTAAGGCAAAGCTCCGTTATCCGTCAGCTTCAGACCACTAGATGCAGTGGAGGGAACCATGAATGAGATGCTCGTGTTCCAAGGTAGGTCTCATGCAGAACCATGCGATACCACGGGAGTGACCTTTGTGCATGTGAGGTTTGATTGTAAGTTCCGCGAGGGGACATCACAACGTACATAATTTACCAGTTGTGGTGACTGATAACCGAGTCCTTCTTGTCAGGCTCAGGCTCAGGCCCTAGTCACCTCTATTTTTTTCCAACTTTGCAGTCCGAGTACAATAACGTTGTGGATTTTCTAAGAATCGCCTTTCGGTCCGTATGAGCGACAGCCCAAGTCGTTTGTGTGTATACACATCATTGTTAGGGAACGCAGAGAATATATGTACATCAACGGATGTATGACAGCCGCAGCGATGGATGGTACGTGTGTGAGTCTACAGAGACGGGAATATACCGGAGGCAATACATGTTAAAAGTTGCTCTAGTAAGTATCTAGTAGCAAAAAATCACCAATCCTCCCCCTTCACAATGCCAGGTCAGGTCCAGTGTTCTCCACACGTTTGGCCCAAATTTTGCCAGCCAGCTGTAGCGCATCCTCTCCGGGAATTTTGCATTTCTCTTTGAGATGCCGTGCCAGCTCTTCCACCGTCAAAGATTTCGGCTGCCCTGGGAGGTGCAGCTTGCGATCCGTGATCATTGTTACCCACTTCAACAACTTGCCCGCCAGGTGAATAAACCAGCCTGTGCGTTCGGGCTCCCACGAGGTCTTGGACAGATGCTCCAACAGCATTCCGTGGATCGCAGTCTGCGATAACTGATACTGGCTAACATAAACGTCATCCAATCCACGAGTTGCTGTGACGCAAACGTGCGAAGTGCACGAGAGATTGGACTTTGCGAATAACGCAGCGTTCCTGTTCCACCAACTCTCCATCGGATGTTCGTTCTCCAACCCGGTGATGACGAACGCCACAGGAACTTGGTTCTGGCAGAGGATGTCGCGGAACAAGCGATAATTGTTTTGCATGACAGCGGTGATTCTGCTCCCTCGAATGCAAAAGATAAGAAGGCGGATGCCACCCGTGCGTTGGAGCTGAGTGATCAACACGTTGGCTTTCTCGATGGCTCCGAGGTAATTGTTTTTGCTCAAGCTTGGTTCGTTCAATCCAACTGTATCAAACAGACGGATATGGTGGCCGACTCCCTGATTGTCGGTGAGAACGACGTCGTACGAAGTAGCTTCCATCGTGCAACCGCTTGCGCCAGCAGATACGTCGGCAAGTCGCTCCCCAGCGATGAGGTTGATGACGGAGCTTTTCCCTACCCCCGTCTCGCCAAAAATAAGTACATTGGGAGTGCAAGCACGTTGAATCTGATAGGACGAGGAATTGTCTGAGATCAGCATTTTCTGGGACATCTGAAAATACTGTTCACTTTGGATGGAAACTGATATCGGGGAACATGACGCTTACTGCTATGTTTGTCTGTTCAGTTCGTGTTTGGGGCACAACGGCTCGAGGAGGGGGTTGGACAAGGTAAAGACAGGATCCCGTCGCATTTATAGAAAAGAGGGTCGACGATGCCTCCGCGGTGTACGGTTGAGATCAGACTACCGAGGCGGATGCTGTGGACATGTGAACTCAACACTTAGCTTAGGTTGAACGTTATGGAGCGTTTAAACTGCCCAGAACGTTTCTTTCTTTCTTTCATTTTTTTTTTTTTTTTTTTTTGGTTTCGTTACAACTGGAAACGATTAGACTGTAGCGCTTGATATTTGGGCGCTGACCTTAACCTTCACCAATCATTTCACATGACACATATCAAGCGCCTATGTGGCGTCCGTTATCTTCCCATGCATAAACGTTCTGTTGACGAATTCGGAGAAAAATGACCTCACTCTAACCAAACAAGAACATCAGTGGCGTCTTCTAGAATATATCCGAGTCTTACTCGTCAGGTATGCCCAGTGCAGCAGTGCACTCATACTTAGCCCAACACGAGGTTCTTGCTCCAAATAGAGCATTTTTCTGCCCTGAGGATGCCGTGTAACGAGTGTTCTGCATGCAGAGCACGTTCAACAGCCGCATCTCCAGGCTATGACTCACCGTGCTTCTGCGCTACGTTGTATTAATGAAACGCCGTTTCCGGACCCAAACCTGTTCCCTCATCCGTTGCAAGCGTGTTGTTAGTGCGGTAGGCACCGAGGAGAGTCCCCGAACTATAAGCGATCGGTCGTCCTGAGGGCAACGTTCAACCAAGGGTATTGCAACACTGAACATACCCCTTGAACCGTGACCCGACTACATCCCGACGTTAATGTTCAGAAGGGTGTGATTCCCCCACTCTCGAATATTCAACGGTGTACCCTAACACGCATTTGCAGTCAACAACTTTACGCTCAAACAAAGCCGAGGGAAAACCCAGGAAGGTGTGTGTTGTGGTCGGTGGAGGGTGAACTCTTTGACTGAGCCACCTAGGAGATCAAGAATGTCGTAATTTTCGGAGAGACGGGCGTGGGCAAGAGTTCCCTCATCAACCTGATTGCTGGTGAAAAGATTTCCAAGACTTCCAGTAGTGCTGTCGGATGCACACTCGGTTATAAACGTCACCTGTTGAAACTAGGTGATCAGCGTTTCGCTGTATGGGATACCGCGGGGTTGGACGAAGGTACTCAAGGAACCGTCCCTGCTGAGGAAGCGGAGGCGTATCTCAAGGAACTCCTCCACGATCTGGCCAAAGCGAGCAGCATCGACTTGCTCATCTACTGCGTGCGTGGGACGCGAGTCCGATCTGCGTTGCTCACGAATTACCACCTCTTTTACTCCGCGATCTGCAGGAAGAAAGTTCCCATCGCCATCGCGATCACAGGACTCGAGAATCAAGAGGGAAACATGGATACGTGGTGGCTCAAAAACGAGAAACAGTTCTCGGTGCTGAAAATGTATTTCGACAACTATGCTTGCGTGACGACGCTTGAGTCTTCCATGGAGACCGCCACTCTGAAGGAAAGACGCAGGATATCAAGAACAGCACTAATCAAGATGATCACGAGCACGTGTCGCACCGAGCAATGGATGCCAACTGAACGCAGCTGGGTCGACACGGCATTTCCGGACATCCGTACCATATTGTCTCCAAGGAACGGGCACGGGGTTCACATAGCCAACGTCATCATGTGCGATGTCTCTCGACACACTCCCATCGGCCAAACCGCCATAAAGCGTTCCGTCACCTTTCACAACCCTATCACCCTATCGCTATCTTTCACCCGGCCGATGAGCCTCCGCAGCCCAGTATCGGTCCTGAATGAGAAGTCACAAAGCAAACTTCCATTTGATGAGGCTATGAAATGCACACCAGATCGCCTATTTCGCGTCTACCAGGTTCCACGGAGACAGACTTCGCTCTGGGGAAAGGAGGAAGAGATGAAGAAGGATATGGTGGTCAAGCGCGGAGCAGATCTGCTTATCTTCTGCGTGGAGAAAGGGCGCATTGACCGTGAAGACGTCAAATTGCAATGGGATTATTTCAACCTCACCTACGGAGGTGATCTTTCCCCACAGATTGTCATAGTAATCGGAGCCACAGATCAACGGTCGGCGGAGGAATGGTGGAACGATGCAATCGGTGGAGTCGTCACGAAGCCCGGCGATCCTTCCATTGCTTATTGGCCCATAAACGACACAGCCGCTGGAGCCGAGGCCCTAAAAGGACGATTGCGAGACCTCATAAATGCTTGCTGTATTGATTGCAGTAAAGTAAACTTCACAGGAGACAAGCAAATATTCAGGCACAATACCTCACTTCGTTTGGATAAGAGCTCAATAACTCTGTGGATGAGACCATTGGCGAAGAACAGTAAGATGGACGTGCCGGTCGTTGACCAGGATATTTTGACGAAATGGGGTGTATGGGAACACATTTCAGTTGGGAGAAATAAGGTAACTTCTAGATCGAATACGGTACCCCGCACCTTTACTAGTAAGGACGATCAGGTGCAGAATCTTTTCCGTCCATCCTTGTCTTGATGAAGTATGTTGGATTCTAGCAGCACATTGGTAGTAGGATTGTGATAGCTTTGAACACTGCATGTACAGTAAGTGTGGTAGGACTCACTGAATGTACCACTCCCCTTGGTCTCCACTGGCAATAGTCGTAACTCCGTTTCACAAGGACAGAGACCACAGACATTCATCATCACGGGGCCCCTTCCACCCACATTCTTCTTGGAGTAGCGCAAGACTTGTGTCCACATACTCCTGGTAGGCTTCAACCTCGCAAGGGGCGTCGACGATTGGTGCAATAGTGTTCGGCAGATGGCAATGCTGTATGTCGTAAGACGAGGAAGGCGCGGGGTGACTTAGAACACACAGACAGAGCCCCTTGTGAGGGCCGGGGACGACGACTTCGATTATTTTATCCCCTCAGTACAGGCCGAGCTATATACTATCGCGCTATTGCAAATGGACGACTCAGATGTATAATCCAAATCCCTAATGGGCGGTCGCTATCCTCCAACACTGTAATAACGGACCGCGGCATTCGAAGTTGGATGCAAAATGCAAAAGAAAACTGGTCCGTCGATTCAACTCGGACTTGATACCACGCTTCACGGTTGACGATGCCCGCAAACTCTGGGACAGCATTGAGAACGAGTCTAAATGGGTCCCCACTTTTCTTCATTGCGGACCTTTCGACTATAGGTTGGAAGCCTTCCCTCTCAAGACAAAGTGTCGAGGCTCCATCATCTTTGGATCCCAGTCGTAATGTACTGCGTGTGGCATGCCTCTCTCGACCAACGGTTGTCAGACGAGATTCGTGGTCGACTTATACGCGAGGACAAGTATGCAGAACACCTGAGATCAAACTTTTTTGATGAAGTCCTCGAGTACTGGTATCGGCCCGGTACTAAATTTCTGACGAATGAAGAACCCACTCGCCAAAACTATCCACTTCATTCATGCTACCTTGCCAGTTTTCTCGTGATCATGTTCAACCAAATCTTTCTTAGGCCTACAAATTTTTTTTTGCGGTTTGGTTGACGGAGTGGAACCTGGACCCTACGACGTTTGGTAAGTGCATAACCACACTCGTTTCGGGCATACTTGATAGCTGTTTGGGGTGAATATCGTCTGACACAGATCGGGAGAAGTGGGCCATGAAAAGTTCTATCCATAAGGCTCTCTACGGCGCCTTTCCACCTGCTGGCACAGAAGAGTGCAAGCGTCTGTTAGAGGAAAACAGACTTGCGCGGATCTCCAACACACCCTCCGTGGAAATTGATTCCTCTAGCTGGTCTCGGTTTGCCTCGAGCTTCGTAGAAACCACGAACGGCCGTCGGTGTCATTCTGCTATACCTGCCGTACCCTCTCGGCCAGATAGCGATGAGAGGTATGTTTAGGGCTTTGCAATCGATTCAGCTAACACTGTAACAGTGATCCTCGTCATAGTACCGAAGAAACGTAGGTTGATGATCTGAGTCGTCGTCGAGATACTATCAGGAATGCGTAAATGATCCCATTGGTGAGAGAAAGCTGTAGTGCAGCGCGACTGTTTTTGTCTTTGGGTGTCGGAGTGAGTATGAAGGGCGAAATGGATGGATTGAAGATACGATCGACTGTCACGCTCTGGTTTATTTTGAACTTCAGTCCCGGGTGAAATATTCAGTAGATTCCGCGATGAAATCCATCCGTGTGTAGTTTTCTCTCGTCAGACTTGTACCAGTCAACGTCGATGGCGGCGACTCTGGTCCTGTTCCAAAACGGCGCATGCATCGATTCTGAGATCTCAACGTTAACCATTGCATACAGTACAACATGGACTTGAAACATTACATATTAAACAATGTATATACTGTATCCTACAGCACTACTCAAGCATTTAGTCGTAACGGCGCAAGCGCCAATCTTCTCACTCATCCATCATCATAACCTTGATAACTGGGACTTGATGAAGTTAACAGTCTCTGCGCTCGACGGACGCTTAGAGGGACTGGAATCCCAGCACGTCTCTATAAAATGCCACAGCACGTCTGAGATAGCTCTGCCATCCCATCCAGGCTCTCGAGAGGGCCGGTTGCCACGCGCAATCATAATCACGATCTCAGCGACCCTTTGAATCCCATGGAACGGCATTTTGCCGCTCAGGGTCTGTAAGAAACGTCAATGACGCACGAGGACCATATGAACACAAGGATCGAACTTGGAGCATGATGCTTCCGAAAGAGTAGATGTCCGCTTGTTGGCCCGACGACTGCGATGGGGGCGTGCCGTCTTCACGCCTATCGATCAGCTCAGGAGCTGCCCATCGAACATTCCCCGGCGAGGAAATGCCAGAAGCCATTGTGTCTGAAACTTGTTCGAATAGCGCGGAAAGCCCGAAATCGGAAAGACGCGCCCGTCCATTCTTGGTAATCAAGATGTTTGACTAGTCAACGGGGGATGAGGTTCTTCATAGGAACTAGATTCGAGTGTGGGTAACGTACGCCGCTAAGGTCACCATGTATTATGTTACGAGAATGCACTAGCCAGCAGTTGATGAAACTGAGTGAAACGAGCGAGAGGCGAGAACCCACAATACTGCAGACCATCTGCAATGTTGCTAAGCTGCGGATCGATTTATACAATTCAAGACTGGCAGTGTTTTATCAACATACCAGAGTCATTCTTCTGTTCAGATCAAGTTCTGTTTCGAACTTTTCCAGGTATTCGGACAGTGTGCCATTATCTGCCCATGGGCAAACAAAGGCAGCAAATGGTCCGAATCCCATTGTAGTGCCGTACAGAGGCAAAACGTTTGGATGGTCGAGCCCAAACCAAACGTTGCGTTCCTGTTCAATTGCCTGGAAGAGGAATCAGCAAGGAAATCACAACAGCCCTTGAGCCTGAACGCCCATCACCTTTCCCTTGACCAGGAATTCTTCTTTATTCGCAATGCCAGGTCGAACGACCTTGACAGCCACCTGTAGCATTCCAATAGTGAGTATTATTTGCTGGAACGGATGCGTATCAGGAGGACGCACCCTCTCGGGAGGCGACTGCTTATATAGCAGCTGACAACTCCAGACATCGCTGAAGCCGCCATAGGCCATAGGATACGTATGCATCCTTACTATCCTATCGGTGAGGTCCTCGACACCTTTCGCACGCCTTTCTGGGACCGTCGTTTGGGTATGACCCCGAAGTAGATGGTGATGGAATGCCTCCCAAGAACGGGAGATGCCAGTTCCGACACCCCGCACCTCCAGACGGCAGTGGAGCGCCGCCCCCTCGTGCAGTTTATAGTCCCATCCGAAAGTGAATGATGTGAAAGCCAAGACGACCTCATACTTCTCGTAAGGAATGTGAATGTGAATGAAGGCGCTTGACATGTTCGATGGATCAAAGGGAGGGCAGAAAACACTCAGCATACTTTGCTCTACTTGAACGTTTAAATACCACGTCGGGGGAGCTATGGCACTCCATCCAAGAAGCTCCGCTGTCGAGAATGTTGCCAAGCTGTCGTAAACTGGCGGGGATTACTGGCTACCTGCCAACGCCGCCCAGAAATTGAGATGAAGATTTGGAGGGCGGCGGTAATTTGCGTCTTGATGAGCCCTCCAAACGACGTTCCTGGCGTGCCAAAATTCTCATACTTACGGGCGCCGAGCTCCAGTCCAACTGGTCACACAGTATAGTCACGGTATGTCACGAAGGACGAGTTCATGCTCTGCCTTACTTTCATGATGCTCATATTTCATCTGAGGGAAAAGCAGGTAAACAGAAGTATCAAGCAAAAGCATGGACATTGAGACAATTCGTGTACTGCCAAATTCCTGCGGGAAACCTCAACCACAATCGAAAATTGAGTGCACGTCCACCTGCTCCAAGCTATAGAGAGGGCGGCAAGCTTAATCCCATCCGCTGGCTGCTGCTGCTGCTTCCTGACCCCAGCCCGATGTGGGCTCTGCTGACCAATCGGTCGCTGGTGCAGGCTCTGCGGCCCAGTCGAGGGCACCTGATAAATTTTGAGATAGCATCCAACTCAGGTAAACACGCTACTTACCGCCATCCGCGACAACCAAGGCGGGGTTGATAGAACCTGGTTGAGGGGCAGGTGGAACATCCCATTCTGAAAGAGCGGCTTGGCCTTCTGGCTCGGCAGCAGCGAGCTTGGCCTGGGCCTCCTCCTGTTGTTGCCTCTCCACCTCTTCGGGGTCACGGTAAAAGAACATGTCCACCATGACATTCCAGCCATCGGGCGTGCGGGGAATGGTCCCACGCAACCTGAGGACTTCCCGTGCGAGCATCCACCAGATCAGACCGATAGAGTGGCGCGTCTTGTTGTTTGTGGGAATCGCGACATCGACGAATTTAAGAGGGGCGTCAGTGTCGCAGAGTGCAATGACGGGGATGTTGACATATGATGCCTCGCGAATAGCCTGGTGGTCCACGCGAGGGTCGGTAACGACAATAAGACGGGGCTCCTTGAACGAGCGGGTGATGTAGTTGGTGAAAGAACCGGGGGTAAAACGACCAGCGATGGCCTGAGCTCCGGTGTTGGCAGCGAATTTCAAGACACCACGATGACCATAAGGACGCGCAGAAATAACACAAACGTCATGTGGGTTCTCGACGGCAGCGATTACACGGGCGGCGAATACAAGCTTCTCCCAGGTTTTTCCGATGTTGATAACATGAATTCCTTTGCAACAGAGCCATCGACTTCAATCCAGCGTGCTGTAATCTAGACAACTCACCATCAACTCTCCGTTTAAAGACATATGGCTCCATCTGCTTGTCGCAGTTTTTCATTCCGATGTGGCACTGAGCAGCCAGAAGGAGTTGGATCTCCTCATCTGTAGCACTCAGAATGGAGGGTAGTTTTGACGACATGATTGAACCTGGACGATCATCAGTACCATGGTCTCAATGTCATCCACATATGTAACACCCCATCCAACGTCTCCAGCCCACCAATCCGACCTGTGGCGACCACAGCGTGGTATATATGCGTAGACACGCACCGTTTCAAAGCGGCGTTTTGGACTTGCGCGTCGTCTCGGGCGGCGTTCACTGTCTTTTTGGGATTCCTGGCTTGTCGTCGCTCCTCGGTCAGCACACTATGCGCAGAGTCCGCTCGGCAATTGCCGCAATAGATTCACACGCGCTGTATCTATTTCGGGTCAATACCCCCTGTCTTTGAGCGTCGACGCCAAATGATTGATCTCTACCGGTCTGGCTTTACAACAACCCCCCCACAATCATCCCCCCCCCACCCTTGGCTATACGCCTCGTCGACACAACTTGCCACACTATCCGCCCAACCAATCCCCGCCCCGCCTCCTCCATTGGGTTTGATGACAAGCCACGGCCACTTCCTCCCTTCTCCAATCACCTGAGCTGAGGCTGCCTTGAACTGGTCCAATAATCCGTGCATATGTTCCACAGCAACGCAATTAAACCCAATTCCATCTGGAAGAACCAGTGCCCTCCCTTCCCCGTCCATGCCCTCTCGTAGCATGAGGTTTGCCACTTCCTTGGCGTGCATGTGCTCTCCACCAGGAACGCGCGTCTCAGAACACCGTCCATCAGGAAACACAGCAGTCAACCACCACGGTTTCATGGGTTTTCCCTCTGCATGAAGCGAAACAGCCACTGCAGTGACCGCGCGCCTGATCGCAGTGACCTCCCTTGCCACCGGAACCGTCTCGAATGCGATGCCATCCACAAGGTCCCACGCTTCCTGGATCCGAGCGTATGCCAAAAGCCGTTCCGTGTGGAATTCTGTCAGTGCTTGGATTGACTTTTCCATGCCCTCCACGTCGTCTCCAAACGATGTGGTGTTTTCCTCCGTGGCTGAGTACGCTTTGGGACCATAAGGAGGCGGAAAGATGCCGTCGAAATCCTGCATAGGAGTGACACTGCTCCCATAGGTACCGAGTGATAACACGACGCGAATCTCGTTCCGATGGACGTTGTTTTCAGCGCAAAATAATGCGCGAGCGCGAGCGGCGATTGAAACAGCAGTCGACATGATCCGAAGAGCTTGTTCACGGGAATAGCCCTCACGCTCAAACGTGTTGGAAGCAGCCTGGTATCTACCCGCGCGAGCTTCAAGTTGGGATGATAGGCGATGGTACTAATGTGTACTCACGTAGACGTCAGTAACGTCCTCGCTCCTGCGCGCAGGAACGACAAGTGGGCTTGGAAAAGCAACTGCGATTTCTCCTCGTCAGCAGCTGCACGAGTAGACCACAGTGGAGTGTGAGCGATCTGGAAATTCAAGATGTCCTCCAACGTAGTTCCCTGGAAATCCAATCGTCAAGACACTCATCAGCAAGTCATGCAACTCGATCCTCACCAAGCCTCCATCAGCCAAGTTTATCTCTTTGTGATATATATCACTCAGTCCTGGCAGAGTTGACCCGGACATGATTCGAGTCTACTAGGAACGTACCAGCCAGTGCAAAGGCCAGCCCGGGCCATTCCAACGTCAGCGGCCCGCGGCCATGACGCCAAGTGTGGCGGTGCACAGTCGGCAGCCCTGGCACTGTCGGACTGGCAGCTGCAACGTTGCTTGATTTCCATGACGGGTCGTTCTATTGCGTCGTCACACAATACAGCTATCCTACTCGTCACTATCTCTTTCACCTATCCTCACCTCACATCCTATCGAGCAACGAGGTCTCCAACCCACTCCCGTTCCTTTGTGCGTTGGCAGCACCCTTGATACTATAGCCTATCGATGGATGTCGATCAGGCTCGGGCGACTGCTCCTTCCCGAGGCGCTTCCTTCGCCTCTTTCCAGCACGATCCGAGGAACCACCCGAGTTGGCATCTCCAGCGTCCGCAATACGACTGAGTAACGATGGCGTCGGAACATCCTGTCCTCTCGAACTCATCTTTACCCTCTTTGATCGCGGGACGTCTTCCGAAGAGCTATTTGATCGCTTGGGAGACGTTGGCATGCTTGAGATATGGAAATTTCGGGAAACGTCTCGTACTGGAGATTGTTGCGTTGCTATCGCTGACCATGTGATTGGGATGTCGAGCTTGGGCGACAAGGGTGACAGACTAGTGACCGGTCTTTGCGGTAGGTGAGATGGCCGCCGTTCTAACGTAACTACATTTGTTGCCATGGGCTTCACCTCTTGACTGGGCGCTTGTGATGACGACGGTTGCTCTCCCGCCAGCAACTGCTCAAACCAAGAAAAAAGATGTCGGGCGTCAATGGAGAAGGGGAGAGCGGTCCATTGCGAACCCTTATTAGGCTTTGGATTTCGTCGGCATCTTCTTGCGTTTGCCCATGGGACAAAACTTGGAGAAATTTACTGATGGAAGTAATCAGGTATGGTGGTAATATCCAATTTTCCAGCTCTTTGCGCTAGAAAGAGTTATTGCACCCTTGATATTCGATCGAGAAAAACGTACGGTGTTGATAGCACGAAGAATGCTTTTTACGACACGCCAAAGGTCGTCACCATATAGCTTGGAGTCAAACAACACCTGCATGACTTAGTCCAAGGGAGACAGAGAATAGCGTAGCGCCTGACTAACCTCCAAGAGAATTGAGCTAGCATCGACAATTTGTCTTCGAAGCTGCGCAATTTTCTGTGATTGAGTGGCAGTCTCACGTTCACTCACGCATAGTGCGTCCATGATCCAAGAGATGACTCGGATCCGGTCCTCCGGTGGGAATTTCTGGAGGACTAATTTTCGTGTTAGAGAACTAATATAGAATTGGAGTAATTTGACTGCTGGCGTGGCGCGTAAATCGACGGTCGCCGTTTGAGCGACCGATAAGTAGTGGAGTGTAACCTTGAGCTGCACTGGGTCATTCGATCGTGTCTGAAGTAATGTCGCAGCCTTATCGAGGATAATTTGAAGCAACTCGTCGCCTCTGGAACCATCCCGGTAGCACGGTAATCGCAGGAGAATTTCTTTCACGATAGTATCCACGTCGGCGGCGTCCAGCCTAGTTATAGCCTGCTCGGCAATCAGACAATGCATAGGAACACTTATCCTCGATTGTATACGCACCAAGATAAGCTGCGCGACAAGAACATGTTCTGCCTCTGAGCCCGGAGGATCTGTATATTTCTGTATCGCGCTCGCAGCGTCCGTTGTCAAGAAGGACAAGACGAGCAAACGCAACCGTTCTCTCGTCTGTCGTTCATCGTCATCGAGGTCTTCTTCCGGTGGAACGATCTGGTCACATAACACGCCGAGTGTCACTGGGGGATCCATATCGAGGTGTTTGAGGAGAGCGCTTTTTACAACCGCGACTTCTTCCGGTTCACCTATCGACGACAAGGAACGCGTGCCAGATGTGATCAAGATGGAGAAATACGGTGTGTGACTTGGATAAGAGGTCAGAAAAACTTACCGCTTTGCAGGAGTTGGACGAGGACGTCGGCATTCCTCTTGACCCATTTGTGTTGGACATACGACACTTGCGTCACCGCATGGTACCCATCCATGCGAACCTGGAAACAGAGAGACATGAGTCACAGTCAAACCCGTCAAGTCCGCGCGCCACACTTTCGAGTCCTGGTCTTCACAAAGATCGTATACGGCATTGATGGCGTCTTCCTCCAGATCCGGAAAGTCGTTGAAAAAGACATGTATATGGCTCGCAGCGTACGATTTGAGAAGAGGGTGGCTGGTATGTGTGAGGGCTATGAGTTCCTGGAAGGCGTCTCTACGCTGCATACGTTCCACCAGGTTAGGTCAGGGTATAAGTGCAGTCATGTCCACCTTACCGCACGCCCTGCAGCAGACGGCTCCCTCGCTGCCCGCTCGACCATCGCTTTGACATATTTTAGTTGTCCGTGCACGCCTGAAGAAGCCATGCTCGATGTGTGCTCCGGGGACCAGTTCGAGGTAGTCCAGAATATCCCGCGTTGAAAGTTTCGGGGAAACAGACCAAACTGGCAGGAAAGGATCTGGGCCAATGATGCACTAACCCAAACAAGGAAGGTTACTCCCATGACCCACACTCACTGCCTTTGGAGAACGCATCCAACTACCGACACGACTTGCTCGACATGCGAACTGACGAACAGATCATTCATGACAGGATCAACCTCCCAAGGCTCATGAAGCGCCTTGAGCAGTCCATCCAAGATGGCGATTGGTCAAAGAGTGACCCTCCCAAGCGGGAAACATGGACCAAAGCTCAAGCGATGCTGCAGGTGAGTCCACACCCCCTTACACGTGCACCCAACCCATCGACGGAGCTCCATACCAGCAAATCCGACATGCCCGCCTCTTGTTGAAGAACGTAGAGCTCGACAATGTGGACTCCACCCCGTGCGTACCTTCGTCTCACCACTTGCCATCCCGGCGCATCTTCAAACCTTTGCTCCTGCCACAGGGCCGAAGAGCGACGTTACCAACACTTTGGAACGACGCTCAAACATCTCGAAGACTACATGCGCCAAGTAGAACAAGTACGTTCTTCTCAAAAATGGTTTCGACCCGAGTTCGGGCTGACATGGCATATCTACAGCAGCTCACACCTCCGGTCCGACGACCGAAGCCCCTCCTCCCATCCATACGTCCCCCATTGCCCAAATCGCCCATCCCAAGGCCCATTGAACCCACCAGTCCGCCCGTCGAGGCGACCCTCATCCCAGCCGAGGCCGGACTGTCTCCAGCCGTGCCCGAGGTACAGGATCTCCTACCCGCTTCACCGAATGTCCCACCAGAACCAGGCCCGTCGCGCAGCACATCGAATGTACCCACGGGGCCCTCTCTCGCCGCCCCTTCCTCCTCAAAAATCACCGCCGCCCCAACCATCCTCCAAAACTCGCGCGCGCTCCACGAAGAACTCTCGGAACAGCTCGCCCTGATGGCGACCCAACTCCGCAGAAACGCCACGCATTTTTCTGAGTCGCTGGAAAAGGACAAGTCCATCATCGGTGCCATGCAGGAAAAAGTTGAGGGCAACTTTGAGTTTATGAAGCGGGAGCGGGTAAGGTTGCGGGATTTCCGAGGAAAGAGTGGAGGCACGACGTGTTTGGTGATGATGAGTGTCATCGTCGTGTTGATTGCGTTCATTCTTATGGTGTTCGTCATCCGACTAACATGATTTGTGGATGTCAATGGACTGTCTTAATTTAATTTACTTTACTCGAACACAGTTGCCTAGCGTCAAGCAAGCTGGTACATAATGCATCATTACGAAGTCCAACTGTTCAAAAAAGTCCCAAGCATGTATGAAGCACAGTGGAATGCAAAGAGAAAGCTATCAGATACGCAGTGCATGACGGATGTCTGGGCGACATAACAGTGTCCAGGTGCAAGCTCGGCCACCTAACCTAATGTCCTGCTACTAAGAAAATGTCACAGTACAGTGAGTGTTCACAAACGACGGTGCAAATGTTACTAAGAATGCGAAAGAATATTATCAATGGATTGGTTCAAAAAGTCCTTGCGAGGTGTCAGATCCGCTCTCGGGTACCGAGCAGCCATGGCCTCGCGAGCAGTTCTACGTGTGTGGTCAGTGATGTGCTAGCAACACTAGAACAGAGCATGCATACTTCTTTGTCACGGTCATCAAGTCCTGTGTGCTCAGATAAGTCCTGAGAGCTTCGTACAACTCATCATCAGATGGATTTGGGTTGTTGCTCGGCCCCACAAACACGGTCGTGGCCATGGAGAAAGTAGAGTTAGGACGGATGGCATTGGGCGCGACTTGTGAGGGAACTCCCAAGCTCAGCGCAGGGGACATGGAACGGTTCATGATCCCCGAATTCATCGTCATGCGTGGGTCAGGAGGGGGAGGTGTCCTGCCGTAGGCGCTCCCAAGGGTGGCAAACTGGTTGACCGGTGTGCCCATCGTCAAACGTTCCTGTGACGGATTACGGAAGGTCGATTGCCTCAAGTTTACGGTCGCACGAGAACTTGGGCGCGACGTGGGACCTCGAAGGGTTTCATGCACAGCGTTGGTATCACGGTAGTAATCTCCTGCCTCGGATTGGTACTCGTACACAGAAGGTCGTTGCGAGTTAGGGTGACGGGGCACCGGCGCGGGAAGATACTTGGAGTTCGTGGGGTTCTGCTCAGCACTCAACGAGTTGCTGGACAGGCCATCCCCATAAGCCTCAGCCTCGTACTCTGCATGCATAATCAGGAGCTCGCCAATCAATAGTCAGCGAATATCACTAACCACTCCACTTCTTGTACGGGATCATGGACTCGTTGAATTTCATCTCGTTGGCGTCGTTGACAACCTTCTTGTTCTTTCCGTCATCAAGGACGACACGAGTGTTACCCCAACCAAACTCGTCCATGCGCCAGAAGGAGTAGAGAGGCAAGAAGAAGCTGTAAATCGGGTATCTAAATGCGGACGTCAGAGGAAATTTGGATTTTGAAACAAGATTACGGACGAAATGAGGTACACAACCATCCAACCAATAAGCATAAATTCTCGCTTGATGATAAACATGAGAGCCTATGACGTCGCATTTCGCTCAGCACACTCAAACTACCACTAGTACTGAAGGTGACGTACCTGCAAACCATAAACCGCCGCAATCAAGCCAAGTGATATATAGGGTATCGATGATTGCCCAGACGCGACTTCGATGATTAGCCAGACCAACTGCATATCCAGGTGAGCACCACGACAGACCAACAAGTTCTAAAAACTAACATAAACGACAGTGGCAGGCAAAATCTATGAGTGAGATCGGAGACTGTCAGAAACATTCGAAGGTTTACAAATCGAGAGGTACCGACCAATGTACTGATGAGATCCAGGTACACAAAGAACCGCATCGAGAAACAGCAAATGCCACAAAGATCCGGCAAGATGGCAAGCTCGCACAGGTTATGAATGGTCGAGTTGATCCAACGGCGACGCTGTGAGAACAGCACTCGCCATGAGACCGGCGCCGTGGTCCGAGCGACCGCATCGGGTTGGAATTTGGTCTTGAACGAAGGGAAGTGCTTCATGAGAAGCGTTGTCAAGAACCGATCTTCGCCGAGTGAGAACAAATTCTTCTTGTGAAGGGTGTCGACATTGGGTTCGGCGTACTCGTCAATGACACGGTTGGAGATAAAGATCGGACGGCCCTTGTCAGCGGTACGGATACGGTAGAGAGTGAAACATCCG
This sequence comes from Boletus sp. NGJ, assembly GCA_019096195.1. Taxonomy (NCBI): domain Eukaryota; kingdom Fungi; phylum Basidiomycota; class Agaricomycetes; order Boletales; family Boletaceae; genus Boletus; species Boletus sp. NGJ. The sequence goes on from JAGTXK010000054.1 coordinate 195,401, forward strand.
GGAAGACAGGACACTGAACCGAACAGACTCTCAAAGGCCTTCGCAAGATGGTGGGACATGTAATACTCGTAAACCTAAAAAATGTCAGATCGAAGAACAAGAGGGAAACAAAGGCACTTACCTGGATCATCGTCCACCAAGAGCCCTCCTCGTTTTGCAGCTTCGTCTCACCACAAATGCCAATGATGTTGGAGTCATCAATGGATGCAGCGACGAGCCTGTTCAGTGACTGAGGTGTGACAACCTGTAACATACGCAATCAGCAGTGACTCTACTCAATACGGATGGCACTCACGGTATCGGCATCGACAGTAAAGAGGTACTCGTAAAACGTGGGGTCGATACCAATTACATTGCGCATTTGGTGGTATATCTCGAGTTCCAAGGGCGCCATTGGTGCATCGAAGTGCACACGGTTGAGGTACTGCATGAGCATGATCTGACTGTCACGCTTCCCTCTGTTACCAGGCTTTGAGCGCTCCGTCGGTTTGCCGACCTTGACCACAACCAAATACCTTGAAAGAGGCGCCTTCAGGTGCTGGCAACGTCATAGCTGAATCGCACTTACGGGACGACGTGCCCTTCGAACTCGTACAAGCCAGAGTAAACCTTCCCATAGTTAAGTTTTTGCGATCCTTCCCCGATGGACTTGAACATGAGTGGTTCCGAATTCCTCGCCAAAGGATCAACGCCGAGGATGTCCAAAACAATGTCGGGCGTGGATCGTTCGTTGCCACTACCAATGATGTTCCCATCACAGATAATGCAGATCAGCTTCCGTTTATCGTCGTAGTCCAACGCGGCGAGCGAGTCGATCGTACTGCGCAGCGAATCCTCACCCTCAGTATAGCAAGGGACTTGGCAGAGAACGAATTTGTCCAGGCGTTCAGGGAAACGCTTTGTCCCAAGTTGCAGCGCCGCCAAAACTATGCGACGTGTTAGGCCCGAGAGCACTGCTCAGTCATGCACTGCTACTTACATTTCAACGCCATGGACGCCATGACAATGCTGGAGAACGCCAAAAGCATGTAGTTCTGAACCTGGCACCTAGGAGTATACCTGAAATCGATCTCGCCCCAATAGAAAGCATTGTTCAAGCAATCCATGCTGGCAGTCCTATTCGTGGCATCCATGGAATTCAGCACATTGTTGAGCGATGATGTGATATCTGTGCCTGCCTGCTGCTGGAATACAGAAACGAGGTCAGATGGCAAAAAGTTGTACTTCGCGATGTTGAGCTCAGTGGTGGTCATCGTATACACGTAGTCGGTCAAGTCGTAGATGACGCTATTGTAAATGCCCCAGATCCTACCCAAGAGTCAAAAAAAGAGCAACTACGTCGCAAATCAGGCTGTACCCACCGTTGAATATTTGTGTCATTCGCCTGATTGTAAATATCGCCTGTCTCCCAAACCAGCGTGCCCTTGTAGAACTTGTTAATAGCCGGTAGGTATGTTTGGGTGTACCAGTTTTCGCTACCGAGGGCTTTTGAAGAAGTGGTTGCAGCTCCGCCTGATGTATGCGAAGCTTGCTGATACACGAATTCCGATGTGTTCTTGATGTTGATCTGCATCGTCGTGTCACTGACAAGGCCGGCACACGCTTGGGACAGGGGTGGTGGGAAATAGTATGTCAGATCCGCGCCCGCTAAAGCCGCCAATACAGCCGCGTTGTTACTCGGATTCCCGGTGATATCACTGTGATCGCCTTTCACGAAGTTCGTGACATCGTATACTTTGCCTTGAATAGATACCCAGTAATCAGTCGTCGTATCATGTTGCGCAACTTCCGCAGAACTCCATGCATAGTTGAAATTTGGGCAGAGAATGATACCGAAGGCGATGATATAGAACAGGACCACGCCGTTTGCCAGGAGGATGAGAACGAAGATGGTCACCTTCTCCCGCCACGCTAGACGAACGTCAGGCCGTTTCATGCGGCCGACGAGTGACAGAACAAAGTCCGGTATCAAGCCCGTGAGGAGCCGGACGAGGTAGAGCCAGTAACGTCGAACCCGAGTAGTGGGGAGATGTTCTTCGAAGGTCTCGGGGGCATTGGCAGCAGTCGTGTCCGTACCCCTGGGAAGTAAAGGTGGCAATGGATCATAGCCTTCCGTTTTCTTATCCCACGCGGCCTCTTCAGGGTAGGGGAGACTGGGAGAAGTAAGCGGTACAGACCCGTAGCCATCATAAACGCTCGGCGTCCGGGGAGGATCCTGGTATGGAGTGACTGCTCGTTCGTCAAAAAATCTATGTTGCCTATCTTCCGCAGGCGTTTGAGGGTACTCTGTCACATCCTCCGGCGTGATGCTATCATCTTCCTCCGATTCTTCGCGAGTGAGCTTCTTCTGCTCCCTTTCCGCGGAACGCAGGACGTCTTCCACCATCTTCCATGCAGAATATGACAACCATATCTTTTGGTGTCCCATTGCGAAATCCACACTTTCCGCCCATCCATTCGATTGAACACATTGTCGAATGCGCTCCGCATCGGAACCACGCATGGTTGGGCGATACCTCTCGCAGAACTCTGCGTGGTCAAACTCCGCAACGAATTCAACAGACCGCCGTGTGATCATGTTTGGGAGGTTTAGGGCATGGATTTGCCCTTTAACACGACGTTTGTCAAGAGAGTTGGAGAACCCATTATCATTGGGACGGATGCAATTCAGCGTCCAGAGCCGAGCATGCTCGAGGTTGGACAAGACATCCGATAATGTCTGGTTTAATTGCGTGGTGACCGGATAGATTTTGCTGGGGTTCAGACGTGGGTTCTCGGGCTGCGTGCCGGACAAGGGCGTGACACTCCGGAGAGGACGAGAGGAGACTTGTGCCTGAACGATCGTGTCTTCATCACTCTGGTGATTCTCTGTAGATAGGCTTGGGCCAGACATAAGCTTGGCAACCAGAGAGTCCGACGAGCCACGCAAGAGGGCGACGAAGGAAGGATCAAGGAGATCCGCATCTGTCTCCACAAAGCTGGAAATGTCGTATGTGCAAGAACCCGCGTAGTGATTGATACCGAACGACCGCCTGTCCTCGGGGGTAGGCGAAATGAATGATGAATGAACAACGAATTTTGAGGTCAAATCCTGAAGCAGCTCGTCGTCACGCTGAGCATCGCCCCGACCACCTTTGAAAGACGTGGCGGCTTTGTCAAGCAAGCCGAGGAGACCACCAGGTCTCTTGGAACCACGCTCGCTGACGGATGCTCCACGAAGAAGCTCAGCACAGGCCGAGTTGTCCATCGCTGCGACGGCTGGTAACGAGATTCCATCAGCGGTAATTCGACCATTGAAGCCCGAGTTATCGTCAAAGATGCTGCGAAGAACATGTGATTCCACCATTTCATCAGTGAAGTTGAAGCAGAATTCATTAAAGCCGCTCAGATGAGCGGTGATAAGAGGTGACGCTGCTCCAATAGCCGGTGCACCGCGAGTCTGGAAACCGGGCTGGTCAAGAAGCACGATCTGCGTGGCGGAACACGAGGGTGTCTGCGAAAGGGGTGCCAGTTTGTAATTGGCCGTCTCGACCACGAACGCGAAGAGGATGGCATAAAGATCCTGCACAAGCTGGTCTCTCTGCGCTGCACTCTGCTTCGCATTCAGCAACACAGTGAAGAGTTCCTTGCGGACATAGGTCGTTTTGACAGTCAAGGTCTCGGCCAACTCCTCTGCGGAGACTCCGAGCAGCTTTGCAGCTTGCTGGAGTACCGGCAAGTTGACAACGTAGGCCGAGACGTCCTGGGCATCTGCCTCGCCAAACTCGATGTTTCCGAGCAAAAGAATTGCGGCCAAGACACCGAAAATGGATGATGTGTGCCTAGACTTGAAACCGAGCATTTTCAGAGCATCCCGTAGATCATCCATGGCAATACCATCGTCGCTGAATGGACCAGCAGGGAGACGGTAACAGCCAGATGATGCGAGGAGGGCATAATCCGAAGGCCCCTCGAGGCCGAGGAGATCTCTCTCCACGGGGGTTGCGCCGGCCAAGAGCTGATAGAATACATGATAGGAGCGCTCTTCGTGTGTGAGACGAACAAGGCGAGACTTGTCCAGGCCAAAGGCAAGAACTTTGGCTGCGCTAATGCGACCCCGATCGTTGAAGTGGAGTTCGGTATAGCGTGTGTGTCGTGAGGCATTAGGGTTCGTGGGAGTCTTTGCGTTGCCAAAGGAATCGAGGAGCAGGGAGAAGGCTTTGATCTGCTCGACGATCTTGCCTTCTCGCTTGGAGTGGGCGGAGAGACGAAGGATTTGATCTACAAGGAGCCGGGAGCTGACTGTCTTTCCCGAGCCCGAGATGCCACTAGGGAAGCGGTGTCAAAAAAAAAAAGGTGACGAAAATGAAGTGGGGCATACCGAGCAATAACAGACTGGGATTCGGTTCTCCTCCTCATGAGAAGGTAAATCTTTGCAGCCTGCTCATACACATGGGGCTGAGGAGGCCGCCGGGAATCTGCCAAGCCCAGCTTGGTGTCCTTGTAACATCTTTCCTCGTATTCCTTTGCACTTGCGTCGTTGACGTTTGCAAGGGTCTTGCAGGGGTTTACGACCACGAGGGCGGTCGAGCCGATCCTTGTGTAGGGTAAATCTGCGCGAAAACGAGCGCTGAGGACGGCGAGGATGGCATCATCCGTGGGGTGGAGCTGGGCGGACGAGGAGATGGCGAGCAAGTCAGCGAGGTCGCCAGAGGATGTAGCTTGGGGGACGGCGGTGGCCAAGGGAGAGGCCATGGCCGGTGGTGGGAGTGGAGGACGAAGGAGACGGAAAGGGAAAGGGAAGCGAGAGAGTGCGGTCGGTGCGGACCCACTGGCACGCGGGTATTCTTAACTTGGCGGTCCCTGGCCGGCGCATGGGTAAAATAATTGAACTTGCCCATCAAGGCTACTTGTAGGTAACTTGACCCCAGCTAACCCGAACGCAGTGTCTGTGCCTCGACGACAGTGGACATTGCTCGGCCAGTCGGTCGTACCGACGACAGAATCAGTCGCGAGGGTAACCGAGCGCTGAAAATAACCGAAAAAAATAATAATCTGGACGGCTGCCACTGGCCAGCTAACCGCCGTATCAGCCATCTCCAATAGATCATCCTCAGTGGCAACATTCACGCCAGATCGCAGCTCGGTGTCCTCCACAGCGTATCATCTCTCATTAAACACCCCTCCTAACATACAGAAACGGTACCATGGACTCGTCAAATTGCCCTCCTGATAGGCACAAATGCTAGCCCAGCCTTCGGGGCGCTGCAACTCGAAATGGTGATGTCAACGCACCCAAAACGGCTCTATCATACGCAGACATCGGGGCCGGTCGTCACTTCTGTCGTTTCAATCGTGCGCGATGTGGACGTTTGCTCCACTCCACCCCTCCATTCATTGCTGCGCACTTGGGATTCAGTCTCTCTAGTTTGCCTTTTTCATCTTTCTTCCTCCAATCGGGCATCTAGCAATGCATATCCGAGGTACTTTATTGTCGTCGAGTCATCCTTGACCCAAACGTGGCAACCTTGGTGCGTGCAACGCTCGCTCAGAAGCTCCAAATCGACACAGACGGGTCACCATTTAGAAGACGACCTACCTTTGCGATCAAGGGTGCTGCCGCTGTCAACCTGCTTCATGAGAATGGAACGAGGCCCAACAACAACCATTCCGAGAGCCACGCTCCAGGGTCTAATTCAGCTCAGCGGCACGCACATGTCCCAACTCTACTCACTGTCAACCACACAGTGCCCGGGATCTTAACCAGTCTTACCGACATCGCAGATCTCCTCGAATGACCAACGTGTCCGTCCATTATTAGCCAATCAGTCCCTCGATGCCCTGCGACTGATGCTGGTCCACCGGAGGTCTCTAGTCCATACGAGACAACTCCTTGTACTGGTCATGCAATCACACTTCGGGTGGCCAACTCGCCTCTTTTAGTGTCATCATTTAATTTAATTCCTCCTTCTTCTTCTGTGACTGACGCTTTGTTTGTTCGACTTTCCCTCTGGTACGTTTCCCAAACGTCCTCTGAGGGACGTTTCAATGACCCACTCAGCTCCGGATCAGTATATACCCCCTTCCTGAAGCGCCGTATTGCCATCCCATCCCATCCGTTATACGGAGCCTCTGAGTCTCTCTTGTAACCGTACCACGCGGACGACACGCCATCCTGTGCAAGATTTGATATTTTCGTCTCTTCGGACTTGTCCATAAAAGTCGACCGTCATCCATCTTGCCCATTGCCCCTCTCGCTTGGAACCGCAAGCCAGTATATGTGGACCGTCACCATCGATTACCTTCCACCACACAAATGATGCCCAGCACTCTCACTTCTGCATTCGAGTTTTCGCGTACGTTCTGTCTTGTACTGCTTGTGCACTTGGTGATAATTCTGGCTCAGACATTCAGGCTACCGAGGTCTCAAAGTATCAGGAACTCCGCGTACGAATAACCCTCGACGGGAACATACAAGAGTCTCTGGAGAGCACCTTGGATTCGGGCGTCCATACATGGCGTGAACCATTCTCCTTGTAAGACCGTTTTACTCGATACTGTACTCGATGCTCAATCACTTCAGTGTCGCGAGCTCTGTTTCGCTGTGCGAAATACACGTCTTGGCTAAGAAGCGCAAATTCTTTTGCTGTACTGGGAGATACAAAGCCATCCGCACGACGCGTCTACAGAGCATTGGCGAAGTGCTTGACACGAGAAGCGGCAGTGGAGGCAGGTTTCATTTCAGTTAATTATGACCGTCCTAACAATTTACGTCACGCTAGTTATTCGACTTCCATTATTCGATTCCACGAAGACAGACGCAAACGGCGCCGCAATGGGAAGCGTCGTATTCTTGATCGCTGACACGTCCGTCACGAACGACAGTTTGAAGCATTTGTCCACGCGTGACATTGTGTCCTACTGGGGGGAATCGCGTGTAGCATCTTGGCGGTCTCCTTTCCCCGAGGGCGTCCCGGAAAAGCGGTTCCTCGCAGAATCGGAGTCAGAAGCTCCGACGTCACCACCTCCGCGTCCGATGGCTCCCACCCCCCCTGCATCACTACCCTCGGCTTCCCCCATCCATTGTCCGCCTAATATCCCTCCGCAGCCACCGTTAGCGTCTCCTGACGTCCTTACCCCGCAGTATCTGCAGACGGCGACTCAATTACCTCAGGGCTACTTCGCTCGCTCGCCCCAAAAATCTGGGGTCGATCGAATCAACGCTGAAATGGGAACATGTGGGGATGCTGCCGTGCATCCCAAGTACGTCCTTTCCCCAGGTATTCTTTCTGACGACACCATGACGGCAGCGTCCCTCCTTGATGAAGACAAACTGTCTGGACTCGCGCCTCAAGGTTCCGCGGAAATCGGGAATTTTAGCCCAGTGATTTGTGAACCTCCTGAAGATATAGTTCCCGAGGGGTCAGCGCCGTGGTTTTCTGTTGTGCAAGACACGATTGAACCCACCTCCACATTTCTCCCCACACCTTCGGAGGGCTTTGAATATGGCACTATCCCACAGATCAGCATTACCCTTGCGAAGTCTTCTCGCGGTAATTCGCCACTAGCCCCTCCATCATGTGACTCAGACGTTACCATCAGACGGCCTAGTGTGTATGTCGACACGGCGTCGGCTACTCAAGCCACGGGCGTAATTTCGGGCCTCTCGATATCTCCGGGTTTTCTTGATGAATTATCCCCTTCTTCGCGTTCCGCTGTGTTGGCAAGTTCACACCCAACGACGTCCACGAACACCAGTAGCTCCGGTCTGTCACCTTTCTCACGGGTATCAATAGTGGAGTCTCCGAGCACGACCGCTACCACCCCAGCTCAGTCCGCGATTTCTGAGGCTCTCAAAGAAGCTTTAACTTCCGTCCCTGGCTCCAAACAAAGGAAGGAGCGCCCAACGATCGACACGAGTTGTGTTGGTCCAGGAGGTCAGGTCAAGAAGTACAGGAACGGTTCGGTACCACCCGTTCACGTGCCCGTCAAGCTTCGCAATGCCTCGCTTGACCTCCCCAGGAGCCATGAGTCTGAGAAATTTGAGCCTAACCCTTCGATGTATTCCATCGCCCCGTCTATCTCACCGCCGCACCTCAAGAAAAGCGGTGACTTGAGATGTCCGTCCTCGCAGACACCTGCAAGCAGGCAAGGATTAGCCCCGAGAACCCGCGCTCCAAGCATCCGTAGGGAGCCCCTCGAGTTTGATGAAGCACAGATTTGCCTCGACACGGCCAACCTAGGTGACCAAGAACTTGCCACGTTCCTCAAAGATGTCGACGCAGCGCTGTCAGCGATCGTCAATGGATCCCCAGCCGTAGCTGCTGATAGTCGTGCATTCTTGGCCGTGCCGGGTGCCACGAGTCGCATAGTCAGTCGCCATCAGAGTCGCAAACCCTCGTCTCAGCAGCTGAGGGCTGATTTATCGGCCACTGTTCGGAGCCACGAGAAGGAGAGCGCAGCGCGAACTGGTTTCAGCCTCGTTGCCACCTCACACCGCTCACCTCATCCCGACGTCATCCCCTCAAGAGCGGCGTCGCCTCTGTCCGGCCACGCAGACATCAATCCGCGGTTGTTTTTGTCGCAAGTTGACATGACGCCAGGTTCGATGCCTGTCAGTCCCTCACGCAGTGCACTGTCTGCATCAGCATTCCCGCTCCCACAACGCGTGTCACCACAGCCCTCCCCACGGCAGGAGCTTGTCGAGTGGATCTCTCCGTCGTTCGGGTCATCGGTCTCTACACAGACAAGAGAGCACCTGCAACTTGGTCGACCGGGCTCTTACCCTGGCGATGCCAACGGGAATGAAAAAGGTCGTTAAACTTGAAGTACCTCTCCAGGCCATTCTTGGCAGGCATGCTTAGTAGGTCGCATCATTGCGAACCCTATTCCAACGTCAGCCCCTCCGAGGTCCGGTTTTATGCACGGCTTCTACAAAATTGCATATCCTCCAAGGACGACGAAAAAAATGTTTTCTGTCCACTTATTTTCCTGCGGCACGCGTGGCTCGATGCCACCTAGCGTAGCGCTAACTTTCTTATCTATATAAGTACCATACTTGCCGACTATTCGCGTCGTCGTAGTTAACACGTTGGCCACGGCGCTACTGCTGTACATATGTATAATCCACTGCAAAAGCATGTGCAATCTACGTGTTCGAGTTTTTTGTCACCTGGCACAATGTTGTGGCTATTTGCACTTTGAAGTGCGACGATCTCTCGACGTCTTGCCACACTGATCGTCGCCTCGAGAGTCGTCGCCACAAGCCCATAAATCCACTTGCCAAGCTCATGTCCGACTGCCTCTCAAAACGTACAACACCGCAGTTCTGGGCACCCAAGCGAAATCTTTGACCCATGCCGAGAACTTGTACGTGGAAAACGTTAATGTACCGTTCATACTCGTTGTTCATGCCTTTTCAGGCAACAACCATTACGACGGGGTCTGGGAATTTTGGATGGCCTGTGAACCGCACCCCCGACCAAACGAACGCGTTTTCATTCAATCGCCAGGCCGCATCGAAGAGCACCATGGCGTCGCCAACAAAGTGGGTACCTCTGAATCGCGGCGCGAATCCAGTGAGCATCAACCCCCACTGGCCTGCAGGCCAACGCATTGTACAGTCGGTCCCATCATGAAATCCACCCCCCCGTCCCATTCATCTCACTCTCTTTTTTTCATTGATCACGCGCACGGCGCGTTCCGTGACTGACCGGCGAATTGAGGAACCACGGTATACGCCCTGCTCTTATGAATTGCGCGCAAAAAGAACAGAAGGTCTGCGCCTAGTAACTTGGTTCCCCCTCGTTCCGAACAATAAGCGAACGCGCATAGTCAGCCTATCATGATGAGCGCCTTCCGGGGTTCCGCTTGCCACACACACGGACACCGTGGGGGTCGCGTAATACGTACAAAAAGAAGGACCTATCCTGGCAATAGGGACCCGACTCATTCAAGCGTCTTCCTACCGCGCGGATGTCACGACGCAAAGCTGTACCACTAATCGTTCGTGTCCCTGCGTCTTTCTTCCTCTCAAAAACGTGCTGATTCTTTTCTACAGCAGCCCACTCAAGGCTCTCCGAAAAACATTGTCGTCTTCGGCGAGAGCGGCGTCGGGAAGAGCTCTCTGATTAATCTGATAGCTGGTCGATCAATCGCCGCCACGTCGAGTGGTGCCAAGGGATGCACGTTCCACCACAAAAAGTATGAATTACAGCTCGACGACACACCGTACGCAATTTGGGACACAGCAGGGCTCGATGAAGGAACTTACGGAACGGTCCCTGCGGAGATTGCAGAAGAGAACCTGAAACAATTCCTGCGCGATCTGACCAGGGCCAACGGCGTCCACCTCCTGGTGTATTGCGTCAGGGCCTCTCGTCTTCGCAAGACATTGCTCAGCAACTATAACCTCTTTTACTCCGCGATCTGTCGAAAGAAGGTACCCATCGTGGTCGTTGTGACCGGGCTGGAGAATTACGAGGAGCAGATGGCAGATTGGTGGACTGCCAATGAGACAGAGTTTGCCACGCTCAAGATGCACTTTGATGGGCACGCATGCGTGACCACGCTCAACGCCGACAGGGTCAACTCGCCCATTCTCAAACAGCGCTGCCACGTGTCCAGACAGGCCGTGCTTTCCCTAATCGCGAGCACATGTGCACGTGATCGCTGGAGAACCGAACGAGAGGATTGGCTCTCTGCCGCTCTTGGGGACGTGCGGGCCATGTTCAAGTCCCAGCACGACGGTCGCTACCCGACCCCTGTCGTTGCACTGTACGACCTCCCGGAACACCCGCTCGATCCGATTGGGTCTGCCAAGGACTCGTCTCCATTTGAAGGCGCCCGCCTCATGGACGCCGGCGGGAGCCCCCTCCTCGTCCATCTTATCCGCGACCAACACCTACGTGCTGGAGCTCGGTTCAAGAAACAGATCGCCCTGCGCGGGGCAGACCTCTTGATCTTTTGTGCCTCCGTCCACAGTGATCCTGGCGCGTCTCGTCGGCGCGCCGCCGCCTTCTACGGGTCGTATGGAGGAGACACGCGACCACTCTTGATCGTCGTCAGGGATGCATTATCGGACGAGACCGCATACGAGTGGTGGAACACGTTTGATGGGAACGACAAGGACGTCGATAGCGACGAACACGCCTACCCCCACTATGACGCCGGGAAACTGCAGGCCATCGTCCGTGCGTTGCCTCCACCCGAGAGCACCAACGCGGACGACGCTGTGACCAAGCTTCGAAAAGCGATACAGACGCGCTCGCTACAGCCGGTCGACGTTGTGCCCACCGGATGCTTTTCCTGGCTCACCGGCGGGAGACGACGAACCAAGTTGCATTCCGGGAGGAGCACAGGCGCTATAGGCGTTCAGGAGGACTGCTTGACCAAGTCCAACGTGTGGGTACCGTGGCGCACGGGCTGATCAGATAGAGCGGGTTTCGAGACGCCATTTTTTTATTCGTTATTCCGCGCCGTGCCATGACTTATGTATTTGCAGGTTTCGGTCGTTTCCAGCTGTTGGATGTTTTAGGTGCTCTCGCGTTGCTTTCGTTTTACATAGACTGTATGTACTAGACATGCCCTCGCCAGGACACCGTGGATATACTGTTGAAAGGTGTATTTATGTTTAATAGTGTATGTTATCTAGTTTGATACGAACGTGATGAAATCCGCCTGATTGTCGATGACCATCGCTGGGAAGTAACTGTCAGAGATTACGATTTTTCTTTTGCAATTCTTTTCTTTCGACAAAAGAGACCGCTTCCCGACAAGTACCCGCCTATGCGTGTCGCCGCACTGACTCACACCGTGACCGTAATCAGAGTCAGGAAACCGCGAGCCGGAACCGAACCGAACATGCTTGTGACACCGATCGCGATCGCGGCGCCTTGACTGAACGCGCCACAGAAAAACGACACGATCAAGGGGGGGGGAGGGACCAAAAAAACGTTGGGATTGTCCCAGCCTTGAAATCTGATCGTGGCGCATCGGGCAAGGGGAACGTTGCCATGTTGACCCTCGTTGAAAACACGCGGTCCACCACCACAAGGGTGCTGCGCCCCATCGCGCCGTCAAGAAAGAGGGAGAAAAAAAAAATGTTGACAAACGGCACACGAGTTGCGTTGCTGCCACTTTCGACGCAGTTTACCCTTGACCTTATCCGCACGCTGTTCACCGTACCAAAAGGGAAAAGTTTTTTTTTAAATGGTCCGCATTTCGCCATGGGTCTATGCCGAACCCTCAGTGGCAGCCTCTCCTGAGTATGTTTACTTTACCAAGGATCTTTCAGTCTGCATGATCTGTGCACGCCTGGGCGGTGAACTGCACAGGGATAGAATGCATCCTCGCACTCACACATCGACGGATATGATGCACTGTATTTCCCGGACCCAGAACGACAGGCCCTCCTTTGTTTTGTAATAGCCAAGGACGAGCGGAGACCCTGTGTCAAGGACTCGCAACTCCACGGACTTGCCCAGGTGTGGTTTGAGCTCCACATCCCTGCGCGGTCGGCAGAAACAATTCAACCTGCTGCGTCGCCTGCATGACCCTCAATAATACGAGTTGAATTTCCAAAAGGACATGGACGAGGGAACACCACGGAGACTCATCTATAAAAACGCCACCAGGCCACACAGGTAGTGATCGGAACGAGATGTGCGATCGACCTGTGGGGCTCGACATAGCTAGACCTATTCAAAATAAAATCAATAACCCATGAGGCAGTTACACCATCAAGCGCGAGCGAGCGAGAAATGCGTCGCGGTCGTGTCCGCGTTTGATGGCAGTCTGATGACACATACAGTATATTCCATTAGGTACGGTTAGGACCTAATAGCAGTGGAGCAAGCGTGAATACGTACAAGGGACGTTCGCAAGTCTGCATTTGGAAAGCTTATTGCATGGCTAACGCCAGGGTCGTGCGTCAGCTGAGACAGGGCGTACCTTGAGGGCTGGACTCGGTCATATTCCAATGTTCCGAAGCCGTTGCATAAGTAATACGCACTTTTACGATTCCTTACAGGCGTGCAATCACAGATCTGAAAGAGGGTTGTGATGAAAACGAAAGACAGTTACTAGAGAGGGTAGAATTCACCGCACCGCCATGTCACCCCCCCCATGTCCGAACATCGTAAACAGGAGTCACATGATGTGAAGGTTCAAGGGCGATTGGACCGCAAACGAGCACTGGCGAGTCGGCATCTCAGTAGAGAGAAGCCCGGGCTGCTTTCAGTTCATAGGAGTTCTGAGATGTTTTAGGGCGTCTGTTTGCCAAACAGAGCGAATCGCCTCACAAGTGCCACGTAGCTTGTCAATCACACGACCTGGGGTAATAGAGAATGCCCCATGGGAGGAACTGCGGCGACATGGGACGATTCGGTTAAAACTGATTAAGATCGGTCCGCCAGTTTACGGGGCGGATCTTGTGAAGGAAGGCAACGCATATACTATGACGTTCGGGGTGTGCGTGGACTGCATCTGAGATACAGAAGGTCTGTGAACGAAGCGGCGGAAAGGTGGTCAACGGATACGGGACACACCAAGTGAAAGGTCTGTTTGGATTCTCATGATGTTCCGAACGGAGAGGAAATTACTACCCACTATGTCGAGAGGGAAGGTTAGGTTCCTCATGTGAATTCTGGCCCTTTCAAACCGCTCAGAGGCTGCAACTCTCCAAGCGATGGGATTTAGTTCTGTGGATCAAAAAGAATAGTCCGCTTTATGACTCTGCACTTTGATCACGGGCTGATACATACCGGAGACTCATCGCTGCCGAATATGCCCCGTTTGGACCAAGCCTGTTTGTTTAGCATTGTTTGCCCAAATCTTCGTCCAACCGTCTCTTCTCCATGAAGCCGAGTCCCAGGCGCTGCCCAAACTCTAAGCCATTCAACACAACGCTTGCTTGATTATTTATGGCCTTGTCAGAGATCTTTTTTTCGCTGCGATCCGAGAAATCCACGAACCCGGATCACGACGTGCAGACCCCGAGGCGAGTCTCAGGGACGTACCTTGTGCGCGTCTCGTCGCTTTATGTACTGCCCGTTGGCAGAATCTGACCTCCCACGAGGACGCCCACCAAAAAAAACTGAGCCGTTGTCAAGTCATGCACAACCGCGAGGACATCCATGGTCCCGAATTGCGTCCGTTCCTGGGCCATTCCCAATCTAGCACGACCGTCCACAGCCCATCGCAAACGGACCTTCACATGTACTCGAGGTCCTCGGTGATCGGTCGCCAAAAATCATGCCACTTTGCACCAAAAGAAGTGGACTTGGGGGGGACGTTGGACACGTTCCCTCCCTTGCAGACAAAGTTTGCGCGACCATGTGGTTTTTTTGCACGGAACTCGGGACGATCAGCATGCGTTATGGATGCATTAGCATACACATCAGCGCTCACTGTGGGCCACACGAGCGTGTCGGACAAGTGTGAGCAGCTGGAGCTGTGTTTGATGGTCGTAGTGGGACGTGTTTGTAGATGTGTGCGTGTGAAGGTGGTGTTTGACTTTGGGTTACGCTCAAATAATATCGACTCACAGCAACGTTCTAAATTATCGTGCACATTGGCACAGAAGATGTACACAAACAGTTCCACCCAAGTCAGGTGGTCCCTCGAGAGTGACACGGGGAGAGAGACAGAAATGACAGACATCTCTCCAGTCGCCCACGGCCACCGTGTGTGGGATAGGTTACAATAACATAGTCTGGGTCAAATCCATATCTATCATAATGCAGTCCGACATCCGTAACATGAAAGTTTTCATGTGGGCCGTATCAGGTGATTCCGGGATGTATTGCGCAACAGCTGTGCCTCGCGCTGACTCACCTGTCTTGTCTGGACACGTCGCCGGTCGGCTCGTAAAGGATCGTGACAAGGTTGTGATGCCGAGACACGTCGGATACCCGCCACTTTTGCGCGCGCTGATCCCTGCTCGACGGTGATCAAAACATCCACCATTTCCCACCGCCAAGGCCGAGGCCAGATAATCGGCCTTTTCCGCCTCCAAGCGTGAACCCGGCAAATGGCCTCCGTGCACCCCGCCGGTCTTCCTCTTCCGGCGGTGCACCAAGGCCAGCAACGGATGCGAAAGACACATAGCCCGGCAGTTGCCTGAGAGCGTGAGAGGCTGCCTCGGGGTCAAAGGTAGAGGAGATGGGGGAATGCCGTGGAGGTGGACGTGTCGAGTGTGTTTCGGCTATGGGAGGACTGGCAACAAAGGTCACGACTGCGGGGCCACCATGTCTCGATGGTGAAGCCGAAAATGTGGGTGGCGATGGTGGCAACGGCGCATACATCCAGGGAGAGTCGGGGTGTCGGCGCTTTAGCTGCTCCTTCTCCTGTGACGTAGGAGTACGAGGAGGCGAACGTAGTCCTTGCGGTGCGCGAGGACTTCGTGGGGATTGAGGAGCGACACGTGACGGAGTGAAAGTTCGCCGAGGGGATGGTGACTGTGGGTGAACGATAGATGCGGACTGTGAATGGCGATGTCCACTTGGGGATGTCCGTTTTGGCTGGGATGCGAGTGGGAGACATGGGACTGGGTCAGGAACTGTCAGATGCGTGCGATGCGATTCATGCGAATGTGTCCGTGAATTGGAGATGGAACCAAGCGAGGAAGGGAGGGACGTGGTGGTTGACTGGACATGTGTCAGTGTCTGTCGTGTAGACAAGAATAAGACCCAAATCCTGCAAAACAAAAACTCACTTCGACAGCATCTCTGTCATTGTCTATGCGCATGCTGTGTATGACGGAGTCGAAACGACTGCGCAGAACAGCCTCATGCGGAGCGGCATCATGGTGGCGCGAGAGCTCCTCGTGCTTCTCCTGTGCATATGCGGGACGAGGGGATGAGTTACGACCTGAGCGACTAGAGCGGGAGGAACCAGAGTAGGAAGATGAGCGAAGAAGGCGAGAATACGATGCATGCTCATTCTGGTCTGGGATGTAAAATCCAGACGGGTGGCCGTGGGCGGGTGCGGACGCGGCACTGTTCCGGCGGGAGGAGCAGCGGAAGAGGATGGCGGACTGGAAGAAGTCGTCGTCGTCGTCGTCGTCGCCGCAGTTGCTCGAGGCTGAGCGTGGGCGGGATGAGGTGTGCGTGGCATGGGTGCGGAGGGTATCGTCCTTGCGGAGGGTATCCCTGAGGAGGCGTTCTGAGCGAGAGGGGGGGCGGGGGATGGGGGGAGAAGTGGACATTTGAGAATAGGGAGTGGAAGGGGAGAAAGAAAGGGAGGGGAGGTGGGGGTATGTATATGAGCGACGAGTGACAGGGGAGGAAAGGACGTGATCGTGTGACAATAGCCTCACTGAACACACGAGGATGGAATGGAATATCGTAGACATCTGGTCTGACTTGCAAGTGGATTTACAGCCTCCGAACGGTTTCTCTAGACTCTTCTGCATAGCCCCCCGCGGTCTGGGCATGTCGACAAAGTCTCAATTCCTTCTCCTCGCGGGTCCGTATTAAATACGCCCACCCACCAAACCCCGCACCTCCGATACTCTTGCCCGTTCGCTACCATGACGCTGCGCTTTTCTCGACGGGATGACACATGCGCCTTCGCCACCGCCGATCATTTATGTCACATTTACTCTGGATTTAGTCTGCCCTTTGCACCGACGACTTTCGTCAATTGAATCTTGGGAACAATTGCTTGTTTGTCTAGCACCACCCCAATTTTAATTACCCTCGCAACTTTGCGTACCCCCAAGACAGAACATCATGTCGTCATGAGAAAGGTCTTTCCATCCATGCGGCGTCGCCGTCATCCGTTATTGTATTACTCCCGTCCTCCGTTCAAATCTACAGCCGCCTTGGAAAGCTTATATCTTCAACACTTGTCTTTCCGCCGTCGTGGTGTTATCTGGCTCAAGTATTCCTCGAATGGGCCTTATCTGATGATCAATGGAGAATCCCTCACACAAGGCGGCGAGAGTCCATGAATTGGCAGTCAGGGCGCCCCGTCATCCCCTTGATGGCCATCCTTCCCATCGTAGATACATATATATTATCAACCCACGACTAATCTGGACCCTCGTATCCATTCAATACTTGAAACACGATTAAACTGTCGACCCGCCATCTTTGGAAGACTTGTCCCTTTTCTGCCCCAGTGACCTCTGTAACAGTATTGCCGTCCACGTGGAACGCGTATCCCATCCGCAAGATCTCGCATGCCCTGTGTCGACTGCACAGTGTACTGATTCCGTATCTGCTTACCCACCGGTTCATCGCGAATCACGACGGTCGCTCCGTGGAGCTGCTATCGGAATCCCATGCAAGCATGATCCCCCGATGCCTCCGGTGCTACGCAGCAGCGCCAATGGCAAATATCGCATGGAGCATCACTTACGCGCTGCGAGAAATGGGATTTGGGGTGCGAACCCCCAAGTCGCTTCTGGGCCACCCCCAGGCGACCAATCCAATAGGATAAACCCCTCATACACATAACTGTCCCGGTCATCAAGGGATATTCCGTGCCTTATGCCAAGGTACACCCAGCCCTCCCGATGTATCCAGGCGGATTTATCGGAGCTGGACGGTCCCGCATCATGATTCACGATGATCGGTGTCGATGAGTTCCCGCACCAGCGCAGCATCCATACCGTCGGCGCCGTCTCCCATTGGCATCACGATGTCCAATGGGACACGGGCCCCCGCGCTCGGGGTGGCCATCGTTCCTCCGATTCAGTGAGGGCAACGTGCTCTCTTCCGCTACTGAGATATTTACGTTGATTATCGATGACATGATGACGTCTAGCAAACTCCACATCAACGGATTTCTGATAGAACATGGATGCGCCCCGGGTTGCGTGGGACGAACGACCTTTACAGTACCGTACTCCACTCAGCGGAGTAACCACGATCGCGGTAGCCCGTCGCTCGGAGGTTACTAGGCGCGGCTACTCAGGCTGTTAAGACAACAGGATTGCATCGCCATCGTCACGATCGATTTAGGTAGCCCAAGAGGTACACATGCATCGCTGTGGTTTGCGGAGGTAAGTTGACTTGATAAGGAGACTCCTGATGTCTACATTCAACCCATGGCACAGCGGCATTCCGATCTGCCTTATCAGGTATCCTCCACAACTTGACGCGTATCAGCTGGAACGACCTTGCCCGGCTGGCAGTGTCTGGCATGACATGTCAAGGTCAACACACGTTACAGACGTGGGACTTCTGACTCATGAAATACTATCTCAATTGACCTGCGATAAGACATAGATATCCGACTCCAACCTTTCAAGCCAACTTGATGCGCCAATCTTCCAAGATCCAGGGACCAGGGTATGAAACCTCGACCCTAATCTTAATCTGGAGGACGCAATCAGTTCAGTAAAACGACTCCATCAATGGGACATATTGTGTTTCCTTGGGCGCTACCCTGAAATCTCCGAATTTCATACGCATGAAGGATATGCCAACTGTAGGTTACGGCGATCCGGCAATCCCCTGCCATGTACCGCTGCGTTTGGCATATGACCTGACTCTAGTACCGACGTTTTTCCCTGACGAATTGGCGACCGTACATTATCGTCCGCTCGCACTTTGACGGGACGGATGAGAGCGGACGCGGTCACCGATAATTATATCGATACGGGATCAGGTATGTTCCATGGCTCGCATTCACTCTTTCGGGGGGCCGCGATTGACGATTGACGGTTCGCCACTTTTACAACGGGCGCTAATTCGAAGGATGTCTCGACTTGTTTCGAGTGACCGTACCAAGCCCACGCACGTGCCGATGTCAAAGCCTAAATTGCTCCTACCAGCGTGCGCCTGTCAACGTTTCAACGATTATCAGCCCATGTCAAACACAGGCCCAGTTCTTAAATTGGGCACTCGATATGTAGCAAGTGACTATATCTGCCAACTGTTAGACAGATATCTGATATACATAAAACTGTTGTCGTAGCTACTCGTATACTCCCCTCTGTCTCCTCTGAGGTGTACTGGAGCATTAAGGCACAAAGTTTGGGCACAAGATTTCTTTCGTGTGACCGTAAGAGCTGAAATTCGGAAGCTGAAGGCTCTACGCCACTAAGGCTTTGCGCAACCCTCGATCTGGGTAAGGTCCGCAGCAAGCTCTCGACTCAGTGGTCTCGGCCGTCCGACTCGAAGACGTCCCTTCGAGGTACCAACCACCGACTAGAATGTTTCAGATCGCCGCAGCACGTTCTTTCGAGACAGGTCGAATAGATTTATGATACAGACAACAAAAAGGACCGTCATCTCGGACATCTAAATCGTATCCTATATCATATCTAAACGTACCTGCCGCGGTAAGTTGACAAGTGTGCAATGAAAACGATTGTCATTTGTTTTTACGAAGAATGCTAAAGCCTCGGTCACGCGATTTGAATTTTGTCACGAAGAATGCAAGCTGGGGTTTGACCCTGGCCCGGCCGGGGAATGTGTTTCATGCTTTGACTTTATGCTCTGACTTTCAGCACAGCAAGCACTGCTGCCACACCGCCGCACGACTCGGAGGGTCTATTTGAATATGCAGGTACTACAGCATCTCATAATTTGCATAACAAGATGTCAGGATAAACTCACCCTAATACATAGCTATAGTAAACCCTATCGGATCATAAGATATAATGTCAATCAAAGCGCAAGCCCTTTGTCTCCAGTCTTGAGTTAGCCTCGGGCCGTTCCACCATGGACTGGGGACCATGCTCACAACAGTGAGTAGTACTCTCTGAGTCAACGCTGCTCATGATCCTTGTGCGAGTCCAACTTCTCATGAGTACGTCGTAAAGCTGGCTTTGCCCTCGGATGACGTGTTTTCACTAGTTGCATCATTCCGAAGCGTAAACATGATTTCGCCAATTGCGATCCTGTCCTCGAGCACCTCTGCAAACTGTTCTCCGTCATACAACGACAGCGCACAATCTGCGAGAGCGAGTGTCAGATTCGGAGGATCGGAACAGAGGGAGTCTCGGTCACGGCGCTGGGTGGAGGGTACTCACGGTCGCCGGTACGAACTTGGTCGATGGTCACTGGCTTCGTTCGACGGATGCACTTGTACCATAGCAAAAACCGCCTCTCAACTTCGACCTCGAATACTTCATCATCAGCAAAGGACGGCCTGGGCACGAGTACGTCGATTAGTCGAGCCCATGGAAGGCATCCGGACTCCAGAAAGTAGCATGTCTCGGACCCATACTGAAACTTGAAGGTAGCAACACTCACTGTGGAAACCGTTCATCACCACACCATGACCAATGAACGCTTGAGACGTTCGACGCGTCTGGACTCCGGTCGCGTACTTTAATGGTCGACGAGACAAAGGTGCGGTCTTGTACACGCACGCGGAGCCGCATCTTTGGACGGACCAGTCTTAGCCATCTCTTTGTCGGCAGTTCGTGTGCGGTGAAATCTGTGGTCGATGGGTGAATGGGATTACCGTTACTTGGCCGTTTGAAAGGGTACTCTGCGCCACCCACGTACCTTTGAGCGAAAGACCAGTTGATACGGACATTGTATTCGTGGACGGCAGAGGGCAGATTGGGTCTCGTTGACGACGCTGACGAGAAAGACCCGTAAGGCGGGTTGCCAGAGTGCTGGGTGGATGTTGGTTCAACGGAGCTTATGTACTCGGTTCCGGCTTTACTCCGGCTGATCACCGCGCACCGGTCAACTGGTCACACCGGTCAGCGCATGGCGCAGGCAGTGCTTTGTTCTGATAGATAAAGAAGTGCACCGGTGGTTGTTCTCTGGCTTGACCACAGTGCCGACACTGGACAGACTCTATATGCAGACAAAGTTGGTGATCGCCCAAAGAGCTCCTTAGTGTCACTCTACTTCGGAGGTCCGAGTCAGTGCATGCCACTGCATGGCAGGGTCGTTTATGCAACATCAACATGGTTCTTGGTGAGCGTCACCTTACCCATCGTAATTTTCGCAGGTTGATCTAGGGTTCCAGGTAAATCTGGCCGCCGAGTGCCTTTGGCTTCAAACCAACGCGAGCGGTGAACACGGTGTGGAAAATCTCGTGCCCTGTGGCCTTAATGTCCGAATACCACTCATATCTTGCAAGTTGGCGCGGCGGCCGTCTGCAATTGGAATTTGGCTGTGATAACTGGCAAGTTCACATTTTTCAACAGGGCGCAGATTTCTCTATTGATATGGCGTATTGTCTGACTTTGAGCACAGCAAGTTACTTGGTCCAAATGGCTGTTTATATCCCCAACAAATCTATCCTTGATGATAACTGAGGGTTCGTACAGCATCAATATTTGAGTGATGATATAGCTAACATGAGTCTGCAGGCTTATTCGTTTAGTGGCATGTATGAGACCGAATTCCCAAGGAAAGCGTAGGATGTACGGTTGGACTTTATCCTTCTACTATTAACTGGTGACTGACATGTTCGTGGGTGGTACTAGTATCCGAGCTGACTCTATTCATAGTCCGTGTTTCTCACAAGTGCTTCATAGAACCACCTTTCTCTTTGGACGAATCCACATCAGTCACCATGAACGTGATTTTGCCAATTTCGATCTTATCTTCGAGTTCCCTTGCGGAGTACTTCCCATCGTACAATGACAACGTACAAGCTGCAAACGATGTTGAGTGCCAGATACCCAGATCTTAGTGCTGTGCGGATACTTACGGGCACGATCGCTGGTGCGAATTTGGTCGATGGTCACTGGTTTCGTTCGACGGATACACTTGTACCATAGCAAAAACCGCCTCTCTACTTCGACCTCGAATACTTCCACGTCGACAAAGGATGGCCTAGATATGATTGCGTCGATTAGTACCGAGTCCAGTCACACGGATACGCTCGAAATGCTGGGGTAGCAACTTACCGCAAGAACCGATCATCATCATTCCAGGGCCAATGGGTACACGGCATGTCCGTCTCGGCGTCTGGTCTCGGGCTGTCCACTTTGACGACTGGCGAGACAAAATCGCGTCTCTTGCCACGCACGCGGAGCCGGACCTTTGGATTGACCACTTTCATCCATTTCTCTGGCGGAAGCTCATACACGGTGAAATCTGCGAGGCGTAGAAGGATGTGGTCAGTCAATCATGGTCACGTCACATCGCCAACTGGGAGGAAATCGGCGATCCCGTGTGCCGCGTTACCTGTGAGTGAACGGCCTGTTGACGCGGACATGGTGTGGATGGGATGGGATGGACGAAGTGAATTGGGAAGAGCGGTTCAAGTCCGTGGGGACCAATGAGTTTTGAGGTGAGTTCATAAAGGACTTTTGCTACTCGGTTCCGGCTTTACATCTACGGCGCGGACACCTCGTGGCTGGCCATCAGAAGCCTTCGGTCCGAATTCTTTGACGCACACTCATGGCTAACTTGCACTGGAGTTCTCGTACAGATACGGAGCCGACGAGTACCGACGCCTTTACATAGTACATACATCAAAGTTGCCGAGAAATCGTGGTTGAGCGTTATAGAAAGTTCCGTATCACCTAGTAAGGTTGGTACATCGAATACTGTCCCTGCGACTCCTTGGGGGATACTGGAGACCCTATGCATGGACTTCGCAGAACCTCCACCCACACACCCATATTCGTCAATATGTCCCGCTCAGGAGAAGGTAGTTCATCATCCTTGCTATTGTTCTCTTGTTTCACCCACAGAGTCGTCAAACTCGACATGTCCAGAACAAGTGACCGCCTGAAGAGCTTCTCGTTCTTTGTGGATGTCGCTTTCACATTGCAGTCAATGCAGCGATCATTTATGAGGAGTTGCAGTTGTTTCCGTGCTGCCTCGACTTCGAACCCTGCTTCGTTGTTGGTACAATATGTAACATCAACATCATCCTTGGAAGGCGTCTCGCCTACTGCATCTTGCCACCATTTTTGCGCAGAGGATTGATCCGTGGCTCCGACGACCACGACGATCCGTGGTGACAGGTCACCACCGTAGGTAAGGTTGAAATGTTCCCATTGGGATTTGACGACCCTAGACTCTGTCTCTTCCATCTTTACACAGAAGATAAGGAGATCCGCGCCGCGCTTGACGACCATGGCCATCTTAGTCTCCTCGTTCGTGTCCTCGCGAGACGTCTGTTGACGTGGGACCTGGTAGACGTGATATAGTCGGTCAAGCACGCTTTTGACGCCGTCTTGGAATGGAAGTTTGCGCTGTGATGAGTCGTTGGAAATCGATATGGGGCTGCGGAAGCTAAGCGAAGAAAAGGAGAATGCGACAGGATTTTGGAAGGAGATGGAGCGTTTCCTGGTCAACCGACGGCCAGGACAGTTTCTGAACGTTTCGCACAGGATAATGGTGTAAGGACGCATGCTGTAGCCGTCCTTCGGAGCCAACATGGCGCGGATGTCTGCATACGCGGATTCGATCCAGCTGCGTTCATGTGGTTTCCACCGCTGGATACGACACGTGCTGATGATCATATTGATCACGGCTACCTTGGATACCTCCCGTCGTTCCTTCAGGATGGCGGTCTCGGTGTAAGAGTCGAGCGTTGTCACGCATGCGTGATTGTCGAAATACATTTTCAGCGAGGAGAACTGGGGCTCGTTCTTTATCCACCATGTCTCCATCTCACCCTCTTGGTTCTCGAGTCCAGTGATCACGATGGCGATAGGGAACCTTTTTTCTGCAGATCGCAGAGTAGAAGATGTGGTAATTTCGTGAGCAGTGCGGATCGGACGCGCGTTCCACGCACACAGTAAACGAGCAAGTCGACGCCGTTGTTCTTGGCCAGTTCGTGGAGGAGTTGTTTGAGATATGCCTCTGCTTTCTCGGCGGGGACGGAGCCCTGACTACCCTCGTCTAACCCTGCCGTATCCCATACAGCAATGTGCTGGCCGTCTAGGTTCATCAAGTGTCGTTCGTACTCAAGGGTACAGCCAAGGGCACCGCTAGAGGTTTCGGTGATCTTTTCCCCTGCGATCAGATTGATGAGGGAGCTTTTTCCCACCCCGCTCTCTCCAAAAATGACGACATTCTTGGTATCCTACTCTGCTCAGTCGAGGATTGTGCTATGCAAAGGTAGCAAAACTCACATGAGATGACTCCAAGTTGCCAGTACGGTCGTCTTCGTAGATAGTTTGCTGACAAACAGTGTTACTACACGCCAAAGAATCAGAGGAGAGACCATACCTTTCTGTCATTTCTTTCCATGAAACTCAACATGATGCGTCCGAACTTGTAGGTATGTTCGAAAATCACAGTCGCGTCCTGGCTTTGTGATCTGGCTGTCAGTTTGGTTGGCGACGGTAAAGCTTGACGATGTTTCGGTACCTGGCACTACGCTGCCCTGGAGACGAGGCAGTCTATATCCACTGCAGTATAACCTCAAGGATGGGTCGTGTTGGGTCCCAGTCTCCTGTTTGACGCTCATCTAATTGAACTCGGACGCTTACCCCGCGAATCAGAGTTGCCTTACGCCACATTTCCCAGCCGCGGTACATGCGACTACCGCATGTTGGTGCAGACTCGTCTGACACTCGTGGCAAATTCAGCTGTACTCACCCATTCAGCGTGTTCCGGGGTCCAAAACGCTCATCTATTTGGCGATATCATATTGTATTGTCAATGATGGCGTCGGTGTCAAGGGTGGGTATGGGGATACTTGTAACCGCCGATGGCAGGTTTCTGTTCACGACCCCAAGTTTCTGACAACGACGCTCTTATACAGGTGATCACGTTCACGTCTACGAATTTGACGAATCCAATGAGCGCCGAATAAACCTAAACTTCATCACACCGAGTCTTTTATTTTATGAAGCTCAGTGGCATTGCTCTCCCTATGTGCCTCTTGCCAGCGAGACAGGTGTGGGGAACCACTCGCCGCAGCAGTTCATTCTGGCGAGGGCGGCTGCACGATGGAAGCGAGCAGATAGTCAAGGACTCAGCCATCATACCCGTTATGGTCGGCCAATCTGAGCCGCCGTTCAGAAACTTCACGGACACTAGAGCTTGCATGCTTCGAGTTGTCCAACGAAACTTTTGACCCGAGTACGAATTCTGCATGAATTGTACTAATGGTGTCGACGGAGATCATGGCGCCAGACTAGGCTTCGTGGGGCACTGAGATTTCCAACGCAGCGCCCAAGGTGAGAACGGCGAGAGCGTTGTTGGCATGGGCACGTCTGTCAGCGTCACGATGGACGAGAAAGGAGAGTACACTTGAGCTT
The DNA here is from genome assembly GCA_019096195.1 of Boletus sp. NGJ. Classification (NCBI taxonomy): domain Eukaryota; kingdom Fungi; phylum Basidiomycota; class Agaricomycetes; order Boletales; family Boletaceae; genus Boletus; species Boletus sp. NGJ. Next base: position 220,530 of record JAGTXK010000054.1, read on the forward strand.
GGCGGATGTGTCAATGGGTGAGTGCAGAATTGATCAATTCAGGACTCGTCATTTTACATATAAGTGGGTTCTATGCACTCTCTGGATTTGGCCGGCTGTTATATCTCAGAGCCTGCTCCGAAATCTGTTGCTCGCTTCAGAGGTTAGAATACCTCGCCATTGCGACGTGCCACTGCGCGGTTTACTAGTCTAGACAAAATCATATTAGCTTGCTTGTCTTTGGTTGCTCGGGCGCTCACTTCTGAACGTGGCCTCACCCGAGCGGGATGAGGAGCCCAGAGTTGATTGTATCTCTTCTAATGAGTGCATACCGTGCGGAACGGGTACGATGCAGAATAAGGGGGGGGGGGGGGGTCAGTGGAGGCCCATGCACTGATATAACTTAGTTGTGAATCCCAGCGAGAATGATAAAAGCAGCCACCATGGAATGGTATCTCTCCCATCTACCTTCCTTCCTTCCTACCGAACTGAAAATTCAAAGCCTTCTGCTGTTGGATCTCCCATGCCAATCATTCTCGTAGACATCCTACCTAGTGGACTAGACTGGTAACCAAATCCGTATAAAAGACCTTTTTATTCCGACTCGCCACCAGACTACCAATGGACACCCATTGACTGGAATAGGGACACCATCTGCGTGATATCGCACCGCTCCTGTGATAGCAAAGAAGGTGTGACTGTAGACTAGGTACATCGAAGGAGAGCAGAGAGAGAAGGAACGATGGAATCGTGGGAAAGAGCTCTAGCATCGCGGGTGCAAGCTTGTGCGCTTGGGTAAACCCTGAAGGGTTTCTAACCCAAGGCTGGCGCGAACCTGTCATGGATGTGCGAGACGAACTGTGAGAGCGGGCTGGTCTAGGGCCCTGGCAGTTCAGCTTGACCGGGAGCACCAACAGGTGTGCGGATGACAAGCGTCGAACAGATCAGCCGTCCCTGGCTGCTCGAGAACTGTGAGGGGGAGAGGAGGGCGGGTGACGACCGAGAGGCTGGATGCTGAAGGAAGCGAAGAAAGCGCGCCACCTCGCTGCGCTTTCGCACAAAGCTTTGTCCTAACGCCACTACCATGCAGCCTGCAGTAATTGCCATGCGACTTGACCGCATCACCATTTGGCATTCGTGTCGCGCGAACGTATGAAACGATGTTTGACACACCCATTTTGGGTGAAAATCGCGGCGCAAATATTTGTTTTGTACATCGGGAGACCGTGAAGATTACCCGAGTATAATGCGGCTTGAATTCCAGTGGAACTATGGATATCCGAAGGCTCGGGACTAGGTTCCTCTTGAGGATACCATTATCGCATCCATGTTGACCTCTTCAAAGGTCAGTAATAGGTATCGGAACTTCTGCTCTGCAAAAGCCGTCGAGGTCGCCAGAGCCACAAACTGGACTGGTGGTGTGACGCTTAGTGACGCGCAATGCTAATATGAATGGTATAAACTAGCGGCAAGTACTCCAGTTTGTTTACCTGTTGCGAATGACGCTTCATAGTTTAATCCCTCAATACATCCACGGCTATAACACCCACCTGTCCACAGTTTTAAGCAGCTGCTTTCGTCTCTCTTTCGATACGACAGAAAAGGCAGAGTAGGCGGGCAGTCCCAAAGGAAGGGCTTCCAAGTCAGCTGCTCTGTACACTGCCTCTGCAAAATTGTCAGGATAATCATTGAAAACTGGGTCGGTGCTTACAAAAAAGGTGCATCGTGACATCGTCGGTAACGGAGTGTATAGCTGGAAGGACGGGGTCGGTTATTTCATTGTCTGTGCGACATATTGTGCGAAATCCCGGTTCGAGGATGGTTACCTGCCAAGACGCCAGGAGGATGTGTGTAAGTAGGACATTGATGATGGTCTTGGGAAAGAATACGAGTGGTTTACCTTGATGTTCTAGTTAGGATCCTTTCGCAGGGCCATCGCTTAGTGCTTCGACGGGCCACCGGGCCCATCGCCAAGTCAGTTTCTTCGGTAACTTCCACGGGGCTATGACAATTGAACGTATCAAATTTGCTACGATGCACATCAGTGACTCCTTCCAGGTTTTGCGGAAACATCTTGCACAAGACCTCAAAGGTTATTTTCTCCCTGCGAATCAGAGTTGTTAATATTATGACACGTTGCCCAGTCGCGGTAAAGTGCCGTTCGCACAGGTACATGCGACTACTGCATGGTCAGGGATCCCGGCTTCAAATTGGTGAGCAGCATCGCTTCTTGAACTTTGAAGACGTCACTGGTGGAGAAAGGTCGACTCGCCTATTCATCGTGTTCTCCAGAACGCTTATCGATTGGGTGATATTTTATAGCGGTGTTCTGCGAGGTGTCTGATGACAGCGTTTTATTACTTTTCTGGACGTCTCGCGGCGTCTCAGAGGTGGATGGGAATATATGTAGCCGCCCATGGCGGCTTTCTGGCCACTTTCTCCTAGTCCTACTAGTTCCCTTTACCAGCCGGCCCGTCCACCCAGTCGTCGTGCCTGTCAATGGTGCTTCTATAAATTTGATGGAGCGAGTCTTCGCATCCCCATCGCGCCTAACGCCTTCTACCCTTTGCCACTCTGACGCCTTACGAACTTGACGAATCCAATGGTGAGCCGAATAACCCTGGAGACCATGACTCCGTCTCATCCAGTGCCAATCGTCGTCCCAATTAGACGCATCGGGAAATCCACCGAGCGGATAAACCTCCATCTTATGAAGATCAGCGACATTACTCTCCCCAATGTGCTCATTGTCGGGGAGACAGGTGTGGGGAAAAGCTCCGTCGTCAACCTTATTGCTGGGGAATCACTCGCTGCAGTCCATTCTGGCGCGGGTGGCTGCACGATGGAAGCGAGCTCATACGACATCGTTCTCCCGGACAACCAAGGACTCAGCCATCATATCCGTTTATTTGATACAGTCGGCTTAAACGAACCGCTGTTCGGGAAGACCGACTACCTCACGGCGATCGAGAAAGCGAACGCGCTCATCTGTCAGCTCCAACGTACGGGTGGCATTCGCCTCATCCTATTTTGTTTTCGCGGTGGCAGAATCACAGCGGTGATGCAAAACAATTACCGTTTGTTTTGCAACATCCTGTGTCAGAACGAGGTTCCGGTCGCATTCGTCATCACGGGTTTGGAGAACGAGAAGTCGATGGAGGGGTGGTGGGAGAATAATGTGTCGTTGTTTGAAGCATATCGTCTTTCGTGCGCTTCGCACGCGTGCGTCACCGCAACCCGTGGACTCAACAATCATTACGCGGAGCGATACCGACAATCCCAGGAAACGATACGGGCTATGCTCTTGGGGCATGTGAGTGGGGTTGGCACGTCGTGGCAACCCGAACGGACGGGGTGGTTCATTCATCTTGCGGGCAGGTTGTTGAAGTGGCTAGGCCAAATCAGGAACCGGCGTCGACACGTGTTGACGGTGGAGGAGCTGACTCGACACCTTCAAGATAAGTGCAAGTTTTCTCGATCGGAAGCGGTGTATTTGGCGGGTAAGATATGGACCAAGCGGCTGGAAAACGCGGGGCCTGACTTTGTGAAATCGGATGACGCCTCTTCGGTTGACTCATTGTAAAACTTTGCTGTATTTAAGTTGCGCCTTTCAACTTTGTGTTGCAACTAGCACCGATGAAGTGTACACATACGAGGATGTATTACCATTCCCTGACAGATATGGATCGTCGTCTTTAATGAAACCCCTGTGTACGGGGATCAAGACCTTCGTGAATACTCCATCAACTTCAAGGCAGGACACGGTGTCAATTCATCACCAGGCGTGATTTGCTTCGCGTCGAATGATAACGATGATACCCACAACCCTTTTATTAAAGATCCCATCTGGATTACCTACTTGAAAACTTCAGCTTCGATGACCCTATATACCTCTGCCCAAGAAATGAAACGCACTCATACGTCGTTGAGGTCTGTAACTCTGTCAAAGAAGACTGCATCGATTCCTGTAAGCAGTACGTTCCTCCGTGACGTGCTTCGAGTTGAACCCAGCTCGGTGTGAAGGTACCCACTATGCCTCACGACCCACCGCCCGCATGCGACTCACAACCGTGTAACGTCATCATATTTGGAGAGACGGGGACGGGTAAAAGCTCTGTGGTCAACTTGATTGCAGGGTACCAACTCGCCGAAACGTCGCCCGATGCAGGTGCCTGCACATTTACCTCCAATCCTTATCGCGTCGTTTTTGAAGAAGATCAGCTATTCTGTGTATGGGATACGATCGGCCTGAATGAGCCAGAGATGTCGCAAGTCGACTATCTTCGTGCCATCAAAGAAGCGTACAAGTTGATCAAGGAGCTCGAACGTTCGGGAGGCGTTCACCTCCTCTTGCTATGCATGCGTGGCAGAATAACAAAGTCTGTGCAGCAGAATTACAGGTTGTTTGTCAAAGTACTCTGTGAAAAGAAGGTACCTCTCGGCGTCGTCATCACCAACTTGGAGAACCAACGGTGTATGGAAGAGTGGTGGACCAACAACGAAAAGGTGTTCAAGAATTCCGGCATATACCCGGACGGACACGCATGCATCACCGCTAGCCCGGCGGTGGCGGTCATCCTCCCTGAAAGATACAAGGAGTCAAGAGAGAGGATGCGTGAACTTCTCCGGAATTTGACGCTGTCCACTGGCACAGGGTGGAGGAAGGAGAAGAAAGGATGGTTGATCGACTTGTTGGGAAAAATGGCGAAGATCCTCCTTCCGAGACGCGGTCGCTCCAGCCAAGGCCCAACCCGCGCGAAACTGACGAAGAAACTGGTCAAGGAGTGCGGGTTTTCGTCCCAAGACGCAAAATCTATAGCGGCTTCCATTATCGAGGTAATTCGTGACCAGAACCCTGACAGCGATGCCAGTGGAAGTTCGCTATGATGTTTCGGATAAACACATGAACGTTGTTCATCTCCGTTTGCGCGTATTGCCAGTAGTCACGTCGAATCGTTGTCCCTCCGTCTTCGCTTACTGTACCGCTAATAACAAGCTGCCGCTTCGAAGTTCGGACATTGTTGTCAACGAGGAACGTAGACTTGCCAGAACACCTAAATTTACTCGAAGGTATTGCTTGCTCCCGGGCCGCGTGCCGGAAGCGTACTAAGCCACATGCGAGCGTAATTTGACTAATTCCCACGAACGATTCGACTTGTTCTTTATCCTCACCAACTCGCTGATGAGTCAGGTTTCAACGGGTGAGGTCCGCTCATTGCATGTAAAACCTCTATAGGTGAACCAGGTGCGGGTCAATAGTTTTCACCTTTGGCACTTCGGTATCAGTCCTGGACGATGAACTTGATAAAACAGGCTAACGTTTTACAGCCGGCTGCAAAAGGAGACAACTTGTAAAGTCATACCTGATTTGTCTCCATTCATAGCGGTTACACATAGCATCTCGGTTTTGCAACGCCGATACCTACATAGGCAGGTTCGAAACCGCACGCTCTATACCGCCCCTTCGCCTGTTCATGCACGTACTGTACGCAGCCTCGTCGGCGGAGAGGGGCTTCCAACGGACGCAGCAAATAGGTCTCTCCTTGCAAAGTGACTCAGCTCTACGGTCGCGCTGCGCGCTGCCCACCTAAGAGGCTCGCCAGTAAATGGACTTAGCAACCGTAGTAAGGATCAGATACTTATTACTTTATGAAATATTTCATGCTCAGAAACTAATCAATCCGCCCATCAGTCAGTAGTTGTGCACCGTGTCGAGTGCCCACTACACACTTTTTTTAAAAATGAACAGACAGTTGAGATCCGGCACTGTTTCGCTTCTCGTCTCTGTTTGTTACATGATGGCATGTTCGGGTGTCAGACTATAATAATTGTGACAGACCTATACCATGGTCAAGGAACGTGGTATGTTCCCTTTGGTTTCGTTCCCCCCCCCTCCCCCCATCACATTTTCCTGAACAGTTGTCTATGGTCTCTGTCTGTATCACGTTATTAGTAGCTCATCTTTGCAAGAAGAAGAATGCTGGACGTCCGCGTCTCTCCGATATTGGTAAATAGGAATTGATCCTCGCCATCCGGAAGACGTATGCAAGATGGGGTGAAGAATCTGGTTCGTTCCTCCATGGCATGTACCCCGGTCCTGACTGATGTATACATCCAGGTAGCATCATTTATACTCGATTTTTGACTCAAGACATGATCATTATTAACTCAGAAAATTGCGCAAGACCTCGATCAACTGTACCAGAATTACTCCAGGAGCCCCGCAAACCTCATTCCTATTAAAGTCGTCTTCTGCTTTCAAGCAGCGGACTTAGTGATATCGAGAACAGCTTTGCGATAGAGTTCTCATCCATATTTTTACCATATGGTGACCGCTGGCGCCTCCACCGCCGACATTTCCACCAAGCATTCCATCTCAATGCAGCTCCTTCATTTCGTCCCATCCAACTGCGAAAAGCGCATGACTTGATTAAGCTTTGGTATCAAAGCCTCATGATTTTTCGGCACACTTACAAGCGTAAGGCAATTCTTTGTGAGCTTATCGGTCACTTTGATAGTTCGTTCCCAACAGCCTTAGTACATCAACGATTATGTCGGAAGTGTATGATTACGACGCTTCAGGCGTGGATGATCTAATCGTAGCTCATGTTGAGCGTGTGTCGAATATTGCAGTAAAAGAAATGCGACCAGAGGTGACCACTCTAATAGCCGTATTTCCACTCTGTAAGTGCTCCATTTATGGGTTGTCAAGTGGATTTGACGGTTTGGTTGATCATTCTCTCCATACACAACGCTCTGATTTCGCGACAGTCTACTGCGGGTAGAAGCACCTTTTGAGTATGTAAAGAGGAGTATGGTTAGTAAATGATTGTCTGAAGTTATGTGATTATCAGCCTAACAAAAGCCATACGGGTACATCATACTAGACGGCAGGAACTGCCACTCCATCTATGGTGTCGGATGCATTATTGAGGATACACTGGCAGGACAGGGCAAGCACGCAAGCAGAGGCAGCCTACAGTATCTTGAGAAAGCAGTGAAGGAAGCCTGTGCAAGTGCCTGCGCCGGTAAACAAACCCTCCGAAAATGCTTGACTGGGCTGTGTTTTAACCATGTGTAATTAGCTGCGTCGGAAACGGTACGAAGCTGACTTTGCAAAGTGCCGAGGGCCTTCCATTGAGCACACTGCCTCGAACAGACGTATTCCACCCTCATGATCTTCATTATGGCGATGGTTCTGTACCCTGACGTGCAAGCACAGGCCCAAGTTGAGATTGATTCTGTCGTCGGCGAAGGACTGCAAAGGCTTCCTCGCGAGGAGGATCGGTCCTCGCTTCACTACGTCGAAGCCGTAGTCAAAGAAACGTTGCGATGGCACCCAGTTGGGCCACTGGGTAAGTAGACTGTAACGCACGTAACGGCAACCGAATTCTGATCGTTCCCCAAGGTATTCCGCATGCAACTGTGGGCGATGAAGGATAGCATATCCCCAAAGGATGGTCATCTCTCTTTGGGCCAAGGGCATCGTTAACCGTTTTCCCCCGTGTTTAGGTGCAACAGCGATAGTGAACGCACGGTACGTTCCGAGTGCACAGTTCAACCTGTACGGGCTGATCTTACGTGCAGGGTGATGTCCCAAGACCCAACCAAGTTCCTCGAACTGGAAAAGTTCAAACCCGAGCGCTTTCTACAAGAGAACAGCCACTCTGTTGACAACTCTCGTTTGCATTCGGATTCGGTCGACGCGTCGTGCAAGTCACGCGCGCTCTCGCGTTTTCTGTCTGCCTCGGTTCAGGGGCTGCTGATCCTGTCATGGCTTAGCGTCGGGAGACAACGCGTCCCTCTGGATCTCGATCGTTTCTCTGCTTGCCGTTTCCCGTTTCGACGCGCCAACTTCATGGAACCCGGGCCCGGACGGTGTCGACGTGAAATGGACGGAAGGCATCACCACGTGTGCCATCCCGTTTTTCCCCTTCGATGTGGTGCTGGTTCTTATATATCCGTCGTTCTTTTTGCTTCCCAGGCACCCTGAAGGATTCGGTACGTGATCAAGCTACGGCACGAGAACATGAGCCCCGAAAAGCTTGCTCACCTGATTGGGCTGGCTGGGTTGTAACACGTCAATTGGGCTGCGTGCCCAGCCTGTACTGAGACTCCGTCTGAGAGTGACATTATCAGCATAACATCAAGGTAACCCTTCAATTAATAAATTTTATAGGTCTACTGTTGAATATGTTAAAATCCGAGTAGCATCGTATGAAATAAATCGTGGTGTTAGCCGCCTTGTTCTGCGGTCAGACACACCTACATGTGATGTAAAGCCCTGAGATGTTAGGTCGAGTTCTTTTAATGGATCACATCTGATTCTGCTCTGCACGATGTCCGCCCAGATAGGTTCAGTCCAATTTATTGTAACATACCATCGCGATCGAAATAATATACATGAAACCATGAAGAATGAAATACCAAGACCCCAACAATGGACTTTCAAATGAGTCGTTACGGTTCAATATCCCCGGACAAGCACAGGAAGATGGAACCCACGTGGTTAACGATCCTGGAGGTCGTTCAGGAGACGGAGAATGTTGATGACTAGGAGCAGATATGAGTGGGTTTGATCCATGTCAAAATCGTTGGGTTGAACTTACAAAGGTTAACAAAACTACAAAATAGGGACAGTTAGTCAGTTGCCATGCACTGGATGAAACAAGACGTACTCGAGGTAAAGACTAATAGAACCCAAAATAAATTCATCAGGGGACAGACGCTTCGTGATGGTGAACGTGTCGAAGACGATGTAGCCGCTAAAGATCAAGCAGCCTCCGAGTGCGTATATAATGTCCATCGTCTGTCCGAAAGGAATAAACAAGTTGACGAGCCCAACCATCACTACGGAGTAAATGTTAGATTCAAGCAAGTGTGGGAGGTTATCAGAATCCACGACATACTAAAAGCGACGAGGCCGCCGAACAGCCATGGCCCAAGACCAGAGAAATCGTACTGCAAACGACGTTGGATATAACTGTATGAATTAAAAGAGAAACACCAACCTTTGACTGGAGTGTGAAAAGTGTCAAGCCGAGGAAGACTCCTAAGGTGATCAGGCTGCAAGCAATTAATAAACTTGACAAGCGAGAGAAGCGATGCAAGACGTACAGGGCTTGAAGTACGATAACATTGTCGAAGGACGCGGTGAGTACTCCTAAAGTGAATGCTTCCATTACGGTAAATGTGGACAGCAACACGAGGTTGAGAGGGTGGCTATGACGTTTCCAGAAGAGAAGAGCTAGGTTGACGAGGGTACCGAAGAGAGGGAGGTAAAGAGACCACGTGCTGGGCAGAAATCAGACAGAGAGTTAGCATGCAGCACGAGGTTGGACGCACTGCTCTCGAACCCATAGAATCGCTGAAGGAGACTGGGAAATACCGCCGGCGACCAAGCACGTAGCAAGCTATTTATTCACAAGGTTGGGAGCTGTACGCGGAAGAACTCGAGGGCATCTTACAATCTGACAGACTACAGAAGGTGTGAGTTGAGCGTAAGAGCCAACGGTGGGGTACTCACACAGGATAGTGTATACCTTGCGGACGAAAGCAGCACGAACTTCACCGGAACTCTCAGAAACAGTAACACCGTACTGTAATCATATATGCGTGAGTGTGCGGGCGATGTTTCCGGACACTGCCCTACCTTGAAGTCATCCGGAACATCATCCTGGTTGGGTTGATCATAGGAAGCACGACCGAGTAATGGCTCGGCAGCGCCAAATCCTGGGTCGTCGATCAAGGGCTTTCTAGACGACCCGGTAGCCTGGTAAGCCGGAGGAGAGACTGGATTTTGGCTTGAGCTCATTTCTGCGAAGTGATAAGCAAGAGTAGAGGACGTCAGTGAACGTTTGGAGTAAGTTATGACTTGTTATATCCCCACGGAGACCGGATGAATCAGCATGAGTGCGGCTGTGCACCTCTGAGCTGACTTGTTTTGGGTTGTTCACTGCCCCTCGCCTGCATCTTCAGTTGCTATTGAACGTGCTACATATGAAAATACTGACAGACGTTCAACATGAAAACCACGCCATATGTCAAGTCCAATGTAATACTTCCGTCCGAGTCCCAGGATCACTCGTGGCTGTTGTTTCCTTCTCCCGGTGTCTCCGCTTTGGCTGGTGGTTGCTGTGTGGGCATCGTATTCGAAGCAGGGCTGGCAGAGTTCGAGCCACCTCTCGAGCCGTCTTGGCTGTAATCTGGGCTTTGCATGAATCGCCTGTCCCTTCCCCTCGCCATCATCCACCCCCCGTCTCGCGGTGGTCTTTCTGGCAACCTTTTGACAACGTATAGCCCCGATCCATCTGCGCTGTCTCCGTGCGTGCGGTTGCGATCCCGATTGGCTGTCCGTTGATTACGATCCAAGTGGTGGAATACGTGGCTATCATTACTGAGATCGTTTTCGCCTTGACGGACCGTGAGGTCGTGGCGAGGTAAGGCGTGGGTCGTGTGCATCACCGCGATCGCAGCAAGAAGGGCAAGGGCACGCATATGTGGCGATGATAGAGGCAGAGAGGTAGGTCAAATAATAGGCGCGAGACGAAAAAAAAAAGTGTGGTAGGGTTGCTAGACCGACGTTTTTTCGTCCCGCCGGTTTATATGTCTCTGGCGGCTGACACAGTTAAACCGACTCGCGTCGTCACGGTAGGCTCTGAGGCTGACAGCTGCATCTTACCTTGTCCGATGCCCTCCATCGGACGATTAGACACGCTTAGATATGATACATGCGGTATGATGGTAATTTCAATCCTCGAGCGCTGACTCCAAGTTATGCCAGCCTCCCATAACTTGACATTGGTTGCCACCGTGCCAGGGCTTACTCATGTCCTTCACCACGGTCCGACGCCGACCCAGTGGCAACTCCCATCAACTCCGTTCATTCACCAACAGACTGGAGCATTCTCGGTGACGCCGAGCGCCAGGCCTCATTGCGCCATCCACATATACAGCATGACTGAACTCGCACCAAGGTGCATGTGCTCGCACGTTCTCCGAGTCACTCGAATGCCTTGCTCGTTAACCCTTTCTGGATACAGAATGACATTGTTTGACTCGGACGCAGTGTGTAAGGAATCTATGTGCCTGTTCCGTCCGACACGGCCCTCAGAAAGAGAGACCGGTCATCGCAATATGGGCCCGTTGTGATGCAACTTGCGCAGTCAATCACCACTCCGATACGCGCCACCAGATTTCCGGGCAATTCTACACATTGGGCAAGCTCGGGTCTCGGGTACGACGTACCCCCGTATACGACGAGATCTAACATTTGGGTGTCACACACAGAAAACGATCACGATCTCACCGAACCGCTGTGATCATACGCGTTTCTGTGAAATCAAGCTCGAGCATCGTGGCTTGGCAATCACCCCGTGTGGGGTCCAGGACGGACCGTTTGCCTGCCGCTATTCGAAGTTGAACCTCCCCACCGTCAGTGGCGTTCATATAGCACTATCCGGTCAACAAGGGTGGTAGTCGGCGTTCCGAGTGAGTCGTTCAACGGTGACTGTTCGCGAAATCAAAATCGAACACTTTCTACATCGTCTCATCATTTGGTACAAAATTCTTAGGCGCCTTCTAAGTTGTGATGTGATATCTACACGCATCGTCACGTACGGGTATCATACCATCATCCTGTGCGAGGCGGCGTTATTTCAGTCTTTGTGCGCTTCTAACTCTTTTCACGCAGACAACAACGCCTTGGCAGGTAATCCCAGCTCGCGACAAATCATCTCCATATGCTCTCGATCCTTCTCCGACGCATTATCACCAAACGCCGCGTCCATTTCTTCCAACGTCTGAGCAAGCGATTAGCGGTGCATAGTCATCTTCAACGACACAGAAAAACGTTGGTCAACACTTACCCTTCCCTTTGTTTCTGGATAGAACAGCACTATACATTGCACAAGGGCATCAGGGGAAGGAGAAAACGCTCGTGAGCCACTTATTTGCACTCCTACATGGGCCCAACTTACGCGTCGTGAAGAAAGCCAAGACGGCGAATCCTGCAAAGAAAAAGTAGGTCCCTCCCTTCGGAATTTGGGTCAACATTTTGGGAGAGACCAAGCCAATGACACTGTCCCGAGATCAGTTGGCACAGTATGTGTGTCCGTGCATGGAGAGAACGTACAAGTTGGACATCCACGTGGTGGAAGTAGTGATTGAGATACCGGTTGACCGCAGATGCAAGGGGAAGACTTCACTCGGAATAACTGTTCCCCCCAAAAAAAGAATCAGTCCAGACGACCGCAAGTGCGTAACAGTAAACCATTGCATACCCCAACCAATCGGAGCCCACGAATACGAGAAATTCACGTCGTAGAGGAATATGAACGCTGGATCACAGAAACATCCATTTCAGTTTCGGTTATCCCCAAGCCAAAAGAGAGAGAGAGATGGGGCGTACCTATGGCGACGTGTCCCGCAGCGACATGTGATGGCCAGTCGTCTCCAAACACAGCGATCAACGAGCCGACAATCACGAGTGAAAAACAGCATCCAGCAGCGCCCCACATCAACAGAGGACGTCGACCAACGGTGTCCAACAGGATAATAGCCGGGAGAGTGGCCAACGTCTAAGGCAAAGTTGGACAAAAGGGTGTAAACTTGGAGAGACAACCCACGTTCACTATTCCATACACCCCGGTAGCCAACAAAGATGTCGTATTCGGGTTCAGGCCCAACTGACCGAAGACTATGGAGACGAAATCAAATTCGAAGTTGAGCCATGAGTAAAGTATATGACTTACTCGTTGGAGCATAATAGATGATGGCCTTGTATCTCTGTCAGACAAGACACAATTCACCGACAAACCGAAAAAAAACACACATTACAACCCTAGATCGATGGTCCGCGTTTCAGTAAAAATAAATGACACCCGGTTCGTAGAACACAAACGCACGATAAACTGTTGATAAAACATCGTCAAACAGCCCACCGCCAACCGCTTGAATTTCGGCCACGTCGCCACCAACTCAATGTAAGTGTTGATAAACCGTCTCAATGGGCCCGCATTCGGATATGCAAGTTCGCTCGCCTCCCGAGAGTACCGAATCTCGGCCTTGATTTCCAGGAACTCGTAGCGCACAGCGGCGTAGCCCGACGGTTTTCGTCGCAACATGGACAACGTCGAGAGCGCTTCTTCTTCACGTCCCTTGTTCCATCAACCAGCGCGGTGAGTAGGGCATGAACGCCATCCCGATGCCCAGGCACTTTTGAGAATGACAATCAGTGACGATGAGCACCCCCGAGAAATGCGATACTGACCAGGGCAGGGAACATTTGGAAACCGATAGGAACCCTCCACGATGCCTGCGTTTGACCAGTGCAGCCGCCTGGTGGAACGTCTGTATACGGACTGAAAGTGGGGCTTCCGTTCAAAAGGGGTCCCGTGTACGGAACCCCTGGCGCACAGCGGGTTCCTCCGATATGTGATGTCCCATACGCAAGCCAGTCTGAAGAGGTTATGCATGGAACTTTCGACTAGGCTTGTAAAAGTTGAGAGAGACCCACAGCTGACGAGGATCTGAACTCGGAGATATCAGCTTTCGTGCACGCGTATGGGAACGGTCGTCAGACTTACACCGATCGTAATGGAGAGCTGTTGCAGGGAAACCAACGATCCTCGAACGTTTGCACTAGAAATCTCGGCCAGGTACATGGGCACGACATGCGTCAGTGCACCCACTGCCAGACCCGCGACTGCACGACCACCAAAGAGGTAGTCTGGAGGAAGAAGCACAATGAGTGATACGAATGGAAAGGAGACGAATGAACTTCACTTGGTGAAGTTGCTCCTGTTTGGAGTGCACTCCCGAGAAGAAATAGCACTACGTTGCACATGATGCTCCGTTTCCGTCCAATCTGCCGGCAAGTAGTTTGACCTTCCATTTCGACCAGCAACAAAACAAAGACTCGGACCTTATCACAAATGGGGCCATTGACGAGCGACCCGAACCAAGCAGCTAAATAAACACGATGTCACGCCATTCGTACACACAAGCCCGGAAACGACGAACCCAGCAACAAAGTCGAAACAAACCATCCCTTGAATACGGATCAGCTGGCGCACGATGACGCAGATGACTTGACTCACCTTGAGATTTGCATTCATGTATATATCTGGAAACGCAGCACCAAACGACTCGATGGCGAGCACGTTGCTGACGACGCCCCTGCATAAAAGAGAAAGGGCAAGCGATTAGTTTAACACCCCACGTTCCTCGCCGATCGTACCTGGTCATAACCGAAGAGCTGAGAAACAAACAAGGATCGTCAGCCTCTTTAGCACGCGCGACAAAAAGGCGAACCACTGACGAAGCCACCCAACGTTGCAAAGCACGTTATGCCCAACCTGCCAGACGGTACGCGTGTGAGAAACACAGCTCAAATGTCCACAAGCAGCTCGCCGTGAATGACAGGTCTTACACGAGAGTGTTCTCAAAGAGTCCCCAGAAGCCCACACGGCCCTCATACCCCAAGCCTGGCGGCGCATCTTCATTATATACCTGGGCGTGCGATTTCGAGTCTACTCGCTCCAGGTCTTTGATACTTGAACCCATGATATTCGGTTCCAAACCGGCGTCTTCAAGTTCCCAATCGTTCGCGTTCAGGAGAGGACTAAGAGAGGACGAGCTGGCGGTAGCACGGTGAAGGCGCATCCCACGGGCGACCGATAGTACATTTATACTCGACTCGGAATCAGTCGGCATGATGCACTTTGGCCGGATCCCCCCTGGCAGCGGAAGGGTTCGGTTAATTTGGAGGGCAATTTACGGCTTTTCTCACCCTCTTGGGGGGTGCGAATCTATCGGGCTGCCGCTAGTTGATTAGTACGCCAGATGTTCCTTCACGTCCCTATTATTACTGCCGGAGCCGTGTAGGCCATCATGCTACCGGCAACGTGCTACGGAGATGATCGGTCAACAAAGGATAGATAAGAGAAAAGCATACGGGAAGATGATCCAGAGGTAGTACACTAATAAGCCAGACATGCCAGTGAGTTCTGCCGCATCCAAGAATGTACGATGTGCTCCTTGCGCTCGAAGTGGAGCCTGGGGGAGGAACCTTATGCACACCCACACGGATGCATCCGAGTCTGTAGTGTCTTGAAGGGGGAGCTCCGAATGAACCAGCTGACGGAGTACGCCAGATTTGGTCTGCCCAAACGTCGAAATGTTAAGGGAGCCGCCCAAGTTGGCCCATCAGTAGTTATTCTCCTTAAGGCCGGAACCATCTCATCTGAGTCCGATAGCGGCCCGAACAAGCTCGATAGAGATCAGAAACCTCGTGCCCAGTTGCCCCGATAGCAGTGTGCTTATGAATTGAGCAGTGAAAAATATACATGGACTTGCTTCTTTCGAGGTGAAGATGGAATCGATAGCAAAAGCGTCTCCGTCCGCACCTGACACGATTCCCTTGGTCCGATAAACGTGCTAGGATCATTCTACGAAAATGACGACACTTCTACCGTATCCACCTAATGGCAAAGTTGCGCGAGTCAGGACAATCAATGCTCTATGAATTGAGAAGGAGGAGAGCATCGTACGGGATACCGTCTACGTAGTAGACCTCTCTGAGCCGGGAGGCCATAGGATCGACGATGTTTCTTAGCGCAGAGAGGATCGCGCTGGCGGTCATTTGCAGGCTCCAAACACCAACCACTTTCACTCGTCGATTCATATTTGCCTGTGAAACGTGGTATGCAAGGGCATCGTAAACCTGTGGAAAAGAGGGTCAACACTTTCGCCGCCGACTATCATTTGGACAAAACCGGAAACCTTTTGTGAGATTTCGTCCATCAATCCAGCTAAGAACATTCCACGATGAGTTGCCATATCAGCATAAAAATCGAAATACGACCTACTTTCCCACATCTGTAGTAAAGATTGTCAGTGTGACGACAGGTTAGCCTCGACATGCGAATGACTTACAGTCCAAGCTCCGTCAAAATCGTTCACATCTTTGACTACCTTGCAATGGATGGGCACAAGGGTATGATGTGCACTGCAAAATGGACAAATTAGTATATCACGGAGACACTGATCCTGCTCGCCCACTTCATGAATGCTACGATGGGTCTGATCAAAGCATTGTTGACATAGGATAGGTTTTGAGTAAAGAGAGGTACGGCAGCCTTCACGTCCCTGAAACGCAAGTCTATATCAATGACCACCCTTGGCTGGTTGGGTTGGTCTTCAGCCACGTCCGTGGAGGGGGCAACTAATGGCGGCTTGGCAAGCTCTCTCTGACCGGGTATACGGTCCAGATTGAGTGATGCTGACGCTGCCGTTGATATAGCATCCGCCAACTCCCCGAGGAGTACATTGAACGGGATACTCGTCCTCAGGATCGCGAGGGAATTTGATATCGAGAACTGCGTCGACCTTTCCGGATGTAATCCAAGCGAGCGGTCCAGTGGGGTCGGTGGTCGAGTTTTGCATGTGATCAATATTCACACCATCGATACGAATCCTGGTCTATGAGGCGACCTCAGGACAATTATCCATGTTGAAGTTTTGCACGCTCACCATTCTCGACCACTTTCCATCCTGAATGTCTTGTTCGGTGGTTCGCCCAATACTCTGAGGCTTATGCAGACTGAACAGGCAGTTGTCAAACTGCCCTACGACGTTGTCCGCGTGCAAGAAATCATAGAATAGCCATTGCTTGCGTAAAGTCCGGATGTCGGCTCGGAAGATGGAAGCAGTGTAAGGCCGAAAGTTGCCTGGTTGATATACCGTAACAAGCACATCTTCGAGTTGTAGTGAGTGCAATTCAAAGTCCCCAGGATGAGCAACACTTCGGAAGGCCGCAGGATCCAAGGGATTCTCGGGATCCCAGAAAACAGACCGTCTATCTGGAATATGATCATCATTGAGACTAGCAGATACATCCTAGACAGCGGTGACGGACCCAAAACACCACGAACACCCTTGACGACAGCATCCTCGATGAGCCCCTTGCCATCTAACCAGCGTTTCAGAGACAGAGTGACGTCGATGGAATCGATGTTCAGATCAAACATGGAATAATTGACGTCATCATCTGCGTGACTTTGGGCTATTTCCTCTTCTTCTTCCATGGCATAGTTGTACGCCGGGTGGCTGCTCACATCGTACGCCACGGCTGCCTTATGCCCGGGGTTACTTTTCTTCTGGGAAGAAGTAGCAGCCTGTGGTCTGCGAGATACATACACATTCTTGAATGATATGCGAGAGTCTTTCCACTTGGGTACGATAGCTGATTCGAAAATGACTGTGACGCCGGTTTCGCCGGTCAGGAAATTACTGATAGCTTTGGCAACGTATTCTGAAAGGGAACGGATCAGCACGTGGAATACCTCGTGAAGAGGTACCGGACCTTGTAGTCTCAAGCTATTAGCAGTGGCAAACACGACGGAAAAGAACGTAGTCCTTCGGGGATGACATCAGCTTAGAGAGACAGTGAGCAGACGGCCATTCTTACGTTCCAACCAAAATCCAGAGTGTTTGGCTCATGAGAAACCAGGTGATGAAAGCGGATATGTCATCCGCATTGAATTTACGGAATGATCTGATCGTAAACCACTTGAAACGTATACGGAGCCGCTGCCAAAAGCCGTTTGCAACGTTGAGAAAGTCATCTCTAGTGGGTCGGTGTAGATGAGAGAGGGAGAGGGCTAGGCGGCGATATAGACGAGGGTAGTTGTCTAGGTTCAAGGGAGGTAAGTGCGAGTGCGGATCTGCGGGGTTCTGGTTGACACCGGGAGGCTTGTCTGCAGGGGGAGAAGCGCTTTTTTGTTTGGCGTCGGAATGGTTGAGTCGAACTGACAAAGTGGGGCTGCGAGAGAGAATGTTCGTGCCGCGAATGGTGCGAATGTGCCGAGGTGCGAAAGTGGTCGACGGGGGCTGAGAGGAATGTGGCAGGCGTATGAAGAAGAGCCGGATCGCACTGTAGCGGTCGACAGTCGGATGCAAAATTCCGCGAGTCGTATGTCGAAGCAGCGCGCTCTTGACCATCCTGTCCGTGCTAGAAAAGCATGCCCGGGAAACAAAGAAAACGTCACTTGGCATATTTGGTAGTGTATTCACACGTATGTTTTTGATACTTTGTCCTCCGCCCCGGAATTTGCATACTCTCCTACGCCAGAATCATCATGACTCCGTTCTGTCAACGATGAGCTGGATCCAAGCCCTCCATTCTCGGGATTCCATTACTGGAATTATGCAGTGTGCATGCAACATAAGAGAGTAAGTGAGTGGCTAATATAAAATGCAAGGAGAAAGGGGATGCAGCACTGTCCACAGTGGTCACTGGTGGCGTGACTTGGAGGCATGACTAGAACATGTCAGCAGGTCCAGAAACCACGCATCGAGACGGGTCCCAAATCTCAATGCTCGGGTTTTGGACCTGCTGACATGTTCTAGTTGTTCCTCAATGACATAGGTATCACATTCTGCAAACCTTGGAAAGTGTGGACATTGGTCAGACGAGGAGAAAAGGTATCGCAGCGAGGTGCTCATGCCAGAATGATCCTTGCAGGGAGACAGTATGGCAAAATTACCTAGGCTTGGGTGTGTTTGGATTCCGACGTCGGATCTGTCAGTGTGTGCACGCCGACGCTCGTTCAAGTACTTGTTCGCGTCTCTGATGCACACAGTACTTCCAGGGAGACATGTCGCGGACGCCTCGCTGTGGTCTACGATGGCGTGGATATTGCTGTCCACGATTGAAAAGACGGCCGAGCCGATTTCAACGTCTCTCAGACATGACCTGGATCACCTCAGGCTCAGCGTATTCTCGCACGCTGCAAGACTCGCGACCGCAATGCCAAGCAAGGCATCTTGAAACCGGAGAGCGACGCCCCGAGCAAAGGCCTCGGCGCGGAACATGGCGGAACGACGTTCAATCGGTAATGGAACCCACGCGGTCTGACTTGGGTTCCGGGTGTTCCACCTCGCGGCGGCCATGAGTACGTTTTGTCCCCGTTACACATGTCATTCACCCATCGATCGGTCATGGTCATCACCGCTGTGCATGCTTTACAGATGGGGCATCGGTCACTATCGCTTGCGACCAAACCCCGTTTGGGTGAATGATTTAAAAAATAAAAATAAAAATAAAGAGTATACATATCTATTTGCAAGGTTAGCAATGTACCAACCAGACAATCGACACGCGTTTCATCGCGCATCCAAGGGTCTTGTTGCGTTGGCTGGGTATGCTTCGTCGCTTGCTGCAGAGCCTTGGCGTCGTGATTCTATGGAACCCTCCTTCTTAGCATTGATCGGGGCATTTACATGCACAACGACGGACTTGGCACACCACATAATCCGAGTCTTCACGCATCGCGCGTTCCAAGCTGTTTCAACACGCCATGACGGTACCGCCGTGCATACGTGCGACACATGTCTCATCAACAATATCAATCGTGACGAAACGTTTGGCGAATTTTTGGGGACCTTCTAACCGAAACCCGCTCGGAAATCGTCTTGATTCTTTTCATCAAATATGCGAGTGTACTACGTGTTTTAGTCGAGAGCATTGATACATTGTTTCTTGTCTAGTGCACGTGTATGGTATTGATGCATGGAAAGAGAGTACGAGTGATTGTGTCTGAAAACTGTCATGAAAGGTGAGGATCGATGCAAACAAAAAGAGAGTAAAAAAAGGTTGGTATGAAATCCATCCAGCCTAGTGATATCATCTCGAAACAAGCTCTCCAAAACTGACACGCGGTGTCATCAGTCCGACGCAGCACCTCCACTAGCCCCAGTGGCAGTGGCAGCGCCGGTCGTCGTCCCCTTGGTGTAGATATCCTGAATGTTCTCGAGTTCCGTCTTGAGCGACTTGTGTTCCATGCTCAACTTGACCAAATCGTCCGGATCCATCACATCCACTTCGGCCTCTGAATCCCCGTTCAACATCGCCTCGATCTTGCGCTTCTGTGCGACGACCTTGCTAAATGCCCCGAGATAATTCGAGTACTGCGATTGATACAGCGCGCGGAGGGCAGCGTGGTCCGTCGGGGATGGGTACACCGCGCGCGGCGTACGGTGATGACGCGGTGTCCTTTCAGTCGGGGGTTGATCCGACGAGGTGGATCGGTCCGAGATGGGGGGCGGGGATGGGTTGCGTTTTCGAGGTTGGGGGATCTCGCCTTCGTCTTCGGAGGAGGTGTAGATGGGAGATCGTCGTCGTGGCTTTGCACTGCCGCTCATCTTGGAGGGTCGCTCGGATTTGTGCGTCGACCCACCCGCCGATGTTGTTGCCCGTCGCTCCTGTTTCAAGACGGATGCCTGCGACGGAGACAGTTCCTTCTTTATTTTGAGGCGGGGGACGGGCGAGGGCTCGTGGGGCGATTTCTTGGGCACGGAGGACTCCGCGTCCCGTCTTTTCAAAGCGGAAGATGCCACAGAAGTACCGTCGTCGAGTTTCCGGCGCTTCGGCAGGGGCGCCTTGGAGGACGCATCATCGAGGGTCTCTCCCGTATCTTGCGGCGCGGTCTTCCGCTTGAATACAGGGACGGCATCGCCGGTCGCTCTCTCTTTCGCGATCCGCTCCTTGTCCCTCTGGCGTTTCTCTTGTTCCGCCTCTTGCTCCCGGACCTTTTCCCTCTGACGTTTCTCCCGCTCCGTGGCCTCCCGCTGCTTCTGTCTCGCCTTTTCGCGCTTCTCCATCTCGACCCGTTCCCATTCATCCCGCTGCTTCTCCTTTTCCCTCTCTCGCTTCTCACGTTCACGTTCTCTTTGACGTTCGTACTCCCTATCCCTCTCTCGATCTGACTCGTCCTCCTTTTTCACGGGTTTTGGCGGCATGGTTGGTATCGTTTTCCTGGCATGAGTTCCGGCTGGGGGAACCGCGGGGGAAGGTTTTTGGGGTAAAGAAGCGGGGAGAGATGGTTTCGGAGCTGCGCGCGCATCCACGGGGGTCCCTGACTTTTCCGTGACACCGAGAGACGGCTGAGGCGACTTCTTTGCCTGATACCCGGAGCCAGGTAGCCGTCGTGACGCGACCGTTTTCGCACCAGTACCACCGTCCGAGGGGGTCGACGGTCGTTCTGCCTCTGCTCGTTTGATGGCGTTCACACGAGAGACGGTGGCTTTCGTGCTCTCGTCCTTCATCTGTATCTCACCTTTCTGGCGTGGGGCATCCTGCTTGGATTTCAGCTTGGTGTCCTTTGTCGTGATGGCCGAGCGCTTCGTTTCCATCTGAGCGCTGGCAGAGGATCTATTGCTGTTACTGGCGGTCATAGGTGGAGGAACTGGGACGGATGTGGGGATGGAGGGTGCAGTTGGGCGATAGCGGACATTCTCCCACGCGGGATCGGACTCTGGTATCTTGAGTGCCTTGAAGACCATGCGAGCCTGACGGGACATGGCTATCCGTTCCGTTTCGGTGAGTTTTGGCCATTCAAAAGGTCGGACTTCGGTCCATGTTTGAGGTTTGAGTGCCCATGGCCGGGGGGACTTGTCACCTTTCCTTGCCGGTGCTTGCTGCTCGGCAACCTTGGAGTGGGTTATGAGTACGGGGAGAGTGGCAGAGGGTGCTGTGAGACTCACATCCTCGAGAAGGGCAAGCAGGTCCTGTCGTGTTGAAAGGCCTATGTTAGCGCCACCGACCATCTTGACGGCATCGTCGGAAAGACGGGGAGATATGGCGAGACAACGAACGAGACGGCTTCGGACATCTGCACCTGCCTTGGATGATGGGGTATTCTGTGGTAGCGGGGACACCTTGCGTGATGCGAGACGGAGTTGGTCGGAAGGGAGCGTCTTTTTGAGGACGGTGCCAGAACCGGGCATCTTGCGCTTTCCGTTCTTTGCGGAAACAGGGATCGGAGGCTGATCGAGAAGAATGGCCTGGCGTTCCATGTGCTGCTGCTTTGCGACCATGGTTTGCTGGCGGACTTTGCCGGTGACTCTATCGCCGAGCTGGCGTTCGACCATGAACTTGCCGACGACGTTGGCGTAGAGCTTGAGGGGTGCCATGGGTTTGAGGGAGGAGGCTGCTCGGAGGTATAGTTCATGGGGAGAGCTTTCTTTCTGTGGGCGCATCGGGAAGAAGGTGTCTCCGATGTAGATGCCCTGGACGGGTATTAGAGGGGGAGTGGAGGAGACATGGAAGGCTGCTCACTGGGGCATCGCCAAAGTCAAAGGACAATGGAGGATGATTGGGAAATGCCTCGAGGGCATCGAGCGTCTCTGCGGACATGCGGACGATCATGGCGCGCTTGGGCTTTGACTGGACGGCATTTGAGCTGACCTGGAGGGAGAGCGGGGCGCTGCTCGGGAGGGGCATGATGGGGGGGAAGAGAGACAAGTGAATTCGACTCCGCCATTGTGACATTTCTGATTAAAATCGACTAATATTGTACATTTTGTGGATACTAATCATCTGGCTAGGATGTTATTTTTTCCAAAAATTGCTGAAAGCCGAAGCTGACAGACGGGTTCGGATGTGTAATTTGCAATCAGCAAAAGACTGTGCCTCGGTAAAGACCTCACTGGCGACAGTACATGCCCGAGCACAAGAGATGGAGAAAGTGTACGTATCCGGAGCGCTTATATACCCGTGGCGCGAGTGCACGGACCACCTGTCTCCAAATGGAAACAGGGCCGACAGATCCGGTTTGGGGGTGTCGCGACAGTCGTCAGTTGGCGTTGCTTGGGAAGCCCATTTGGACCAGCAACTCGTCCTCTCCAACGGTCCAAGCGGTGTCTATTAAAAATTAGATATTATTAAAAATATATTTACATTTCATACGACTGGTCCTCTCTCCCCCCAACATCCCATCTTTGACCCGATCACGCCTCATCCCTTATCTTCATCTCTCCATACGCCGGTCGTATCCCGCCCCCTCATCACGATCCCTCCATGGCGGAACACTCTGCACAGACCCCTCTCGTAGACATCGAGAACAGGCTATGTCCTGGCTGCAAAAACTCAGCTGTAAATGAAAGCGGCGGTTTGGTCGTCGCGTTCGGGTGAGCTTGTCCTCCAGCGCGTCACGCCATGCTCTCAGATTCTCCTCCGTGCTTCTTCAATAACCCCATTCCCCCATCCAGGCAATCGTTTTTCCATGTCGACTGCTTCAAATGCGCAAAGTGTAACAACAAAGTCACCGCGGATACCAACCTGTTGCTCCTCTCAGATGGCTCTCCCATTTGTGCAGAGTGCAGCTACAATTGCAACATCTGTCAACAGCCCATCCTCGACGAAGCAATCATGACAGGTGACGACTCGTACCACGCCCACTGCTTCAAATGCAAAGTCTGCCACAACCGAATAGACGAGTTGGTCTTTGCCAAGACAAGTCACGGCATATACTGTATGAACTGCCATAATGAGCGCATGGCAAAAATTCGACGCCATGCCCAGCGTAAGAGAGAAAAAGAACGGGCCGCAAATGCATCCGCTTCCTCCCGCGATCGCGATCTCAAGGATTTCCTGCCAGAGATCCCCGTGAGCCCACACTCCCCCATCTTATCTATCTATATTCGCTGACCCTCCCTACAAGCCTTCGGATCAATCTCAGAATAATCTCACTCCACCTTCCTCACTGCGCTCCAAAGTATCCGCTCCTGCTCTCCGTGACGCACCATCCACCCAAAGCCTTCGCATCTCTCTCCGTGAGGTCACTTCCACTCACACTCGACAGCCCAGATCTCCTTCTCCCGTCGATCGCACTCCCACCCCCGTAAATGCTACCCACTCGACTCTCTCCACGCCAACCGAACCACAATCACAGCCAACATCATTGCATCCGTCAGAACAACCGCAGTCTTTCGTGATCACGGTTGCCCCTCCCGACATGAATCATCCGCGCGCGGACTTACCCGTATCTAACACTCGTAACCCTCGTTCACCAACCCCAACAAATGGACACCCTCGGGCCTGACGATTCCCCCTCTGAAGCACCGTTGCAATCTGCACCAGCCAAATTGACTAGTTCTCATCTCAGTCCCATCTCTGCCACCCCTGGAACGAGCTTGCCTCAACGGCGGAAAAGTTTTCACGATGGCATGCGGCCCCTCAACGTCCTTTTGGGTAAGAATGGCGCGAATCAGGACAAGAAGGACGCCGTCGAAAAACTACCCATCGGTGGTCTCAGTGTCCCCGCCCACACGTCTCGAGTCGACAAACGGCGGTCAATCAACCCCGGCCTCACCCTCCAGTATAAGGATGCCGTTCCCAGCTCTGCACCCCCCGATATGGTCCGCTCACAAACTCTCCTCGTTCGTTCTGATTCGCCAATTGCTCCATCACCCCCAAAGACATACTCTGATGACTCCATCGTTCAAAGAGGCTCAGATGCCAGCTCGTTCCGCGATCTTTCCCTTGGTTCCACACTCTTCCATTCGCCGTCCTCCTCGCCGGCGATGCCGGAGAATGGACGCGCAACATCAGAGTCGGCACGGACGCGCTCTTCGTCGTATGATCCCCCGACTGCCTCCTCAGCATCACGCCCCACCGCCCCACCGCGTTCTGCTCCTCGCCCAATTGTTACGCTGGAGCGTCCACCACAACGTTCAGATAGTCTCCACCGCGTCAATGGTGCCAATGGCGTCATCGGCCACAACACGAACGGTCACCCGGGTCCCACAAGGCCCCCTCGCTTGGATGGATCAAAGTCAGAAAGGTCGTCGCCATTGGGTTGGAATGGCGATCGAATGGGAATGATGACACCTACTTCGCCTTCGCACCGGGCGGACGTACCTCATGGGGTGGAGAGTGGTACGGACACTGAAGCTGAGAGTTCCAATGGGAGGAAGTCGGACGACGACGTTGCCGTTTCAGTCAATTCACCTCCTCGCCCTCCCCCGAAGCTGCGCCCAGAAGCTCTCAAATTGAACATAGACCCTGCCGTTTCCCCGATTGCCCAACTGGATGGCTCCGCCGAATCATCGCCGGTCGAACGGACCTCTATTGCGACCTTTATCGCCCCGGCCTTGCCACCAATACGGTTTTCCATGTCTGGTGGGGATTTCTCTGATTTCCTTAAATCGGTCGGCGGGATACCATCGCTCAAATCATTGGACGAGATTGCGCAACAAGAGGAGACACCGCTCAGATCTCCAACATCTATAAATACACTCATCCCTCAAGACGTCACCGATGTTCCCCCTGGCAACTCGAACACGGTGGCGCCTCCCTCGTCAGCCGATGACATGGAAGCCACGGATACAGTGCCAAATATGCCCCAGTTGTTCCTTCCTAGGGGCCGCGCTGCTTCTGATTCGCAGGCGTCTCCAAGCCACGGCACACCCAAACGAGAACGACACGACTCCAATGCCTCCTTGAATATCAGCCCCTCGACGAACCAACCCTCGACAAACCGAATCACTGTCACTTCCCCCACTGCTGACAACTCGGTGCCGCCACCTGTTGCGGGCGAGACGCACGACCTTGTTCTTCGTCGTCTACGAGAAGCCCTCTCTGATGCAAACATGCGAGGCTTGGAGCAGCTTCGATTCGAAAAAGTGTTTGTCGAAACGATTTTGATATTACTAGAGTGTAAATGCAGGGAGTACGTGGAGCTCAAGGACACGTACGACAGAAGCAAGGTAACATTGCATCCGCCGATCTTTGTGCCTTGTTTGATGGTTTAACATTGTGGCGGCAGCGAGTGAGCCAGCAGTATATTGACGGGCTTACTGTTGCACAGAAGGAATACGACCGCGAGCTCGTGGCACGCCGTAACGCGGAGTCAGAGATCATTCGCCTACGAGTCTTGCTTTCTGGCCAAGCTGCCAAGCTTACCGCCCTGACGGGTGAGACCAGCCGACGGGAGGCACGGCGCCAACTTTCGGAGGAGCTCACTCAAAACCTTGACCGGCTCGAAAAGGATCTGTCCAAGCTTAAAGCTGAACGAGATGTTACGTTAGCGGAGGTCGAAGAGCTGTGCTCATCAAAGAGGTACCCATCATATCGTACCCGCCATTGCACAGCTCACTCACTGGTTACACAGCGCTCCCGGCATTGTATCCTCAGGTGAAGTTTCCGCCGCACAGCTGAGTCGTTCGTTAACGATGCGGCTCGACAACATCAAGAATCAATACCAACACGAACTTGTACCACTCACCCAGCAACGCGACACGCTCATAAGAGAAATCACCGAACTCAAGTCGGCACGTGAGCAATTCCTGGAGGAGACGACGGTGCTCAACGTTAGGAACGAGGAACTCGCCCAGCTCAGCGCTCAATATACTCGACGAATGGACGCTGCCCAAGCCGATGCGTCACCAGCAGCGGATGTGCCCCCCGTAAAACCAGAACCTATATTGCGCGAAAACAAGAGCACGTCGTTTGATCGGGGTCGACCTACGCTGGAGCTTCCACCCCCGGTGCAGCCGTCGCTCAGTACAGGACCCAGTCCCAGCACGTCGACCCTCGTTGAGGATCGGGATATCAAGGTCACTCGAGTACCGAAGCCCGAGTTTACCGATAGCATGTCCGCTTCCAAGCATGGCATATTCAAGTGGCCAGGCTACCGGATGAGGGACCAGACGCTTGCCGCTGGCGATTCCAAAGGCAAACACAATTTCCAGCCAGCGAGCGCTCTTCGGTTTACACGCTGTGATCATTGTGCAGAGAAGTTGTGGGGTGGGTCACATTTCCGTTGCATGAGTGAGTTGCCTTTGGCGGACAAATCTTTGGCGGTTCTGCTCAACCGTAGTTTAGCGTGCCATATGAACGTCCATTCGCGATGCGTGCATCAAGTTCATCTGGCATGTTCTCAGCATCCTTTAAATTCACGCCTACGGGAAGACCTGAATGGGATTGGGCAACCACGTATGTATCGTCAAATGTGCGAGCGCGTTTGTGCCTTACGTCTTAGTAGCTCGTTCGATATTTGGCCGTACCCTCGCTGAACAAGTCAAATATGACTTGCGGTGGGGTGATCGCAAGGTGCCCGTCATCGTAGAAAAGTGTATAGAAGCAGTGGAGACTCTAGGTTAGTCCCTACTCGGGTTACACAGCCACATGTTGACCCTGTCCACAGCGCTCGACTTTGAAGGGATTTACCGCAAGACAGGAGGCTCAGGGCCAAACCAAGATGATCACACAACTCTTTGACCGAGGAGACTATACAGCCTTTGATCTCAAGGATATCGACCGGTTCAACGACATTTGTGCAGTGACGTCTGTGCTCAAGACCTACTTCCGTTCACTTCCGGTCCCCTTGCTGACGTTCGATCTTCACGAAGAGTTCATCGCGGCCGCTGGAATCAAAGATTCCGCGCTCAAAACGAAGCAACTTCAAGAGCTCGTCATCCGTCTTCCGTCCGAACACTATCACACACTGCGGCTTCTGGTGCTCCACCTGCATCGGTAAGCGCTCGTCTGTTCGGTTTGCAAGCGTGACTGATTGACGAGTGGCTGTGCAGCGTGCGAGAGCACAGTGACGAGAATCTGATGAATGCACGCAACTTGGGTGTCGTCTTCGGACGTAAGTATCGGTCGCTCGGATCACACATGTGCTCACTATTGTCTCCATCGACTTAGCAACACTGATGTGGTCAAGAGACCCCGGTTCAGAATTCAGCGACATGGCCGGGAAAGCGCTGATGGTAGAGTGGCTCGTGGAAAACGCTCCCACGATCTTCCAATCATGACTCGTTCGTCCGGTTTTTTTATCTTATTGTATTCGACCTATTCGATCGTTCCTTTTTTTTGTGCTGTATGACCCCTGTTTGTTTCCCTGCCTAAATTATCAGCTCTCCCTATTTTATATTATTTTGTGGGTCTGGCAGGACGATATTCGCACCACTACGTTGCTGGCACTCGTATCTTTTGGGAGCCACCACCCTCTTTTTTTTATTTATATACCTCATACGAACAGACATTCTTGTGTCTGTTCCGTGGCCCGTGTGCATCTCTCATTCGACATTTATCCGTCCTCCCTTGTTTGTCCGTGTGACGTGGTTTACTAGCATTCTCTCTCCCTCTCATTCACTCAAGCTCGCACTTCATCGTTGTTATTTTATTTATCATTTTTGGATACCCCATGGATTACCAAGTCGGTCGTCGTACGGGTGGAATGTAGATGAGCCGGAAAATACATGACTACCCTCCCTCCAGGAAAGCAGGAAAAGAAAAGAAAAAAAAGACGAATCGAAACTGAGTGAGTAACACGTTCAAGGAACGGCGGTTCAGTACGAATTGAGAGGTCAAAGTGTGAAGCAACGCAGTGCAATTAAAACAAGAGAGAAATGATGTGTGTGAGGGGTGAAGGTATAGGCGGTTGTTGGGACGGTCGGATTGCGTGAGAAAGAGAGAATCGGCGATGATGTGTATATATCATATTAGATCAGGGCAGTTCGCGAGATCGGCGCGTTCGAGGGCCCGTCTTGTCTGGCTTAAGCGTACAATAGAGGAAATGTCGACGTGGGCCGGACGCGGCGGCAACGGCGGCGACGCGGGTGCCGAGGGGAGCCAGCGTAACGTCACCCCGTATCCCGAGCGAAAACATCCGGTCAAACACTGGTTCGGAGAGAGTTTCGTACGTCAGCACGCCAAGAAAACATTCGAAAGAATAAAATAAAATAACGAGAGAAGGGAAAGGGGCAACGACGAAAAAGTGAAACGTTGATCGCTTACACGTCGCCGTAAACGCTTTCGCCGTTGTTTGACACGTGAGATGGGTGAGTGACAACGGGGGACTGACGCCCTCGAGATTTCGGAGGTAACGGTAGACCATCGAAGGTTGGCAAGGGCCTAAAAGGGAGAGATGAGGGGGTGTCAGATGGTTGGTATGTGTTCTGGGCGGAGACACGAACCGAATCTGAAGACGGCGTTGTAAGCCTGCCTCCATTTCTCTTCGAGTAGACGAGCGCAGTTTGTTGTGTCGGGGCAGGTCGGACACTACCGAGAATGGGATGCGTGAGGCCACAAGGGTTGTCACAAGGAAGGGTTAGGCGAACGCACGCATTGATACTCCTTGGCCAACGGTGTCAAGCCGAGTTTCAAGACGCGTTCGAGGAACCAGTTGCGTCTGGTAAGATCCTTGGTGTTAAATAATAAAGCGAGGGCGGTGTTTCTGCGCACCGTTTTTCGAGTTTCAAGAGCGTTTCTTGGCTAAGCGTGCTCAACTCCTCTTCGGACCATCCACCAGGATTATCGAGCACGAAACGACTCGACTCGCGATAGAGTTCTTCTTCCTCAAAGAGCTCCGCGATACGCATGGCTTTGATGGGTTTTCCAGCCGCGTGAGTGAGGAGAAAGGTCAGACATTCTTGCTGAAGTGCTGGGACACAGAGCTTATGTGAGATGTTCATAAGGCCCTCGACGTTATTCCAGGAGATATTGCAGTGAAGGCTGCACCATATTTAGACCCCCGTGCACACGGTTCAAAACAATCGGACGTACTGTGGATAGACAAATTTGAGGAAATCATGAAAGATGCTGGCCTTTTCTTCTTTGAGGACAATGACAGCGTCCTGTTCGTGTGTACGACGGCGTCTCTTCAGAGTGGCAAGGGTGTTCTGAGATCTTGAACGGTCTGCATTGTATTTACCCTTGAACTCATGCTTGGCGTCTCCAGAGCCTTGAAGCTTGGCCAGACTTTTTCCGCGAGCGTGTGCTTTACGCTCGGTGGATCCAAGCTGTTCGGGTTCGCTCTCACTCGCTTCGCTTTCACTTGCGGGAGGGTTCTCGATCTCCACGGGAGATGAGCAGTCGGACGCAGTGTCACTGGAACTATCATGGGTACCATCTTCAGGGGTAAAGGACATGGCGGCGGGCACGTCAGGATTGGACTTGCTTCCCGGGATGGAGGGTGGCTGGGAGATGGTGATGACAGAGGACATTGATGGCGGACGACCGGTCTCGAGCCAACTGCCACTCAATGCAGCCTCGAAAAAGGGAGAGGCGAAGAACAGAACCTCTTTATGCGCCCTGATACAAAGCAAGGTTAGCGCGCCACCCATGTGATACCCTGGTTGGGAACGACAGGGCCGACCCACCAGAACGTGGTGCTCTCGACGACGATTTTGACGGTGCCCGGGAATCTTCCGTTGCGGCGGGTGAAGGTATCGTCGATTTCTATAGCTTGATCAGACTCGTACAAGTTCAGTTCGGTGACGAGCTCATCGTTGTCACATTCCTCGAGTAGCCATTGGGGAGAACCAGAGGAACGGAATATGCCTGCTGCAGCTGCGTGTGTTTCGGTGGGTGAGCTGAGGGAAGCGGAAGGGTTATTGTGTCCGCGCGAATTACGAGCGATAAGAATATGGGAAGGATTCAAGGTGCTCATCATGAGGCTCTCAACTCAAAGCGTTGGACTGAGTGGCAGCACTAATACCACACCGCTTCTGGCACTCTTGTTCGCACCAGGGTCAATCACACACCAAAGCGATAGGTCGTTGACACTCTGCTGGGTGGGATCCGAATCAAGCCGACCTCTAGGCTACCCGTACTCCTGCCGCCTGTCTCGATGGACGCAACCGCCCGCTTGTTTACGGTCGCTCCTTCACTTACAGTTCCGTTCCGTTCTCCAACCCGTTTTCACAGATCGAATCGGAGATCCACGAACGCAGAATCCAATCTCTCAATCTATTGTTCGAACTATATGTAACTGACAATGGCCTTGTAGTGTAGCGGTTATCACTTGGGATTCTGATCATCTCTTCCCAAAACCCAGGTTCGATTCCTGGCAAGGCCTGGCATTCGCACTACTCAGTGGGTATTCATTTTCTTTGGTGCGTGTCTCTTTTGTCGGTGACTTGAGTAGCGGAAAACAAAGTATCGGTTCGCGAACTCGCCAACCCTGATAGAAAATTTCTTTTCTTTTGCTCTGTGATGAGTAGTAAAAAGCTCATACACGAACAGACAAAACCGAATTCAAGGGGTAGCCCTCAATTTGATTTGCCGAGCGTCCAAGTTACCCGGGACTCGCACCCGCCCACCAGCCAGTGGGGGTGAACCAGAGCTCTGAAGTAATGTTCTGGTCTTCAAGAATCATAGAAACAAGTATGCCTTTTGCTGCATGGCTGACTGACTTTCATGGCCTGCTGGCCATAGCATGTGCCTCTTTTGGATGGTCTGGTCACCAGACTAGTCCTCCAGTACAGCAAGTTACATGGTCTGGTTAGTCAGGTTGAGTCGGTCAGTCCAATGGGGGGACAAATTCCATCAGATGGATACCCTGTATACTCACTACTTAGACGATACGACGGACGGTTGCAGTTGGGCATCCTAACAAGGACGTGCATTCCACCTTGGCCTCCGTCAACAGCCTGAGCTACACCTACACTCCCGAGCCAGAAATTTCTGAGAGCGAGTTGTGTAGCCTCGAACCGTACGATCTCGACTTCGTCCTTCCGATCCTCCAGGTGTTACCCACCAATAGACTGTGATTCGTCCCGTTCATCCCCCGAGTTCATGCAGCCGCCTACCCCGATGGCGTCCGCGGACACGAATCCATATTCAATGCTTTCCTGTTCGCAGCGCTTGATACCACTCGTCTAGACTCCCTAAGTGGGAGGGCTCGTTGGAGGGCTTGTTCGAGTTCTCGGAAACCAACAAGACGAGACTCGTCAGGATCAATCCAACAATCGTTCTTTCTGCCTTCCGGCGAACCCACGTCGGCTCTCATCCGGTCGGTTTATTGTCGAAGTATAAGCGAGGACAGGTGATGCAGGTAGAGATTGACGAGTGGGCATTGTGCTGGAGGAAAGTGGAAGTGAGCTGAGCTTGTGGACAGTGCCTTCGCAAGGGTAGCATAACTATTAAAGGGGGTGGTGCCCGGGTTATCCACTGAAGGCTGTTCTTAGAAACCACAACACGATGTACGTGTGTACCCCGCGGAGAGGTCAGAAGAATTTACAAACGAGCTCAAAACTCCATTCATTCCTCGAGAATATTCGTACACACCAATCCTACAGCTTTGAGAATATAAGTGAAACTATCAATGGGGGAGGTAGGAAGGACTATCATCTCACCTGTGGCTACTCGTTTAGCTTCCAATTATTCTCCTTCACCAACTTCTCTCGTTCGAGTAGATATTTCCCTTGTAAAGAACTTCGTCACATGTTGAATTAGGATACTCAAGCCGTTCACCTTCTTTGTATTTCTGGGAATGGTCAGAAGCCCTGTGGTAGTACCAGCCGATACGGTCATTACAACCAAGACAAAATACGTCAGCGACTGTGTGTACACCAGTTCTGGGCAAGTCGATGAGTTCCTGATCATATCCAGAATAAGCGAGTTTTACAAAAGTGGTCGATCCTCTCTTTTCCCCAGTTTTACATTGACGGCGGTGTGCATGAGGCTAAAGAGGTTCAGATTTCAGACGTGAACCATCGTGATATTCCGTTGTGCGTAGACGACACACAATCCTCGCCCCTCCCTTCCGGAGAAGGACTTGCTGATCAACTCATCTTGAAGTGCCTGTCAGTTACAGTGTGATCAACGTCGCGCCATCAGGGGTCAGTGACGGTGCGTACAAGTACCGCAGAGCAGTTTGCGCAGATGAACCTAGGATGGTCATGAAATGTCGAGACGACTTGATTCTTCGTGTTGTCAGTCGGCTCTGCCATCGAAGGTTGTCGGGAGACGTGAGCAAGAGGCACTGGCTGAGGTGGTGGCAGTGGGGTGTGAATGAGAGCAAATGAGACTACGAAGTCGCCAAGGGAGGTCATCTTGAACATGGGACTCGTAACCAGACGAGCTAGACTGACCCCTTCCTTTGGGCGAAAACCCAGACTTGGCTGTTGACTGTTTCAAGCTTCGAGGGTCATCTTGGACAAGTTCTTGCACCGAGTCTCCCCAATTAGGCTACGTGTCAGGTTAGAAACTTCATTTCAGTACCGTGACACAGACCACTTCGGCTCCGACTTCTCGACGTTCTCCTTCGTCAACTGATGCAAAGACGCCACGCAGATGCGGAACTGCCTCAGGAATTAGTTCTAGCGATACAACGCGTCCTCGAGCTTAACCCGGGGCAGAACGACGATCCTCTCGATGACCTCTCAAACAACTTCAATCCTGTGGACGTCTTGAATCAGCTCTTCCCGGATGGTGTGTGTTTTTGTGCATTTCGTGTCCGCTTCATAACTTGGGTCGTCACAGAGGCTTCGTTGGCTCGCTTGGACGCTGTTCAGGCGAAGCTCGCCCAGGATGAGCGCGAGCTTCAGGCCGAAATCGACTCACTTCAGGAAGCACTTCAGCGGGATCAAGACCCAGGCAGGATGCAGCTCATACAAGAGATGATCTCTGTATAGGTTTCTTTACTCCGGATACGCATTGGTTGTTTAAACTTCCTCCGCAGGATCTCCTCGGGCAAATGTCGCGCATACGCGAGAAAGCATCGGAATCAGAAGCCGTAGTGCGGAATATCACAAAAGATATACAAGCTCTGGATCTCGCTAAAAAGAATCTCATTTTGAGCATGACGACGCTGAAACGACTACAAATGCTTGGTGAGCAGTCTACCGTCCTTGACTACAAATAATTCACTACTTTGCTTGTTCGCAGTTAACGCTCTCACCCAACTGGAGGATCAGGTGAAGGAGAAGAGGTACGCGGAGGTCGCCCATTCGTTGGCTGTTGGTGAATTCCAGACTCTCGCCGTCAAAGTCATTGACATTATTTCTTAGGCTGTGAAACAGCTCTCTGCCACGTTCAAGTCTTACACTTCTGTCCATCTCATCATGCAAGTTTGGAAGCGAATTCAGCAGATCCAAGGGGAAACCAGAAGTCAGCTTGACGCCGAATTTGATTCATTGTGCGTGCATCTCCCTAAGCTATGGTTTAAACTCCCTGAAAACGTATGCCGTAGCTTCCTCCAAGACCTTTCCAAACCGTTCAAAACCACTCAAATCACGGATGCCTGTGTTGTCATCGACGTGCTTGGTCTAGATGTACGCACTCAACTTATCGAGCGGTATGTGGCGCTCGAGCTTAAAGAGTACCGTCGCATCTTCCGAGCAAGCGATGAAGCCGGTCATCTTGACAATATTACGAGAAGATTCGCTTGGTTCAGGCGGTTGTTAACTGCTCATGAACTAGAGATCGGTAGGGTGTTCCCTGCTGAATGGCGGGTTGGTTGGTGGCTTTTTTCCAAGTTCGTGTCAATAACAAGGTGAAGGCAAGGTTAAATGGCGCCCCTACCTACAGCTGATCGTAATGCACTCTTGTTTGCCAGGGACGATCTTTCGACACTATTGTCTAAAGCGGGCCAATCCCTCACTGTTAAATTACTCCTTGAGACACTTCAGCAAACAACAGAGTTTCAGTTGTCAATGGCAAAGAAATGGGCTACGCCTGTTTGTGTTCCATTTGTGAATTGTGAAGGCTTGTGCTGAGCCCGCGTTACAGGTGGACGAGATTCTGAAGACTGCGTCACCTCCTACAGTACAGATTCAATCTATGTCCTCCGCGTTTGAACCTCATCTCGGTGTATTCGTCGACGCCCAAGACAAGTATGTTTTCTGTTTAACCTTGACACCCCACTGCTATACTCAACATTTGTTAGAGCACTTGCCGACATGCTGGCTCCGCATCGTGGCCCCAAAACTCGCAGCTCAGTCGATACGACATCGAAGCCTTCCACTACTACGTCAACGCCTCGAGCTTCTCTCTCCACCCCTGACGAGCCCGAGCCAGCGCCAATTGTACTTCCTTCGTCAACGGAACTCTTCTATTTCTACGCTCAGAGTTTGGATCAGTGTGCCAAACTGTCGACTGGCCAAGCACTCTTTGATTTGTGTGGAGTACAAAAGAAGTGGCTGAAAATTTATGCTGGTCTGTCCATCGTTTGTTTGACCTTTCCATGATACTGACTTATCGCTTAGAGGACGTACTCTCTCCGAAATTGAAGCGGTGAGCAAGAGTCGCGAGCGCTGGGGATGGACAATGCTGATTTAGCGGTTGAGTTAGACCCCAGATCCAATCACGGAAGTCAATGGATTCGAGACTTGACAAGGCCGAACTCCAACAAGCGTGTCTACTCATCAACACCGCAGATTACTGTCAAGTCACTGCAGCAGAGGCATGTCTCCGCATTTGCCCATAAACCGAACCGAAAGCTAATACACTATAGCTGGAGGAGAAGATCAAGGAGAAACTGAACGAGAAATTCAAAGAAAAGGTCAAGTTGCAGGCCGAGAGAGATCTTTTCATGAGGTTTGCAACCCCAATGATCTCTGCAGCACCATTGATTGATGCTGTTGTCAGCGTCGTTTCTGCGGCGATCAACATACAGCTACGCGAGCTTGAATTAGCTTGCGATGGTGCATTCAATACGATGTCACGGGCCAATTGGGGCGCAATGAGTCATGTTACTGGTCACTCTCCATTCATGGGCGATATTACACAGGCAACCGAACAAGTGGCCGAATTAATCAAGCCTTTGGTGGAACAAAAGAAATATCTGAGGAATTTCATTGATAAAGCCTCAAGGTTGGTGTTACAACAATTTACCGAGAATGGGCTAGTAACATCACTGTAGTCTTCTCTTGATGCGTTTCACAAATGCTCTCGTGAAGAGCCGGCCACTCAAAGAGATTGGGGCGGAACAGGTTTGTACTATTATTCAATCTCCATAGCATCTCAATGAGGATACGGCACAGCTACTTATCGATCTTGGGGTTTTCAAATCATGTCTCTTAAAGTTACCAGGAGAAATACTCTCCACGTCTAGGTACACAGCATCCATTTTTAGTTATCCCGTGGCATGGGAGGCTGATTGATCTACATATAGTTACACTCGTAGCTTAACCAAAATCACCACGCGCTTGGAGGCACTGCTCAAGGTCATCGTCACCCCTGTCGTAAGTCGCACATCCCCCAAATAACACTAATGCAGATTGGTTGATCCAGGACCCACCGGAAGGCTTCATATTGAATTACACGCTCGTTATTGGTGATGCTTCCTTCTCCAATTTCCAAAAGGTCAGTCCCCATTCGTGTACGTGCCAAGAACCGCAGTCACGGGATCTTCATATGGTCAGATCCTCGACCTGAAAGGAACGCCAAAAGCGGAGCAGAACAGCCTCCTTGACTCATTTCTCACTATTACGAGTACGAAGACGGACCTTGAAAGCACGTCATTCCTCTCGTCCCTAGACATGGATCCCTCGACTAGTTTGGCAGTCGGCAGCCCAGCTACTAGCCGTATCGCACTTCCATTGTCTTCAACATCCGCTGCCGAGAGCGTATTCAGCGCTTTGTCGTCTCCCTCGCTGAGTGGGCCACCCACTGGGTCAAGTAATGATGGTAGCGCCAAAGGGAACGAAAAGCGGGAGGTCTTCTCCGATATCAGGAGATTTGTCACTTTTGGGTTACGGCCACCATCATAAAACTCGTGTGTTCACGGCACTGACATATCTCTGTCCCTTGACCGTGTCGCGGTAGTCACATCATGCGATGACTTGTATTTTCCGCCACCATCATTTGTGTCCAGTCAAGTTTGTGAACGTGTCCCGGAGATGCACCGGTTACTTGTCAGAAATGCGATGAGTAGTACTTACAAGTGTAGCTGCCGAAAAACGAATGGGTTGACGCAGATAAACCAATCCTTCACATGACCCAACCGTGCACGAACCAAATGAAGCAAAAAAAAAAAAAAAGAGGATCGGTATATAGTCCAGCGCCGAGAACTGAGATATAGTGATTTCAAGGAGTGAGGGCGAAACTGTGAGCGCCATGTGTCAAGAAAAAAGAAAGGGTGAATATCTAGTATTGCATCGGTCAACGTCGGCCTCGTAAGTTGCAGCGCCCGCCTTGCATTGGTAATTGAGGAGCTGCGGTACCTCGAACGGATCCCGCCGTCGACGTTGTGCGCGGTCTTGGTCCCAAGAGTGAGCCGACGTGGGATGGCGGGACGAGTTGTGTAGGTGCGATCCCCGGTCGTCCCGCATGCAGCATGATGTTATTCGATGTCAGTGAGAGAGGATTGAGTGGTGACATCGGTAATCCAAGCACACGTTGTACGATGTAAGGTGGCGGGGATGAATACGCGGGTGTGCTCGCTTGAGAACCATCAAGGTGAGGTAGCGGGGGATGAGGGGGAAGAGCAGAAGAGGCACTGACCCGTCGGGAGTCGAGACCCGCGTAATCAGAGTAACTGTTTCTAAAATGGATGTCGGAAACAGAAAACGGAACACTCGAGGTGGGAGAATCGACGGGATCAAGGGCGAGTTCAGGTGGCGCGATTTGAGGAATCTGCGGGTGCTGGTCTGACTGAGGGGGTGGGGTGGGGAGTGGAGGCGGTGTGATGTGGCGTTCAGGAACATGGTCAGATGTATGGGCTATGTGTGCGGATGGGGGGATCGTTACGGGAAATGGGAAAGCGGAAGATGTTTGAGTGTGCATTGTTGGTGCAGACGGAACTGTGTGAGGACCCGAGTTGTCCGAAGGGTGAGAGCCATTAGATGCAGTTGAGGGTGCATCTGGTTTCGGAGTCAAGGTGTCATCCAGCGAACGCTCTACCCTTACCATCGTAATAGAAGGGCTCTCGCTACGTGCAGAAGCCTCCCTGGCACCATGACCAAGTTCCGCAGGTGTAGAGCTGAGGGTAGTAGTAGTCTTCGAATCCCGTCGTAAAGAGCCATGCGAAGAAGCGAGGTCTAGGAAAGAATATGTTCCCGAACCCGCTGCCTCGCTCGGTGGCTTAGCAGAACCAGACTGGTGCATTGCCACGAGTACGGACTCGGGCCCCCAGGAACCTGACGTCTCTTGTCTGTCCGTGTGGTAGCTTTGTCTGCCGTCGTCCCGATGTGCTCTTCGATAGAGTTTCGCGCATACTTTTGACCATGCGCTGCTGCTGCTCCCACTACCGGAATCGCGATAGCTCTTTCGGGCCCCAAAAATAGCAGCCACATCTACCCTAAACGGGGTTGTCTCGGGGACTTGAAGAAGCTCTGGTTGCTGGTTTTCGTGTGACTGTCTGGTGCCGTCCTGAGCTTCGATGCCGAGCTTCGATAGCGTTGCTCCATCAGAGGCTGCAAGGGCCTCAGAGGTTCGTGGGCTCAGCGAAAGGGTGGCTGCGAGCGTTTCGTCTTGACGCGAAGTGAGCGTCTTGACATCAGCATCATCGTCACTATCGTCGTCAACGGGCCCCACCCGCTCCACACGCAGCTCAGGGATCAAGAACCCAGGTGTTTGTTTGTAGCAGCAGTCGTATTTGTGAGTGCGTGCGACGGGATTGGACCACCCAGGGGCCAGCTTTTCCGATTCTGGTGCGCGCGCTAGGACCGGAAAAACTTCAGTCACGGTGTTTATAAAACACCGTTTCTCGTCGCGATCAAACTGGGGTGTCATCGGGTACGATTCTGCCTGTGCACCGATCCCGTTGTGTGACCTTCCATTGGAGCCGCCTCCCATCTTGTTCTTGCGGTGAGCAAATGAGAAACCCCGACGCAAACCGAGGCCGAAACCGTAGCCCTTGCTGGTGCTAAGACTCGAAGACTCCAATTCTTCACCAGAAGGCGGGCTGATAGTAGCGACTCGTTCGACATCGATATCACCCTTCTCATCAGGTCGCCTTCTTCCCCCTCGCAGGAAGGTGTGCTGACTGGCGGGGCGACGACGAGCCCTCCGCCGTACACAGCAGGCATAATAGAAGATTCCAACAATGACCAAGAACAGAATAACAGCCAGTACGATCGCTGCAGTGGTTCCTGTAGATAGGGTAATATTGCTGCTGGACGAAGTGGTGGAACTCCTTCACGGAACACGAATCAGCTCCAGTCTATTTTCCTTTCGAAGTCAAGGGAATGACATACGTTGTACTATTTCCGAAGGAAGTGATATTCACACCGCCTACTTGCAAAGCAAGGGTGCGATTGTCTTGGTTAATCACCGCAATATGATGTAGCATATCCTGAGAAAGATCCGTCGCGTAGAACAGCAAGCTGTCCGAGTTATTATATGAGGAAAGAGCGGATAAATTGGTGGTGGTATTATCCAGGGTCACTGTGAAATTTCCGGAGTACGAGGAGGTGAGCCCGTAGATCGTGATTGCAGTGCCTGTGACAAGGAGAGGTCTGTCATAGCTAGTCGACGAGGGAACTGACCACTTGCCTTGAAAGATGGTTTCTGCGCGGTCCCCCGCAGAATTCGACATATGCATGGAATTTCCGGTGCTATCTGCTACATAGCTCCACGCGCCCATGAACGCGATATCAGAATCGGCAACCGCCTGGGAAGTAGCTGTGGTGCTAATCAAATAGGTCGTCATTAATGATGTCCATCCAACCGTTTCACACCGCGAATAAGGCCGATCGCCTCCAAGGAACACTCACTTGACAAATGCTGCAGGGGAGGTATATGTGATGCGTGCCTTATCAAAGGACAGAAAAGCATCAGGAGACATTGTGTTCGTGATTATGGTCGTGAGCAACAGCGAGTGGTTCGTGTTTTCTAGATCGTCAAACGAAGCAAGGATAGTGTTTGCGGGGTCGGCGGAGTAAGTAGATGGGATCCCATCCAGAGAGACATTGTAGAGTGCATTGCCAACAGAACCCATGATGTCGATGCCCATGCCTGTGCCGCGAATAGTGCACGAGTGAACCAATCGGATTTCGCTGGGAGAGTACACATACCAATCCAAGTGACCAAGAGGCTTGCGCCATTAAGAGAGGTATAATGACGGCTGGTACCCACACCGATCTGGCCAGGACCTGTAGCGGCGCCGGAATCCGTGTACAAGAGCTGCCAGCCAGCTGTGATATTATAAGTGGGCTCGAGGTTCACGAAGGGAAAGTAGGCGATCTCAGGGGAGTCATCGTCGACGTCGAGCTGATAGAGGCTCACTGCCATTCATCCAGCGCTGGCAGGCTACGTGGGGGATATGAGGAAAGGAGGACGGCGACGTAGAAAAATAAAGAGACGCTCTGGCTGCCAAGTCGGCTGCCTCGAGGCAACGTCGTGTCGGAAATAGCTCGCGAAGTCGATGGAGGCCAGTGGGAGGATAAATAGATTAAGTACCAACTCATGTCAGACGATTCTCATTATCTTTAAATCTGCCCAAGTCAACACACGTACTTGTCTCCATATCAACACCCGCTCTGGTCTTATCAGCCAGCGCAGACCTGGCACAAACCCGAGACACGGACCTTTCTTGGGTAAACCTTCAGCATCCTGAGACTTCCTCCGCTGTCAACTAAGTTGGCCTGTACACAAACCAGTGCACTCTGTGTCGGTCACCTCTCACCTATCGCACTGGCAGAATGTTAGACGCGTTACCTTCTCCTGGAACACAGCCTTTCCTTCCCTCACTCTTAAGCAACGTCCGCTCGGCAGCCCCCGGCTTGCCTCTCGAACCCGTCATCGTTCAAGTATTGCTCCTGTGCATCATCTCCGGGGACAAGAACTTAATATTACGCACACGGGACGAAGATGTCACCCTCGTCTCCAAACTCACCGCGTTGGTAGGTATCCATCCATCCATCCTTCATTTCTTCCGACACGCCAAGCCGGGGCCATTCCCATGCTTCGCGCCAACGAACACACATGCCTTATATTAATGTTTCACCTCTAGGCCCTGAACGCGATTTTTGGCTACAACATTCACCGGCTAAAGTGCCATTCCAATTGTGCGAATAAAACACCATCCGAATTTCTGAGGTCTCTGTTCTTTGCGGTCTCGACCGTCACGCCACCAATAGACAGCAATCCAAGTGGCTCAACCCACAAACATAGGCACAGGCGTGTTTCCAATTCGCGTAGTTCAGTGGGCAAGTTGCCTATCGCACCTTCAATTTCTATCAGCACAGCACGTAGCAGGCGAACATCTTTATCCCGTTCAACTTCCTATCCGAGCGAATCGAAGCCATCGACTGCCACCCTTGGACGTGCGCAGTTAGACTCAGAGGACGCCGATCTGTCTACATCCGTCAACCTAGAGGGTTACTCGCAGCGTCCTAGCTTTCATCCCCCCGGCGCGCAAACAGATACACCTGTCCCGGCCTTCGCTTCTAGCATTAGTACTCATTTCCGAAATGTGTCACGCGGGAGTACTGAGGCATTGAAATTGCCCTCTGCGGTAGTCGTATCAGGCCTTGAGCTTGCAACGCTTCCTTCTCAGAAAGCAGTCCTACGGACCCTTGTGGAACGAAAAATCGTCGTGTCAGGTGAGGGAATATTTGGGCATGATCAAGACGGTTTGACTTTGGAACTGCCCGACGAGTTTTTCATGGTATACGTGTGTCGATCTGACCCACGGGAAAGACCTCCAATATACAAGAGTCTTGTATGCATCTTTTAAATGCCTAGATCCTTGGTGACTATTTCTTTCTACAGCTTGATATGTTCGCGATGAGCTCCTTTGTCGACGTTGGGGCGCAGACACGCTCGGCAATGCGCCAGTATCGGCCGCCTTCATCTCCGTCTGGAACACTCTCGTCACCGCATACCTCCGCGGCGTTCCCAACACTACATTCATTGAGTTCTTTATCTGATCCGCCGACAATACCACAGTTTCTGGCGTCTCCAGTGATCCCTCCCGCTCTCCTCCGGCGACTCAAACACCTCTGCGCGACTCAGGCTCGCATAAGACCCCCGCTTAGCATCTACCTCGCTGATCTGTTCAGTGCTACACGACACTTTGGGCCGTTGGATGCCATGTTGCTTACAGTACGCGCGCGTCGAGATGCAGAAGCTCTAGTACGTGCGAGTCGGGTGCTTGGCGCAGACCGTACAGGTGCCGAGCTTATTAAAGAATATGCTGAACGGTCCCGCGAGACAGTCAGCACCTCTACCTATCTTCACTCACTTCACAGCGTAGCAAGCGCATCTTCCGACGGGCTCATGGAAGAATTTGATGTCCCGGGAACGCCCAACGCCACCGGCGGTTCCAGCCTGCAGCACAGCCTGGCCAGTCAATCGGAAG
The DNA here is from genome assembly GCA_019096195.1 of Boletus sp. NGJ. Lineage (NCBI taxonomy): Eukaryota > Fungi > Basidiomycota > Agaricomycetes > Boletales > Boletaceae > Boletus > Boletus sp. NGJ. The sequence continues at coordinate 262,331 of JAGTXK010000054.1, forward strand.
AGCCCACAGAACTTGACGTTTCGGAAGCGGATATAGCGAGGATGTTTCCGAGGGTGGTGTCACATCGGATTCGAGTCCGGGACTCGCCGTTCGATGAAATATTGAGTAGCGCGGTTTGTGGGGCGACAAATACCCATGGTAACGAATCCCAGGAAGGAGAAACGGTCCAGTGGGAACGAGAGACGGTAAAGGATATCCTGGTACATATTTTGGCCGAGGTCTGAATGTCTGCTCGGGTCGGCGTTAACGACGCTCATTCTATCCATTCAATGACAATTAATGAAAGGATGTATTGGTCTCAAGGCGACCGAGAATATTAATGGTGCAGGGACGTTAGATTTGTAGGGTTTACGCACAATGATGAATGGAGTAGACGTATCCTTGCCATTTGGATTACATGATACTGTAACCCTCGACAGTCACCGATTATGACGAACGGACCACCAACATCCCAAGCAGGGCCCTCGCTGGCGTCTACGGCGCTGTCCAACACGTCGGAAACGATATCGCAACAGCCATATTATAATTCCGTCCAAACGAACGCCCAGGCTGGCCCCTCACAACCTCCACAGCAACCCGTGCAATACACTCAAGCCCACCTCGCCCAACAAGCACAGTCCCAAGCGCAGACGCAAGGCCAGCAAAATGCAACCCAAGCCTACTACATGGGCTACCCACCCGGCGCCTGGCAGAACGCGTGGCAGCTCTCTGGATATCCCTACGCCACGTCTGGGAGTTCACCTTATCAGCAGACACACTACACCCAGATTCCGAGTCCGTACGCGCAGTATCGACAGTATCAGCCGCAACAGACGGCCCGCCAGCGCAAACCCCCACCGAAGCCGCGCACACCGACACCCGAGCCCGTATACAGACATTGGGACGAAGTCATACGCGCGTTCCTGAAGAAAGTGGGGTTGACACAAGCGCTAAGGGGATTCGAGGACGACATGGTCGTCTTGAATGCTGATTGGGAGAGAAAGAGTGTCCCTGGGGCGATTGGTGATTTAGTACGCGATCTCATGGTGCGGAGAACACGCTTTTCTGGATGCAAGTTGGTTGACATGTCATTTTCACGTGCCAGACGTTGGGCAAATTCAAAGAAGGGGAAGAACCGAAGGAGCGTCCGCTCGAAGAACGAAAGCTTGACTGTGTTCATCTGAGTACTGGCGCCGAGCCTCAGTCCCAGTCCACAGTAAGCCTGAAAGTCCCCCATTATCGCCAACGTTATTCATTGGGAACGCGTTTAAAGACCACGAAAGCTATTTCGCAGTTCCTTGCCCAAAATCGCGCAAAGAACGACGCGTCGAATCGCGTAGAGTTTCTTGAATCCTTGGCACAAAAGCGACGGCGACTCAACATCGATCCGGAGAGCACCGAGCATATCCCATCGTGCGCAAGAACAGACGCTAAACCCCTGGACAGAGACTCCCAAATGAAATATGACATAGCAAAGAATGAAGATGGGCCCCTGAGGAGGACAGTGAAAGGTCTGGATGGAAAAGCAGCACAGCCGAAAGAGAAGCTGGGTGCTCTTACAGATGATGCATCAAGCAAACTCCAGCCTGCAATAGATGAGAGGCTGAGGAACATTGAATCGCATGTCGCGGTACGCTACGGTAATGTCACCTATTCCCTCCAGAGTTACATCCCTTGATGGTCCCCAAAGTTCCTGCACAACCACGTACACTACTTGCGCGTCTGCAGTTTCTAGAAGACCATATCACACGATTAGAGAAAGAATATCCACCATGGGCGGCGTTACACTTCAACCAACCCAACCGCGGTGTGAGTAGTTGTGCTGACACTTTTTTCCTATTTTCTGATAACGTGTTCTCAGTGGCCGCCGCCTCCGCGCCAAACGCCTATCATTGTTCCTTCACATCTCACCACGAAGGATGCGCCTGTTGAAAATAGCACAGCTTCTACTACCGCGGCTACCCCTCTTGGCGGCAGCGACGAAGCTACCGGTGCACTAACCAAAGGGAAGAACAAGAACAAATCAAGCTTGCATCGTGCTGTTTTGGAGAAACTCGAGGTGCAAAAAGCCATGAACGACCTGGCAGGAGCGCAGAGATGAGACAACTCACACGAAGTCACCCTGACAACCATCGATCATTTTGCGTTCTTTGACGATCCTCAGCCGGCACCGAGCATCCTGTGTTGAGCTCGCGGGTCCTACGGGGTTACCGCTCCGTCGCTCTTCCTTGTCGCCAAGTCTGCTAATCCAAATTGCGGCTCATCTTCGAATTTCACCGGCACAGGTTCCCCATAAATTGTTCACGAATGAATCGTTGTACTTTTTTATCACGCAGTGCACGGCCGAGACAGCGCCAGCCAATTGGATCCTCGCAAACCAAGGGACCAGCAAAGTACATTTAATAGCGGCCTTCCCCCTCCACGGGCGTGATACCTGAAACGCGTACACAAATTCGCTGTGTGCACGATGACGTATCGTCGGTCACAGTTACGGATACCGCCTTCCATTCTTCCTATAGTCTTTCTTCGTTGCATATATACAACTAAATTGAACGATTTTTGACCTAAACCATGGCAACATGTCGGGTTCGATGTTTGGACATCCGTCCACCTTGAGTATTGTAATGATGGCACATTTCTCCGCCAACTCAACAACTTCGGATGCGTATTGCACGCGGGTCTTGACGAAGGCATACGCGTTCGACGTGGTGAGGTCGGAACACCAAGAGACGTCGATATGTTTTAGTGCACGACACGGTAGTCCGTGTAGCGGATCGACTGTTTTGGGGGTAAGAAACTGGAACACCTCGTTCACGACTGCATGGACGGCATTGATCTGTAACGTCTCGAGGTTCGGCGTGCATGACAGGAGCGTTGGTAGGGTGCTTGGACTCAGACTGCAAGTGGCGATACGGAGCTCAACAAGAGAAGGACAGGATGCGATATGGAGCAGAGTCTCGTCCGCCATAGTGGCAGTAGTGAACATGCCAAAGTGCGTGATCGACGGCGCAACGATGGCACGTAGGACAGGGAAAGGGTTGATCATGTTTCGACACTCGATGCTTTTGAGGTTGTCCATAGACGTGAGGGGAGCGTTGTTATCTAGGTCGAGGTCGAGGTGCTCTACTCTCGGCATATTCAAGATGAATCTCTCTAGTGATGGATTGGCTGTAAACACTCGCATGGAAAAACGACCGATGAACCCAGTGAGGTGCAACTCCTTGAGCTGTTGGATCCGTTGCCACCATTCCTCCATCATATAAATGGTTCCATCTAAACGAAGAGTTCTGAGGTTCCAATCGGGACCGGAGAGACAACAAGATAGCTGGTCAGAGGACGTGAATCCAAGCAAGGTCAGTTCGCCAAGCTTCGAGAACGTATGCGGGAAGGAGATATCCGAGAGCATCTGATGGAGCTCAACAAATGCTTCGCCATCAATGCAGAGGCTCGATAGATCGTCCCAGGATAAATCCCGGAGTTGAGCAAAAACGGAGGCTCTATCCAGCTGTGAAACGGCAACCGAGATGCGAACAATGCGGTTCTTGGCGCGGTGTTTCCACAACTTTGCTTTTTGCAAGGGGTGTTTCTTGGATAACACGAGCGTTTGCCATGCAGAGGGAGTGTTGACGAGAATTCGTCGCCAGTGTCCACAGACGTGAGAGAGCTTGACAGCCCATGTGTGATCCTCGCCGATCAGCGCGGTGAAGACCTCTACCAGAGTCTCCACTGGCAGTTTTCCTAAGAGGTATGAGGTCTGGGCAACCTGCGATAGCCGCTGCTTTTCGGCAGCCACCTGCGCAGTGATAGCCTTCTCTCGCAGTTGTGCTAGTTGACTGTGCCGCTGGACATCCTCCGGTCGTAGACGACTCAAAGCATGGTCAGCCATCTTGATAGCGGAGTCATATTTCCCGAGAAGATCGAAGAGACGCGCTGAGCGACCGTAACCCTGCCATCGGTCGGGTGCAAGGTCAATAACACGTTTCGAGTCAAGAAGAGCAGCTTTGAGATTGCCGAGTTTTTCGTGTACCGCTGCACGCGAATCGTAGATGATGAAAGTGCCGCCTTGCAGTTCAGCAGCCTGTTGGAACTCGGATTTGGGAATAACTGCAATGTCACGAATATTAAGTCTTACCTGGTTCATGTGAATGAGTGCTCCCTCGAGGTCACCACGTTTGAAACAGACAACTCCCTTGTCGAAAGTGGCTTTCCATGCCATAGTAGCAATGATGAGACTTGTAGAACGGTGTCGGAGCCTGATTTCGTCGCGCCTCCCGTCTTTACGTAGTGTACAGCAACTTTGCTGTGTTAAAATCGCCCTTTTGCCGCAGTGTTGAAGCAAGTCAGAAGTTCGGGCAGTGACTGGTTCAATATTCTTTGTGCATTGTCACACATAGCAAGGTATGCATGTCGAATTGAGAACCCGTTCCGTTATTCCTTTCTCACCTGTCATTCGACATCCAACCAGGTTCAACTAAGCAGTACCCATGAACATACGCAGGGTAGAGGTATGTTCCTGCACCTCAACATGTGGTGGCACTCACGAGCGTGAACCACCCATTGTTATTTGCACTGTCGGTCCTGGCGTTCGGCCAGCTCCACGATATTGTGAATGTCCTCACATGTAACCTTTGTAACATTCCTGAAAACTACTACATGCGGTATTGTGAGCTTCCCCATTGGTGCAAGCTGCGGCATCACCCCTTGAACTGACCACCAGGGACGTGCATAATACTCACCTGGCCAGACTTGTCCTTTCTGGCCGAGGACGAGAGCGGGAAGGTGGTGGGGTATGTCCTGTCATCAATGTGCGTCATTCTTTGGTCGAGCGACTAAATCTGATCGGGCAGTAGAGAACCTGAGGAGGATGGCGACTCAGATATACCGATTGGTCAGGTCAATTCGTTGGCCGTCCTCAAACCATACAGAAGGCTTGGTCTCGCCCAAAAGCTGATGGATCGAACCAGTGCGTGCTCCTTCTTTGCGCTGGTCATCGTCGTAAACGTCGCAGGCCAACATGGTGATTCTAGAGGACGCCATGTTACGCGAGGACGTCGACATTGAACACATCCAGTTACATGTCCGAAAATCGAACAAGGCTGCACTTTCGTTGTATAAGAAGCTCGGTTACCAGATAGTTCGCGATGATAAGAAGTACTGTAGGTTTTTTGTTCATTACCTGCAGACTTGCTCGTCCATGTAACACATGTTGTGCAGATGCCGATGAAGAGGATGCGTTCATAATGCAACTTCTTCTCTCAGAGCCGCAGGAGAGACCGAGGTCTGTTTTTTACTCTCTCTCCAGCGCGTATTTCTGACATACGGCACGCGGATGATGTAGTTGTATTCAGAGACGCCCACGGAAAACATGGGTTGCAAACTTGTGGCATTTCATGCACGACAAACCACAGCAGTTCGCGTTGGCCCTTCTTCGAAGGAGAAATTCGGATCCATAACCATTGCCTTACCACCACTTCGTTCTTTTCATCTATACCGTCCATATTTCGTAGTGGCGACGGATATGCGGGTCACACTTTATACCTTGTAAGTAATATGCCACGTTAGCTGTATGGTGCAAATAAAGCTAGATTTTGAAACCGTCGGTGAGACCCACGACATTGTCTGGGTCTACCATAGCTTTGATCGCCTGCAATTTTGGCAGATTAGCTCCATAGATGTCGACCAAGGGTATATCGTAAATGGTGTATCGTAAATAGTGTGTTTGAGTATAGAGGGGCGTTGGCGACATCCATTTGGCCGACACCGATGGCTTGCGCTTTCAGCGTGTTTGCGCTCGTCAATGCCCCATCCTGGAAGATCTGGTCAGAAGTGGGCGATAACTGTCGCCATACATAGTAGATGTTTAGCGGCAAGGAACCTTCCGTGAAGGCGGGTATGCAGATGACGTAGTGCTGCGTCTAAAGAGCGTTGTCCGAGATTCGAGAGCAAGAATTACGCCACAACACTCGAGCGGATGGTCAGAGACTCGCCCTTGTGATGAAAATATTTCTATGCACTCACCACAGTCTCCTTGACGATGGACTTGAGTAAGGAAAGTGGATAACTCGTCACAGAAATCGTGTTGAAGATGCCTTTGTGGAAGGGTTACTGGCAGTACCACCGCACGAATTAACAAAAAGTACAGTCACCGTGTCCCATAGGTCGCATTCGAAGGCAAGACTGCACAACGATAGAAATGAACGAGCGGAAACATCCTGCGTGAGCGAGGGAATCGCCAAGAACTCGTGGAAGACTGCAGCAGGTGGTAGAGCATCGTAGAAATTTGGCTCTGAGACGCCTGGCCATGTGCTAAGAGTCAACATCTTTAAAAGATAGTGCGCGCATGTCCACCGCGGTGTAATTGATTAGACCTCCCTATACATTATACATCAGCAAGAACCTCTAAATAACTCTCAGCATGGAAGGGTTGCATACCCAAAGTTGCGTTTGCGGGGATGTGTTCAGTGTGAACCTAGTTTCGATACCTTGAAAGCCGATTACCGCGGTGATTGTCGATAGCAGTACTTTCCAGCACATAGAATTATTGAGACCTCCCTACGAGTAGATAAACGAAGTTATCGCGTCGTACGCCATTTGGGAGGAAAGCATAAAGTCCCGAGAAGGCGAGAAAAATGTTGGGGTATGTGGTCTGGTACAATGATCCAAAGGGAGGTCGCACCGTGACATGGCTGGGTTTGTCAGGGTGGCTCGTCGAGGAGAACATTCCAAAGAGGGTGTTCGCTCTGCCAGGGATGATTCTCCAGGATCTGCTCTGCCGTCGCAAATTGAATGTATGGCAAATTGAATGTATGCAGGGGAAGTTAGCATGCTTGACGTTATAGTCCCTAGATTTTCTATCGTTAGACTTAGAATTGATCTACCGTTTGAGCGAGCGTGAACTCGATGTAGAAGCACAGAAAGTCGTGCTACAAGGCTGAAATGGGCAGCATCTCAAGAACCTGAATAAAGAGAACATACTATTGGACCGAGTGAACGGTTCTGAGGTATCGAGCGACGACCATCAGAGTCGGAAATCCCTTCGAGGAAATGAAAGGGTCAGAACAAAGGTAAAGGCGTCAAGACCGAAAAGACACCGCTGACATCGACTCTGTGAACTACGGATCATCCTATGATCCAGACCCGCTGGTGCTTTGGGGATCCCTACCCGCGAGTCCCGGTATCTCGTGCGACTCTTTCCTGCTCGTCCTAATGCATTTCCAATATAATGGGTCAGCACTGTTTTCGTGAGCTGGTCCACTAACTTGGTGTTACTAATTTCCTTGTTTCCCCCCCTCAGCTTTTAATGTCTTAGCTAGAAGCTGATCGATTGGATTAGCCGTCCCTTCAACGCCTGTAGTGCCTAGGACGATTGCGCACTTGCTACACCTACCGCCTCTGGCAGGTGGCTCGCCAGATTGTGAACATATAATCAGTTCCTGACCGAGAAGGCGGTGGGTGTGGATGCTAGCCGGGTTGAAAAAGAGAAGCAAGTATTCATCCTTTCACGCTATCTGACCGGCAAAGCCCATTAACTCTATGTTCATAAGGTTACCGATGACCCTTACCAACGGGAGTTGCATGACTTCTTCCTCGACGTGCCTTTGTGGATTTCAGAACAAAACAACTCAAAAGCTAAACAATTGCCTTCAACAGGGACGCTCTCTGTGTCCATGTCTCTGACCTACATGAGCTCTGGAACCTAATAGGGGATGTGAGTGAAAGAGAAAGGTCACCAAGCTTTGGAAGGATAAGGTAAATCCTGAAAGTCATCTTTGCTCGAGGTCATTGCGGTAGCCGAGGTGATAGAAATTGCTCAGTCAGTCGAAGAGGTTAGGGAATGGCTCAGCAACCTGAGGGTAAGGGGCTGCGAGCAAGCTACAGCCAGGCGGTGCCCATTTTAGACTTCGTAATCTCAAAAGAACGTGATACTACTCACAATATTTGCTGCTGAAGTTGATTGACTGACAATTTCCAAGAGTGCAAGTCAGCCGAGTCCGAGTAAAAACCATCGTACAACGGAGCTACTTTGGCTAAGCCCGGAATTTCTGACCGGGGCCGGAAAACAACTTACGAGAAAGACGCACGTAGCCCCGGAGAAAGCCCAGCGCAGATGAATCATGAAGTGACATACCCAAGTCAGTGTCATGCCCAGAGGTACATTCAATGAATCATGATGGGCGCATTGCGCTGTGGTGATCTCGCAAAAATGATATAACTCACATTCGCTGCTCGATCTTGCAGGGGACTCGGCGTGTCACAGTCCCGTGTACCTTGAGGTTCGGTCTCGCAGCTAGGAAATTTGAACCGAGTATTGACCAAGGGGAACAAGACTGTATTGCGAGGGTCGAGCATCCACGGTGCCACATATGATTTGCAGAGGGTGAAGATGCGTTGTCAATGTAACTCCTGGTCCAGTCTGGAGAGACGGAGTAGGACGAGGGAGTTTGCGTTCAACCGTTACTACGCGTACTACCGTACAAAGGCGGCACGTGCCGCATCATGGCAAGGAAGATGACTGGATTTCTGATCCGTCAACCTAGTCACTTACCATTACTTCTCGCGCGCGTATATCGATAGAATTATAGTTCGAACACTATCATCCACGCTTCAGTCATCGGTCGGCGCCACTCATCTCGACTCTCGAGTGACTTGTTGCTTGTTGGGAGTGCGACCGTCGACGGCATTGCTCCAACCTGCGCAGACCCTTCATGACCCGTGTCACAAACTTTGGCCGAAAGCGCAAATACTTGGAAGCAGGTTTTACAGCCGAGCTAACGACGAGTCGAACGTCTAACGAAACCCTGCGTCCGAAGTAAACACTGCGGATGGAGGCCAAGGTGATCCCGTGCATCCCAAGAAAAAACGGAAGAGAGTAAAGGAGCCAAAGTCAGATGGTGGTGATGAACAAACGCCAATCGAGGCAAAAGGAGAGACGGGCATGAAGGGAGAAGGAGAGGTACCATCTGCTGAACAGAAGAAGCCCAAGATGATAAAAAAACACGAAGGAACAAAAAGTAGGCATCATTTTTTTCCTTCCCCGTGTAAAGCCGATTTTATCTGGCCAGGTATCGCAATCAGCGGCTACAAGAGGCGCACCGAGCAACGTCGACTCAAGAGAACATCAGACCGCCAAGCTGACACGGTATGCTTTGCGTGCCGCGAAAAGGGCCATGCTGCCAAGGATTGTCCCGGAGAGGGTCGGAGGAACGTCCACACTGCAGTCGGGATGTGTTACAGGTTTGTGCTTGCCTTTCAAAGTCGACTCTCAGTAAACGATGGACAGATGTGGTTCGGCAACACATACGTTATCTCGTTGCAAGAAACCAGAAGATCCTCTCAATCCCTTCCCTTTCGCCTCGTGTTTCGTTTGCTCAGGGAGGGGTCATCTCGCTTCAGCGTGTCCGCAAAACAAAGAAAGGGGTATATACCCCAACGGAGGAAGTTGTAAGCTCTGTGGTGAGAAAACGCATCTAGCAAAAGACTGCGAACTTCGGAAGAAAGATGTGTCAGGGACAGCCGCGACAACGATCTTCGGCACTGGAAGTGGGGCTGGTGCAGATGAAGATGATTTCCATACTTTCAAGCGAAAGAATGTAGAAGTGTCAAAAGATGAGAAGAAGGAAGATCGACGGAGGAAGCGGCTCGACGTGAGGGTGGGTTCGCACACAGGCACGGTGAAAGCGTTGGGTAAAAACCAGGCGTCGAGCAAACCAAAGAAAGTCGTATCCTTCTAGTCATCTTTGATTTTCACGCAGCAGAGAGTCTGCAGCTTCAAGGTTGAGCTCGATCGTGAGTGTATATATTCCTCTTTCGCGAAGACTTAGGGCTAACGAGTATATTTCCGATCTCCTACCGATCTTGATCATTCGTGGGGTTACTTGCCTTGCTCCTTGCCATGTGCAAGTCATTAATGCAAAGTGAGGACTAGTTACCCTCGGATTGGATAGTTAATGGCCAACTGGCCAGAAGGTGTCCGTTTCCCCGGGCCGTGCTTACATGAGGTAGGGACGGAAAGTTACGAACGAAAACACCCACTGGGTACTCTTTCTGCCATTCACGCCTGAATTCGTGAGCGTACTATCTGGGACACTGCTTCACTACTAGGTCGCTTGCGTCTTCTCGTCTACCGGGGCACAGTTTCCTTGTACTATGCCCCCGGCTTCGAGCACGTGTTGTTGTGCGTTACTCAGAGAAAAGTACCAAGGTTGATCCCACCGTGTACCGCTATCCATGTGTCTGATGCACCAAACGACAAACTTGACACCACTGTATTCATTGGTGCGCGTGAGATTTCAGCGGTTGTCATACACGACTACATCCCATGAACATCCTACCAAAGATCATTTATGGAACTGCATGGTGAGATTCTTGCGACGCATCCTTGTCATTTGCCAGTTGCGGACGTGAGCCCAGGAAAGGAGAACGTACAACACACCTCGTCGTCAGCGCCTTCTTACAAGGATTTCGTGCCGTTGATACAGGTGAGTAGGCTATAGCTGACATGTTTCAGGGGCTTGACACATCCCCTCAGCTTGTCAACCCAAGCACTACAGGTTCAGTTCTATTTATCTGTTGGGAACACGTCTGACCCTTGCTCCTCACAGGGAGGACCTCGTTGGCGAGGCGCTTGATATCCTGCAGAGGAAGCATGATATAAAACGTGACGAGATTTATATCCAGACAAAGTGCACACACGATCTCCTTCAAAGACTATGTCCCATCGAGTGTTCACATGTAATGCAGGTTCACGCCAATCGGGGGACAAGACCTTGGCAAACCAATTCCCTACGACACCAAGGATGCTATCAAAGACCAAATTGCAACGTCTCTACGAGTGTCCTTGCGCAACCTTCGGACGTCTTATATCGACTCTTATCTCCTTCATTCACCTCTAAGGACAATGCAAGCAACATTGGAGGCTTGGCGCGCACTTATGGCCGCCCAGGATGCAGGGATCGTACGCAAGATCGGCGTCAGCAACGTTTATGACGTAGGTGTTCTTACTGCTTTAGGAGAGTTAAGGAAGGTACAGGTCGTGCAAAATCGGTGGTATGAGGGGAATATGTGGGATCCTGAAGTATGGAGGTATTGCAAAGAACATGGGAATGAATATCAGTTTGTACTCTTTTTTGTCCGCCAGCGTCAGCGACTGAAACTCGATAACGGTAGATCTTTCTGGACGCTTTCTGGATCAACGTGCTTGCTCGCTCATCCAGCGGTCATAACCATTGCTGGACGATTGGACGTGACACCTGCCCAGGTTATCTTCAAACTTGCCCAGCTACATAGGATCGTGCCGCTGACGGGGACGACTGACGAATTGCACATGCAGCAAGACCTCGCGGCGGAAAGGATTGCATTCAGGGAAGATGTAGACAGCGAGATAAGAATCATCACCAAATTCATTTGGGGAGGATAAGAGCGGGATACCGGCTTGCATATCTTTTTATTCGATAGCTCAAACCTGTCCAATCAAGCTTTACCTAGGTATGTTATCAGGTGTATTACGCGGAAGCAACCAAATGTACAATGTCGTTGAAGTGTTCGTCCTTCCCATGTCCTATCCATGCGACGCCGGATACCGTCGTCGAAGTTGTTCCATCGACCACGCTCGTAAACTGGCAGAGTCGACCGGCACTTTCGTGACCGCACGTCCATCACCCAAAAACTGCTCGTGTAACATTTCAACTTTGACTGCAAACCGAATATCACGGGCTGTGAGGCCCGGAATTTTGATCGGTTTTGATTCCACGTCCGCATCAGAGGTACGCTGGTATGCCACGTCTGTATGGGTGGAAATGTAAACGCTGGAGTAATCGACGGTGACACGCGCGTGATGCTGATGCGCTCGTCAATGCACGTAAAACATGTCCCTTGCTACTCACATCTTCGTCATTTTGAATGTCTGCAAGCGCGTCGAAGAAATCGACTGCCGAACGAAAATTCTTGAAATCAAAGAGTTTGTTCAAGGTGAACACCTGAGGATCATTCACGACATTTCCAACGTGGCCAACATGCCAATGATACGACAGCAGAGGTCGTACAAGAGCCTCAAGGTCGTCGTGGTTGATGTGAAAGGTGCGCTTCCTGGGTGGTATGCTGGCGACTTTGGGTAACTCGAGGACGACTTTTTGAACGTCCGAGGAGTCTGTGATTGTTGGATAAGTAAGCTCTGCGCGATAGCAATCCTTCACCAAACATGACCCACTTTTCGACCGCGTAATCTGAAGGGCGCAACCCGGTCAGGCTGATGTTGCAATGACAAAGTTCCACTGGGCAGTCTGGCTCACCACGTCATCAAGCGTACCCGCTCCTTGGCACGCATTGGAAGAGAACTCGTCCATGGTGGACGAAGGATGCGGAAAATGGCCGGTTGTCGAGTACAGTTCGCGTGTACTGAACGATGGATCGTGACTGAATTGGAAACTTTGGCTTCCTTGCGATCAGAGTTCGACTGGTGGGCCAATGCCGATGAGCATGCTGGAGACTCCCAGGTAGTCTAAGCATCCAGCCTGTCGGAACCAAGTTCAAGCGGCGGGAAGAAAACCATGAGCATCTTATGCGGTAAATACCGGCGCAAGCGATAACATTTCGAGCACACGGGGGCACGCGTATATTTGATGCTGTGGTCCTACAAGTACTACGACGAACACCTTGGACGGGCAGCGCGTGCAGTGTACAGCCAGACGACCCGTCGGAGCAATTCGTCTTCAGCCTCGATCTCCTTGCCATCACCGCTTGTCCTTCTCAGTATCGCTCCACTGTTGTTCCCCATTGCGAGTTCATACCTGCATTCGAACCAATTCAATCATGAACAATATAGGCCAAAACACCCAAAAGGACGATTCCATGATGATGACCTGGCAATGTGGCTTTGAGCGAAAGTGGAAGGATGTGAATTTCATTGTCAGGAAGCGCTCTCGAATATGGAGTTATCTGCTGCATGGCATGACCATGTATCATTTCGGCGAATAGCGTGCTGATGAAGATGAGACAAATCGATACATACGCTCAGCCATCCGACGGTAACCAAAAGGAGTACGGGAAGGGAAAGTGCGCCAAGATAGATGGTAGGTCATGAAACCACAAGTTGGCGAGGGCGCACGGTGGGACGGACACCCGTCAAACAGGCTATTCAGTCAAAAGGCTCTCCTAGCAGCGGTATTCGCACCGTAGAAAGACCGATGGGGTACCATCAAGGGGTATCCTGGTATCTTTCGTGCAAGAAGATAAGTTCTGTCCGTAGTCAGCCAAGTTCTTTATACTAGCGAGCGGCGGTTTAAACCAACGATGCGCCGGACAACGGAACGACCGTCTTCAGCGGTGCACTCGCTCCTAGTGCATCGCAATGTAAATCGAAAGCGTGCCGGGCGATGCCCATATGGGCAACATCCTGGAACAGTACCTGTGCAAGAACATTCTCTTCAAATCGCCATGGCGTCCTCATCCAATCCAGTATTACACGGTTGCGAAGCGAAAGTATCTTGTACCGTACCGGGAGGCGGCGAGACCGAGATCGATTCCAATTTTGTCAGTTCCGCATCCTAGGGGCGACTTACGAGGATAGTTGAAAGGACTCGACGTTGGTCGTTGTGGGACGCGGGCCGCATCGGTGGAGTGCAAGGAATTGGAGTTCCCCGACTATATGGTCACAAGTAACACAGGATGGTTACGGACCAATTGCATGCACAACTGGTTCGGGTACAGGTTTGGGTGCAATTTCATCAAGTTCGCACCAGTATTGTTCGCCGTAACTCCTGTCAATGGAAGTCAGCGTAGATAGGGAGCAGTCTTAATTTGCAATCAAGTGCATTCTATCTGGTCTCCAGTAGGCAGACAAAAGAGTTGAAGAAGGATAATCGTTCTTGTTTTACTTGCGGCAGTTCAACGGGTCTTTACAAATTATTATAGCTAACCTAACCTAAACGGTCCGTGCGGGCCGTGGCCCGTGTCACGCGATTTACTTAATTTTGGTACTATTTGGTACACAAGGTCGCTCTCCTCGCAGAGTGATGATGGAATATATTCGTGTTTTCTGTACAAAATTGAACTAGGGAATACGAGCAAGTTGCAATTGATCACGACAACATGTATGTACAGCGTAGTAGCAAAGGTTGTTGAAGGCACATAAATGGCACAGCATAATATCCTGCATGACGCCAAACAATGCGTGTTTGGTTGACAGGACGCCATAAGCCGTCACGCGGCAGGTCGCGAAAACAACAAAATTAAAAATGTGCAAACCGTTAGAAAGGAGATGGCCACAGCAAATTCATGCCTCTGACATCGTTGCGCCTGTAGCTGAAACAGATGAGATAGCGTTCTGTGCTGGGGATGATACTGCCTTGGCTTCAGATGCGTCTGCGACCGCATCTGCTAGTGCACCGTTGGTAGTAATTTCACCGCCATTCTCACTTGGCTTGTTGGCACCAAGTATGGCGTGCCACTTGTCTACCAGGGCCTTTGCTCGTGCTCGGAACTTGAATTCTTCGTCGCGAGGCACCTTGTCCGGCGTTAGAGCCGCAATGTGACGCATGACCTTGCCGATTTTAGAGAACTACCGATGGAAATTGTAATCAATGATGAAAATTTCCACCCGCAACGCCACAGCAACGCACTGAGAGGAAATTGATGAGGTTTGGATGTTCGTAGTGCTCCACCGTCGTGAATAGTTGGTCGAGGGCGGGCATATCCTGCACAAATTTCGTCAGTGATGGCAATCTGCGCTGCGCGGATGACGCACTTCGTCTGATGGAGCACCCTTGCTGCCCAATAAAGCCTTCTGCAGCCTGTGTCGCCACTCTCTGACTTTGCGAGCCTCCGGATCTGCTTCCAAGTTAGCTGTAGGGAAGCAATGGTCAGGAGAGACAAGAAAAAGTTAATGTGCAATGTCCCACCATCGACTTCTTCCTCTTTCTCCCGTTTCGGCTTCTTGGAAGGCGGTGGGGCGGCTTTAGCGCTCATTCCAGCATCTTCATCTTCAACTTCCTGGTCTCCCTCATCCTCGGACTCGATCATCTCCTTAGATTTGGCTCCGTTTTTCTTCGTCTTCCCTGTAGCCACCTTTTTGTCAGTTTTCGGTTTTGGCTTGGGCTTAGGCTTCGCAGAAGCTGCATCAGCGTCCCGCTTACGCTTCTTTGACTTGGCAGGTTTCTTCGTCTCCTCGTCCTCATTCTCGGTCTCGAGCTGGTCGACTCGTGCGTTGTCTTCTTGTTCTGCAGCAGCCATCTCCAAGCTCTCCCGTTCCTTCTCCCACTTTTCGGGATCAAGGGCGATTCTATACCCAACGAGAAGGTCCGCAGTTTTCTTCTGTGGCTCGCTGATGTATGCACGGATTTCGTGCTCCTTCAATCTCGATATATCTTTTGATACGAGCCATGCACTATGCAAAAACAGTGTCGATTATCCAGACAATAAACAAGGATGATGGAGACGCACAAGTCTCCTGCGGGGAAAAATCTGACACAGTGGAACATTGTCTTCTTTCCGGAAGGTCGCTCCTTGGCGACGGCGGGTGGCACATTGTCGGGGTTCACGACCTACAGGAGTGGAAACGATGAAGGAGGGGTCATAAGGGCAAGAAGAAGACGCGACGTACCATGCCAGGCCATGGAGGAAATCCGCGCACTTTCGCTAAAACGATATCGCGTTCTGCATAATTTGTCACTGGTTCGTTGTTTTTAGGTGCCTTTTTGCTCATCACAAGTGGGAGCGTGGAGAAAGGGAGTGTTTGTGACGGAGGTTGCGCGACAGATAAAAGGGAAGGTTGAGGAGGACACCAACTTTGGGTTCTGTTCGGCTATTTCCACTTGCAGCCAAACCCCGTTTCGTTTGCCACGCGGGCCCGTGCGCCCACGTAAGAATCAACAAAACAAACGCGCGTGATATTGAAAAAAATACCATTGAATACGGTACATGAAAACAATGCATCGTCGACGTCGCAGGGGTGCTCGCAGTGGAATTGACCTTTCATGACGGCGCCAAAACAGCGAGATGGGTTGGCAGGACCGCCGTCTCACCGCAATCTTTCAAAGGGGGAGTCGGAAAATTCGGCGAAATGTCGACGTGGCGTGGTTTGTTTGTCCTCGGATAAGGGGTTAACCGGGCACTGCTTGATCAAACTCGTGAATGGGCAAGTGACCTGCCGACTCCCAGATAGTGCCTTATAACTCTGCTGGCCCGACGACACTCTTCGGGTCAGCACTAGGCAGTACAGATATTGCACGCACCTGTTCCTTTGTCTAGTGTGATGACCCTGTACCGTCACCTCCGGCGATTGGGTGGACGCAAGAGCTGTGCTGCATGTTGCAAGGAAGTGCAATGGTTATATTAACGGCCAGGCGCATCTTCGAGTCGTGCCAGTGCCCGCCGAGGTTACGGGAGAATGCTAGGACGTCGGGGAAGTGACTCAGATCAGTGAATGAGTCGGCTAGAAGGGCGATGATGGTCATGGCCAAGAAATTAAAAGGCTCGCGTTCGTTGTTGCTGCTGGCCCGTTCCTCGGGGTAGGATGATGTTTGATTCGCAGGTCAGCTGTTTCTGGGGTTCAGATGGAGTAGACGCAGCGCCAGGGAAGGACATGGCGGGAAGAACGCAAGGAGTGTTGCTAGCCGGAGTTCTCTGAAATTAGAAAAAATAATAATTCGAATCGAAAAGCGGCACTGCTCAAGCATGTTTCGCAACTTGGACGAATCTCCTTCGCTCTATGACCATGTTCTCCTCGACGCAGTCCAACGACGAGCGCTACCCGAGGGTGTTACTCCATCCTAAATCCGCCATACCATTTCCCCGACGAACTGAATAAGTACACAATTTGGTGTCCTCGAAAAGAACCTGGTCAAGGGCAACTAAGCCGGCCCTAGGCTAGCTAATGATTAACACCCTGCCGCACAGGCTACGGACAAACGCATATCAGCGTATCAAACATATCCGACCAAGAGGCGGAGATCATCTGAACAAGGACGGGATCACGCAATGGCTGACAAGGATGAGGGGGACCACGTCCACGCTGCACGCCATACGACCATGTGGCTGCCGCCCGAATCTTACCCAACGGTGCCAACGAGGAGAGCAAAGTGTCGACATCCCGCAGGAGTGCGGATCACGCAAGGCGTCGAGGCACTCCAGCATCTAGATATCAGGGCGTGTTTCGATCGGAGATGGAACCGGAGTCTGAAAGGAGACTTGGTGATCCATCACCACCACTGTCGATATGTTTGAACCCATTCGTGGAGGAACTCGAGGGGGTCAGGCAGAATTCAAGTGGTCTGACGTTTCCGCGGACAAGGACAGAGAGGTGCGCATAACTACGTATACCCTCTTCGCAACACGACGCTGAGTAACATGACAGCACTATCTCGGTCACAGTATCAATGCGCCAACTGGAAGATGGCAAAAGAACAAGGATATCCACTGGTACAATAGGGACCAGGCGGATACCGAGGCTGAGAGAGCAGCAGAGATTCGTAGGATCAAAGAGACAGAGGCAGAAGCTCTTTCTATTGCATTGCAAGCTCCATCCTCAAAATGTCACACAATTGAGACTGACATCATTTGGGTTTTCAGAGGCTTTGGTCCAACTGGAGCGAATGCTACACAGCCCACAGCAGGCTCGGCGACAACTGCTGGCGCCGCCGCTCCAACTATAGAGGAAGATGCAGCGCGTAGACCAGAGAAAGAAGAGAGGCGTCGCAGGAAGACTGAGCGTAAAGAGGAGAAACGCGCTCGCAAGGAAGCTCGTAGGGCAGTCCATGGCGAACAAGACACTCGGACGCGTTATCGAGACCGATCACGATCGCGGTCTCCCACCCGCAGAAGACGCAGTGATGAGGGAGACCGTCGCAGCCGGTCGCCTACCCGTGACCGCGAGGAGCGCCGTAACCGGATGAGGGACTACAATGAAACTGAGCGAGAAAAGGAGCGAAAAAGGCATCGGAGATTATGGGACATGAATGCCGCGAGGGATAGACTTCACCGCAGAGACAGCTAGCGGGTTCCTCAGTATGTTGTACACCTCGGTATGGGTCCACCAGGCGCACAGAACGGGACGATGATTTCCTCGCAACTTGTCTGTCTGGTACTTGGCGTCTATTCTCGATCATGTGGTTTAGTGAAAACCGCCGATGACGATCTTCTTTACAGATCTTATGGCAGGAGGTAATGTGCCTGCATTCATAGCTGCGCACAACACCCGTGAGTTCATGTGTTCGTAATCGATATACTTATTCGACATCCTCGTTTTGATGAAACAGACAGGCATATCGTCCGCCTTCATATGAGTGACATTAGGTGCTGCGGGACTTGCGTGTTGACGTATCCCGGAGACGACGACGACGACGCCCCGTGACATGCTGAATACATTGCACGACATTCAACCGAGCGGTGCACACAGAGCCAGGAATATTCGGCCGTTGCCGTCTTCTACAGTCAACTTGAGACACATTGATCTAATTTACGGAAGCCAGTTTGAAGGCAAGTTTGAAGGCGCTATCTGGAGACGTGGTCTTCCTTTTCCCTCGGTCTGTTCCACCTCGTGTTCAACATGAACTGTGTCATGTATGCATGTAATCCTGTGTTTGCAAGCTTGATTGACGCAACTGTCACTGACCAGCGTTTGGGTTTTACCTTGAAATAGCTTAGCGATCCAGACGTACGTCATGAAAGCATCAGATACGCCGCACGAACGGGTTTACGATTGCTCAGTGGCTGCTCTCATTTGTCGCGCACTGGGATGAACGGTCGCAGCATGGCCATGAAACCCTTTGTGCCAAGGTTAACTTCACCGATGTCTATATCGGTAGGTCAACGCGCCTCCATGCATAGTATGCCTGCCAGTGAATGGCATGTCGCTCACCTGTCCTACATGTGTCCTCTGCCGAAAATGGTCAACACTGACAGCTCGAACGCAAATATAGACCGCGCTACCCTCTGTGAGCGGTATTGCACCCTCGCCCCGAGAGACGTCTTGTCAGTCATGTCTACTGTCTATGGCATGCCCTACCTCCTTGAAGACAAAACCGGCAAGTTGACGGGGTCCGATTTTGTCGACATGAACGACCGTCTGCGGCTGCGTCTGAGCTGCACGGCCCAAGCGCCGACCCACACCGCGTACATGATTCACAATGCGACGCACGGGCACGATCCGTTGAACCCATTGATTGCGCTCGCGTTTGGCCCGAATAATTCGCTGGGGACGATCACCACCCGCTCAGGGGCTGCAATGCCTATGAGTCAGTACCTGGCGAAGCTTTCGCCATTGGGCAGGTTAGCGCCGATCGTGTTGACGTGTGGATCCCACCACTGATATTTGGTGTACACAGCAGCGTGACGAGGAAGTTTATTGGATCGGACGGACAGGAATACCGATGGAGCTGGCGGACCACCAAAGGTCACGAGTGGACGGTGAGTATGCCTAGATGCCGACATTCCGGACTGACTGGACGGATGTGCAGTGTACGAACCGGAGTCAATACCTTGTCGCATTTTATTCGCTGAAAGTTGCTGGCGAACCAGACTATCTTGGTTCGTCTGGTTGCATGCTGACGGTTGACGAGGCGTATCCTCACCTTGTGGCTGGTGCGTTGGCGTGACCGGCCTGACAGCCTGGATTTCCGCTCATTCACCGAACAGAGGTCCTCGCCTCGCTGACGATCATGCGGCATATAGCAGCACACGGATTGTAAAAGAAATTACATCTCGACCGATGTATCTCGTGTATCTAGTTACTGTATATCAGAGTTGCACACCCCAGATCTGCCAGCTAGCCTTATGGACTCCGGAGATAAACGGGGAGCTCGGGCAAGCCAGCCTTGGCGACTGGTGCTCAACCCGATGGGCCTGGTGTGAGCGGGAGATCTCACAGGATAGTTAAACGCTATCGCACGAGGCCGACGTCCGCATCGGGTGGCGGCCGGATACACATTAAGCGCCTCGGAGTGTTTTGTGCGTCGAGATCGACTCTAGACTCTAGTTCACGCGTTACGGCTGGGATGCCGACCGTCAACCAAGTCAGTGTTTCACAAGGCCCCATATGTGTAACGTGGGGAAAAAATAAGGGACGCCAAGGGCATTGATTGCGCAAGTCCTAGGAATCGGTGTGGGTTGGGCCTGGAGTGGATCTCGATTTTGTGTTTCTAATCTCACCTTGGTGATTCCCCTGCACGACGCGCGTGGGGGATTTCCAAGGACAGGACTGCCGACGTCTGCTTGGCGCGGGGGGTTTCTTATCAGAGCGCGAGTCCGGATGGCTTGAAACCGCGCGGTGGGAAGGACGGAAGAGATGGTCTCCTGCCCGCTTCCTTTTCTTGCGCGGGTCCGAATCGCACGTCATCGCACGCAGAATTGTTTTATGTATATATAGATGGAGATGCATGTGCGTCATATTTAATTTTTGTTTCGACATTCGCAGGTTCCCCTCGTGCTCGTTCAGTTTCTCAAGGTGTTTCAGTTGTTCGAAACGCAGCTGGCAGTCAATGCGGCGGAGAGTTCTTGACAGAAAGGACGGGAAACGTTGGCACCTGTGCAAGAGCAGGCCATTTCTGGGAGTTTGAAATTTTGAGGGAATTTCCGCGCGAGTGAGTGAGTATTTTGGCGGGCCGAGGCGGCAGAATGGTGGAGGACAACATATGCGGAAAGAAGTTACGCAGCAACGAGATCCGACAGGAGCTCGAGACGATAAAGTTGTGAATGTGATACCTCGTGGAGATAGCAGGAAGATGCATGGCTAAAAAGGAAGGCGTGCGCTATACAAGGGTGTAGGTATGGCAAGGACCGGAAATGAACGTGTTGAGACGGTCAGTCTCCCCATGAACGTGCGACAGCACCAGCGTCATGTATAACGAAGTTTGGGTCGACGGGATGCTTGTAGCGATCAGCCTTGTGTGACGAGTGGCAACGAAAGCGGACTCACCGCGTCTTGAGAGGGGGTTCGGCTGTTGGGATCGCCACTGCGACCACGTGTGCTCTGGGTTGAGCGGGGAAAGATGACGAGCCGGACGTTGAGGATCGGCGCTGGAGGGTGGGCCACGAGAGGCAGGGCATCGGAGCGGAACGAGGTGGCCGAGGACGACTTGTGCAGGGGGCGGGGTGGGGACGGCGAGGCGGCGCGACTACTGGGGAGAGTGCCGCCAGAGACGTTGCGCGAGGATCGGGACGAGCAGCCCTCTGGGTCGCGGAGGTTGAATGGGAACTGTGCGTTCACGTTGACCATCTTCCTGTGAGAGGTTGGCGGAGGGGAACGGGTGGGGGAGAGCGGGAGAAACGGACCCTTCTTTTGAGCGTACGACAGACCCGAGACACTCCTTGAGCTTCTGGTGGTCGATCACACGGGGCTGTGGGCTGCGGGGAGGGTGAGAGGGGGGGGAGGAGGAGAGGGTAGCTCACGTTGGCGTGTCATCGGACTGGGGGATGAGAGGGGTGCGTTCACCTGGCTGGGAGGGGGTCAGAGGGGGAGAGGGGGCGGTGGGACACTGACGGGTTCGTGTGGGCGATGTCGGAGACCGCAGCAGGAAAAGAAAAGGGCAAACATGAGCTCGAGTGCGAACTGGTGCGAGGTCGATTGGAGCAACTGCCAGAAAAGGAAGGAGGGGGGGGCCATGCGGTCGTCAGGCACGTTAGGGGGGTGTGCCGGGGCCGAGTGGGGGGTTGTCCGATTTAGGCGGGAAAATAAATATAAAAAATAAAAAAAAATAAAGTGGATCTTCTGATCATCGGGTGACCGGATAAGGCAAGGTAAGATGGATTTCATAAGCGGACGTGAGCATGAGACACCCTCGCGTGGCGGGATCGAGTTGGCTCTCTTTCTTGCATGGTCGTCTCTGCTACCAGCGACGTTTACTCGCCCTTCCCCGCCATGATCGTCGACGACGGCCCACAGTCCAGCGACGACGGATCCGGTCTCCACTCTCCAATCTTTGGCGCCCAGTTTCCCCCTCCACACGGTGACAGCAGTCGTAAGCTCGTCACCACCTCGCGCCCTTTTCCTTGCACTCACGTCAATAAAGTCCGCTACCACCCCGACCACCTCGACGTACACAGCGCAGCGGGCATCCTCGCCTCTCAGTTCGACTCAAACTACCTCGTACCACACCCCACCCCATCCCACCACCTCCTCGAACCCTCCCTCGACCTCCACTCCCCCCACACCCACTACTCCCACGAATACTCAATCTCGCCCCGTCTCGACGTATCCCCCCACCAATATCCAAACGCCCGTCTCCCCCCGCCCCCCTCCCACCTCAACATACCCTACCACACCCATCGCAGGTTCCCTCCCGATGCCCGCGACCACCCCTACCCCTCCCCTCCGTCCCCCGCCGCTCCCGTTCCTCCCGACTCTGATCAGCGATCGCCCCCCCTCAAACGCGATCCCGTCTCCCCACGGAGCACTCCATCCGCCACACAGCCTCCGCGGCGTGAAGGCGCCAACCTCGTCATTGCCTGTCGTCAGTGGTAAGTCTCCCCCGTCGACCCCTTCTTACAAAGCCGTTCACGTGCTTTCGAAGCCGTGCGAGGAAGATTCGTTGTGACTCCACCCGTCCGATATGCCACAATTGTGTTCGCCGTTCAAACGAGTGCCAGTACGATGCCGTCCCAAAACGCAGAGGCCCCGATAAGCGTCCCGGCACCCGTCAGCGTTCCTGCAAGAAGCGTCCCGCTGACGGTTCGGCTCCGCCATTGCCTCCTTCGAAAAGGAAGAGAACAGCATCCCGCGTTCCAGATGCACAGCAACCCCCCGAGGATCGTAGACCCCTCGATCCGCCCGCCCTCAGAACATCCGATCTCGAACAAGACGGCCACATCCGCTTGAACCAACCTTCTCTTTCACCACAGGGCTCCGATTTTTCCTCTTCCGCCCCGTCAAGAGGCTTGTCCGCCGACGCTTATCCCACGGTATGCACCAATCAGGCATACCATTCCACTCACAAAATAGCCTTACGTCCTTGCCCGCAGCAACATGACCGCCATCTCGTCGACAAGGTCCGGATACCTTCCGTCCCTTCCGTCCAGTACAACCGCAAGGAATGGTGGGATAACCTTGTCAACAGTTACTCTGCCAACCGCGACCAGTCGTATGTAGCTCTCGTTCCATTTCGAACCAACCTCTCTCAACACGTTTGTTCTCTAGCCTCAAGGACATCGCTTCTGACTTGTCTACCCTGTGCGTCTTGTGTGTGTGTGTATGTGTGTGAATCCTCCCTCACTCCTCGTCAGATTTACGACTACTGGTTATTGGCTTTCCTTTGTCGACGTCCCTGACTTTGTGCGGAGTTTGTACAGCCCCGAAGATCGGTCGTTGATGCAACCCTCGCTTGTCTTTGCCGGATTAGCTCTCGCCACCCTCATGAAATCGAGCGAGATGGAACTCAGCACTGCCGGCCGAAATCGTGCCGCTTGGCTCCGCGACCAAGCCCAAGCCTCTCTGGAGGCCTCCTGGAATGCGCAGTGGATAGACATGACCCTTGCGAAAGCCGCGTTTGTGCGTGCCCACTTTTTTCTTTCTCGCAATCGCCCGTTCTGACAGTATATCGCAGATTCTCGCCGTTTTCGAGTCTTCCGCACATCACCTTTACACCCCAGAACGCGAGCGACAGTCTCTCATTCTGTTGGATCACATCGTGCGAGCGCTTGGCTTGACCTTTTTGGACAACAACGAACCTGAGGTCTCGGCATTCACCCCCAACACCGTCCCAATCGCATACAAGAGACCGTATGATGGCATGTCCAAGGATGGCCTTCGCTCGCCGCGCTCGTCTTTGCGGAAATGTTCATGCGTTCCTGTCGCGCCGAATGTGTCCATCGCCACTCATCATTTTTCGTCCTCTTGGTCATACGCTCCACCCTGGGACCCTGCATGGACCCCCGAGGAGATGCACAAAGAGGCATGCAGACGGTTGTGTTGGAGTGCGCTCAACCTCGTTGCGAGCTATACGTCGCATTGTATTGCTTTTCGGAAAGAGCCAACGGATCTTTACCTGACTGACCCTGCCAACGTGAGTCATCTACAGCGAACACGATTCATGTGATGACACATTTGTTTAGTTCCGGCTATTGTTCCCGGGAGAGGTATCCGAGCGGGTCTTGGCCACGGACCACAAGATGCAATCGCCAAAGGACTCGATATGGGCGCTTTATTGCCGCAGCATGCTGCTCTGGAATTTTTGCACGACTCGTCTGAGGAAGAACACCTACTCGAGGGAAAACACGTCTGAGCTGGCGTTGGAATCGTGGCAGGAAACGCTTGAAATACAGAACGCGCTGGATTGTCACACGTGCAACCTCGATATGGCACTCCTGTACATGTGTCGGGAGTACGTGTACAAGTGCGTGTTGTTCCTTGCCAGTGACAGCATGCTAAAGAGTTTATGCCCCAAACAGCACGCAGATGATGCTCACCTCCATTCTGCAGACGTAAGTCATGTCACTTTGGGTTTATCCTGGCAACTGTGTTGATCTGATCCTAGACTGCATGGACGGGAGGCGGGAAACCTGCCGTCGTTCAACCGTAAGCACACGGAGCAATGGCGTGAGTTTTGCACTCGTCAGACGAAATTTACTGGCACGTTAATTGTCGGTGCAGTATACCACCAGAGCCATTTTATCAGGAGAGTTCGGTTGTCGGTCGAGCGCCTTGGAGAGGCAGACGGTGACCTGTTTACGAGGCGGCCATTCCAAGTGGCGTGGTTTGCGAGCCAAGTGTCGATGTGAGCGGGTGTGGTAGTTTTTTTTTTTTTTCGTCGGATTGAATTTTGAGACAGCTGCCTTTCGCTGTGGGAGAACGACAATACGTTGGCCGACGCGTTGGAAGTTGCGAAAGACATTGTCGTTCCGCTGGACGTGTTGAACACGTTATGGCCGTGTCCCAGTAAGTGGACGCTTCTGAATCAGCCGAGATGAAGCTCGATCATGTTACAGTGCTCCAAAGCAAGTGCGACGAGTTACGAAAGCGGGTTACGGATGCGTGTCACTGTGCAAACACCAGTCCCCCTCTTCCGCCCAACTGCTCCCTCCCGCTGCATATCAGAGGGGGATGAACTTGGCTATGCCACCCAATACCCTATACCCCCACTCGTTTGTGTTTACTGCTAGGCCTTTTCGATTCGGTACTGTACACCTTGGGGCTCCTACACATGCTTACTCCTTTTTTTTTTTTTGCGTCGCCGTTAATTCTGTTTCGTCCCTGCTCCGAGAAAATCCTTGCGATCCATTTCCACATTGTATTTTAACACACGATACCCTCTTGAAATTTTAGTTGCGCACGATCGTGAAAGAGAAGCGTGTGCGATTAATTGATTCGACGATCAGGTCCAGGATCGAAGATCAGATCGTGTTCCCCGACGTGCACGCTGCCCTGAGCTTAAATCCCTCGCCGAGTGGCGGCGGCGGCGGGAGGAGCGGATCGTGGTCACAACGGCGCGGCAGTTTCCGACCAAGAGATGCCATCCTATTCCATCTACGTCGCCCTCGCCCTCCTCCTCTTTTTCTTCCGTCGCCGTGTCCGCTCGCGTCCTCCACACCGCCCCGCCCTCACCACACAGACAGACTCTCTCAAGACCATCATGCAACCACCCAGAAACGACCTCGACCCGCCCAAGAACGACCCCTTCACCCTCACCGCACTCGCCCAATACGACGGCTCCGACGATACCAAACCGATATACGTCTCCATCAAAGGTGACCCACTCGCATACCTATCCGCGCAACGCCCGTTCTCACATGCCCATCCAGGCGATGTATTCGACGTCACGCGAAAGCGCGACGTGTACGGCGTCGGCGGATCCTACAACATCTTTGCGGGCAAGGACGGCTCGAGGGGTCTCGGCAAGTCGAGTCTCAAACTCGAGGACGCCGTGCCCGACTATAGCACCTTGCCCGAGAACGAGATCAAGGTCCTCGACGATTGGTACTCGTTTTTCTCGTACGTTTTTATTTTATTTAAACAAACCTCTACGTCTGTACTTATAATCGCAGGAAGCGGTATAATATCGTCGGGCGGGTTACGGACATGCCAGAGGCGGTCGCACGTCGTATACCCTAAACTTGTCTAGCTAGCTTAATCTTTATGCTCCTTGTTTTTTCGTTCCCGGGCCGCGTCTGGCCTCGTGACGTTCATGGGCACAGCCATTCCGCTGCGGATGACATGTTTCGGACCGGCGGTCGCATGCAAGTACCCGTTACGTCCCAGCGCTGCGCCATCAACATCACGGGTCGATGCCCATATCAACATTGCAGCCATGCTAAAAGCGCTGCGTGAACAGCGGCATCAGGGCAGAGCGTAGGTTCCAAACGTTCACATCGGATTCGTCACGTATTTATTCCATACACACCGTCGTAGACAAACGCATCGTCGAGCCCCTCCTCGAAAGAGCCAAGTAGTATAAAACGGAACGGAGACCACTCGTCATTATAGCGGATCGTAAGAAATGGGTATATTAGGCTTTCATGCTACCATGAAAATAAATGGAAAAAAAAAAAGGGCGGCAAGAAACGAGAAAGCGAAACCAAAAAGAAAAAAAAGGATACGACCCACAGCTGGGGGAAAAGATATAGCCAAAATGGTGAGCGGCAGCGAGAGAGATGCGATAAAGACCATGAATGTATTAACTACATGACAAATAATGAGATACGATGCAAGGAGGGGCTAGTCCATGCGGAATGGCAAGGCAGTACCTTCACAGGAGGCCACATTCTCGTAGGTGGATTTGGAGCAGAATGTCCTGGATAGCGCTCAGGACGACTGATTGGCAATAAATCAGCCCTGGGTCACGCATCAAACAAATATGAGGCTTACATCTGATCTGCTGGGTGTCCGTAGCACAAGTATAGTGTGCATATATCTGCTTCGTTGCTGCGTTTTGGTTGAGTGCCACGAAGCGGTGCAGCAGATAGTCGCATGCATTGTCGTAGCTATCACCGCCAATGTAGTCCGGGAAGTAATCACCTAGCGGTGAATGCGGAAGCTTCTCAGCGAACAGGTCGATCTTGTTGAGGAACAAAATCTATGCGAGGGAACGTGATGAGGTTTATCACCTGGGGCGATGCCGAAAGATGCTCACAATTGATGTCTTGACGAACCACCGAGAATTACATATCGAATCAAAGAGCGTCAGTGCTTCTTGCATCCGGTTCTGCGAAGCTAACTCAGCGGAAAACGAAACAAAAAGAAAATGTACGTACCACACTTTCATCTTCGTAAAGCATTTGATCATACTCGCTCAAACTGACTAGAAACACGAGCGCAGTCACATTTTCGAAGCAGTGAATCCATTTCTTCCGTTCGCTTCGCTGACCACCGACGTCGAACAATTTGTAAGTGAGCTCTCCAACCTTGAAGGTGGTTTCCGTGATACCGGTGGTTTTCACTCGACTCCGCAAGATGTCCTGGTCGGTGGGAAGGTATCCGGGTGCTGACATGCGTTCGATTGCATTGAAATAATAGACGGCCGAGTCGTTGAGTTGAAACTCGCGAGACCTGCGGACGGCCTCCTTGACGCCCGGGTCCCGCCAAAGTCCGCGTATGGAATCAGCGACGTCTCGCGGGAAGACCTCCCCCTCGATTTGTATCGGGAGCGCGAGAACGACCGCCCTTCGGGCATCGTTCTGAGGCGACAGAGTGATGTCGAGTTGGGGCATTGCTTCTAGGATGGCACTGTAGACATTGCGGGCGTTACAACGAAAAGGCGAGGGTGGGACAGTCGGGCATACCGCATGGACTGAATCGTATTGGAGAATATGATTTCCTTGTACGAGTCACGTTCCTGGTCGTTGTAACCACCATGATGAATGAGTTTCATCTGCTTTAACACCGTTGACTGGAGTTGGGAGGAGGTTCGGATGAGCGAACCCCAACTCGTTTCGATGAGTGATAACGGACCTTTCCAGACTCTCCTGCTCCGAGGAGCAGCATTTTGATCTCGTTCTTGGCCAACATGCGATCTTTTTTGAGCTGGTTTTCGATCTCGTCATTGCCTGGAGAGGGTGGCGAGAGAGTCAGAGCTGCGCGGTGGTGGAAGGAAGAGGGTACGCACGGGCCTTTGCCTCGCTATCGATGCCGGTGGACTGCACACAACCCATGTCGACGTGCGCTGTGGGAGGAAAGTAAGAGACGCAAAGGAGCGGATGAGTGTTGAGGAATAATTAGCAAGAGATGGGACTCGCAAAACGGAAAAACAATGCGCTTATTTCACACCACATTTTCCACCTCGGCAACCGCACGGCATCACCATACTTGGACATTGCAAATCCCACTCCGCCCCTGTCAGTGCAAAAATAAAATAAATAAAAAATTGCACGACGCCAGCAGGATTCGAACCTGCGCACTCAAAGAGTAACAGATGTTCGGGCGTTCGAATCTGTCGCCGTAACCACTTGGCTATAGCGCCGCTCGCAATCTACCGCTGCGAGGTCACGTTGGCAGTACCGACCGTCGGTGGGATTTTGTGATTGGCACGTGCCCCACATCGTCGTCCTTTCCCTGCAGTAGCAGAATGTCAAGCGGTCTCATAGAGCCACAAAACGCCTTGGGCCTGCTCGACGTGCCCACCAACGACCCCCCTCCGCCCTATCCGTCACCAGAACGGCGCTCAAGAGCACCCGGAACCTCTCGCAGACAGCGTGCATCAGCCCACATCTCGACACAAAGCACTCTATCCTCGCCAGATTCGGGTGACGCCATCTCTCCACCTCTTCACCCGTATTTCTTCCCCGCTTCTGGCGGTCCCAGTGAAGTCACGCCATTGCTTCGCCCTGCCTTGAACCGACATCGCGCCAACTCCCATGCCAGCACAGTCGTCTCTTCAAGTTCATTCACTCAAACCGTCCTCTCGTTCTGCCAAGACTCTGAAAGCGACTCGGATGTCGATATCTTCGAAGCCCTGAGGAGTGAGCATCTCAATGACGTCGGGCAATCCCGGAACGCATCCCATGGCAGACCAGGACGCTGGTCACTCCACAAACGTGCGTGGGCTAGGTATTTCCACCCAATGGGCCGCAAGGCCTACCACGCTGCCGTCTTCCACTTGATGGTCCTCAATTTTCCCTATGCGCTGATTGCCTGGTTATATTTATTTGTCTTTACCTTGGTGAGTACTGCAGTCCCGTCTTCTCATCGGGACGGCTGGCTTCTGAGCGGTATGTGCTGGTGGCTAATGTCCAGTTCTAGACCGGTACGACCCTTCTTATCACGTTGCCACTCGGAGCCCTCTTGTGCTTCCTTGATCTGCTCGGGGCCAGGGCATTCGCTAGAGGCGAGGTCAGCATTTTGGCCACCCTATCGCCAGACTTGTGTCCTTATCGCCTTTTATTCTCAGCTTGCATTACAAACAAAGTTTCATGGCCCCTTAGCCTACCCTCCACCATATCCCCCTAGACCAATATTTCAACGTGTGCGCGCTCCCGAGCTACCCGCGGCCGAAAACGGTGCGTCAGGTGTGCAATATGAAACGTCCTTTTACAAGAACGCCTACGCTATGGTGGGTCCATTGCCCATCTCTTGGAAACCGATGCTCACTCTGCCCCCACCGCCAGTTCACCGATGCGACGACGTACCAAGCACTATTCTACTTTCTCGTGATCAAGCCCAGCATCACTCTTTGCATGTCGATAGCGTTGGTGGCGTTGGTTCCAGTCTCGTACGTGCTCATTCTGCCCGCTCCCCTGATGCTTCGGCTCGTCCGTAGGCTAGGGATATGGCAGGCGAATGTTGCTGTAGAGGGACTCTATCACCAGGTCACGTAGGCCGGCATCCGTGTAAATTCTAATAGCGATTACGAGTACATAAAGGATGCAATCGCTTGTGAATATGTGGCGTGGTTTATGAACCCACGTTTTAGGCTGACGCGTCTTGACTTGCTTCAAGTTCCACCTCATCCAAGTCGCCCCACGACTCATAGCCGCAGTACGGATCCGTCCGCCCATTCAGACTGACTCACTCAGTGGACGTCTAGAACTGCTAGACGCTGGATACAGCCCTACCCTTGTCCTGTACACAGCTTGCGTAGCCACCATACATCGCTTTAGGCCCCAATTCATAATTTGTACTCACACTCCCACCACATCCTCTTCAGTCCTCTCGACGAGTCGTAGCATTGGATTATACGCTGTCACAGATATACCCTCACTGTCATGGACGCTCTCAAGTCGCTCGTGCAACCCCTCGTCGGCGGCGCAGGAGGTTCCTCAGTCATTGACGGCGTAAAGCTCGTCGTTTTAGGAGGCACGGTCGAGACAGCACGTAGGGTCTCTAGCTCTGCATGGTATGTTTCCAGGCAGAATCCTCTCGACCTCATACTCACTCCTCACCCCCTCGTCGCAGGTCTCACTTTATCAACTGTAAGCGCCGCCCTATGGACGACCGACTCAGCTGACGCCTGTTTTATAGCTTTTTTCCTCACCGCTCATTTCTCTGAGGAAGACTACCCTTATGACTGGCTCATGCTGTGGCTCTCTCGCCGCCCAGAGTGGCAACGCTCTAGGGAGTTCGAGACGACCACCCGAACGACGACCCCGGCTTCTCCGGCACTCAGACTGCCGACAACTCCTTTGGCGACGAGGACGAAGACGGTGATGAGGATTCGCCCCCCGGAAAGGTCAAGACACGCGTGGTCTTCCAGCCCACGCCAGACACGACACACACCATTTATTACAGGGGTCACTGGCTTAGGGTGCGCCGTAGCAAGAAGACAGATGGCAGCGGCTGTGAAGTCCTGTCAATAAGGTCCTCGCTCTATTTTTATCTCAACCCGTGCCAACTAACACAGTCCTCACGCAGCGTGGTGGCCCGTAGCAATGCCATCCTCAAGCAGCTCGTCCTCCAAGCAAAGAAGGAATACGAGGCAGAGGCCATCCACCGCATTCAAATCTATTTTGCAGATTCTCATGGCAGTTGGCGCTGGACAGATTCGCGTCACAAGCGTCCCATGTCGTCTATCGTCTTGAACCCAGGTGTCAAAGAGATGCTTCTCAATGATGCTCGCGACTTCCTCAAGTCCGAGAAGGCATGTCATCTTTTTCGTTCTAATACCGTGGCTTACTTAATGACTCTTATCTCCAGTGGTACGCCGACCGAGGCATTCCATTCCGTCGTGGCTATCTCCTCCACGGAGTCCCAGGATCAGGGAAGAGCTCGCTCATCCATGCGATAGCTGGAGAGCTGATGCTCGACATCTATACCCTGTCCTTGTCCTCGTCATGGATCAGCGACAGCACCCTGACTACGCTCATGGGTCGTGTCCCCGCTCGCTGCATTGTCCTTTTGGAAGATTTGGACGCGGCCTTTACCCGCAGTGTCACCCGCGACAAGAGTTCTAATGGAACTCCTGATTCGGGAAACAGCAACGGAGAGGAGGCCACCGTTCCAGAGCAGCCCTCGACGTCGAGCGGTCGCCACAGACGTCACAAGGACCACATCTCGGATGTCAACACGTTGAGTCTGAGCGGTCTTCTCAACGCCTTGGATGGCGTTGCCGCTGCAGAAGGCCGTATCCTCTTTGCGTGAGCCTCGGCAATTTGTTTTGGTGGCACTCAATTGACCACGCTTGCAGCACTACGAATCACCTTGAGCGTCTCGATCCTGCACTGTCGCGTCCTGGTCGTATGGACGTCTGGATCG
Source organism: Boletus sp. NGJ (assembly GCA_019096195.1). Classification (NCBI taxonomy): domain Eukaryota; kingdom Fungi; phylum Basidiomycota; class Agaricomycetes; order Boletales; family Boletaceae; genus Boletus; species Boletus sp. NGJ. Next base: position 293,913 of record JAGTXK010000054.1, read on the forward strand.
AGTTTAAGAACTCTTCCAAATGGCAGGCGGAGGCTCTCTTCCGTAACTTCTTCCCGTCGACCGACAAGGATGACGAACCCATAGAGGGTGACTTGGAAGGCATCGAGCTCCCCTCGACGCCAGCGCCTCGGTCGCCATCCTTCCATTCTTCTACTTTGTGGTCCATGTCGCCTTCATTCTCCTCGTCGACCTCGTCCCTTGCGTCCTCAACCAGGAACTCACAATCCCCGCCGGAGTCCATCGCCGGCTCCGAGGCATTTGGTGCGAAGAACCAGGCATATCTCCCACCTCCCGTTGAAGAGCACATTGCTGCTTGCCAGCACTCTGCCAAGCCCTTGGATGGTGACACGCTTGCCCAACTGGCAAAGAAGTTTGCGGACTCGATCCCTGACGACGAGTTCAGCGTTGCGGCGCTGCAGGGATGTGAGTTTGTTTTCGGCAGGCCGGTTGTCTTGGCGGGAATAAAATCTTTACTGACATTTTTGAAACTGTAGATTTGCTCAGGAACAAGTCGCAACCTGAAACGGCAGCAGAAGGGGCAGCTGCCTGGGTCGTCAGCGAGAGGGAAATGAGGGAACGTCTGAAGAAGGAAAAGGAGGCTCGTGAATTCAAGGAAAAGCTGGAAGTGAGTGCTCGGCGTAAATCTGCGCTTGCCGAGCTTTCCACCACTTGCCTGTATGTCCGAGATCGTGTCGCTGATCGTTTTCGTGTACAGCGCGAGAAGAGGAGGAAGGAACTTATCGAGAAGGAGAAAGAGAAGGCCGAACTCGAGAAGAAGGAACTCGAGCTGACCAAGCTCCGTCAGCAGCTCCAGGAACAAGAGAGCAAGAGCAAGGCCGACTCAGATAAGAAGGAAGACGAATCTAGCTCCGTTCCCACCGTTGAGGTCCCCAAGGACGAAGATAAGAGTGAGAGCACTACGGACGAGGACAGCGATGAGGAGAGCGTTCCACCTCCCTCAACCCCTCCTGAAACGGCTTGGATCACGGTCACGGAAAGATCTAGTTGACTATCTGCGACCCCCGCCGCTGTCGAGATGGACGTCCCTCGATCCTCAAGTTCCCATCATAGAGCCGACAGCAACGATTCATGAGGATGATCCTAATTCTACAGCGACGGATACCCAAGAACATACCTCCGCTGCTCAAGTCGTGGCCGAGTGCCAGCTTCAAATGGCGTCGAGTACGCTCATACTCCGCCATGCTGGCGGTTTCGCCCTAGTGTATTCTATGCTGCATTTCTATTTCTTCCATTTGTATACACTGCTCTTGCACTTCAAGGTCACTGGGCGGCGCAAGCAGACCTAGTTTTTCTTTCTTTCTTTGCACAGGTTTTCTTTGTCTGCTCTACAAAAGTCGACATCAATCCCGATCCCCCATCCACCCCCATCGCCGCATATGCTGACACTGTATATATCCAGGGTTTTCTGATCGTGTATACTTGCTTTTCTTAAACAAACCATCGACCTTCTTGACTCGCATCTAATCCCCCTGCCGTGTCATTACCTCATATTACCCTGATCAAATCACACAAGTCATGTTGGATCCGCTGATGGATGAATCCATGGACGTTTTTCCATAAAATGTTATACATTGTTGATTGAGTTGTGCATAAGATCGTGGATACGATATCCATCGTCTGTTCAGTAGGCGCTGACCTGCTTCGGAAGACCGGATGGGAAATATTGTTCGAACAAGTCGGGGTAGTGACGTTGGGCGACGTCGGGATGGCTCCTACACCGCGTCAGTTTTTGGTCCAACCGTCGCTGCTGATAGAATGGTCATCACGACTTACTTGACACGACCGATCAAATTGACTTTGCCCGAAGGCTCGCGATCGAATTCGCTAAAGTTGACGGCTGTAGGATTCGAATATAGGAGGGGGGTCGATGGTGCACGCAGCGAGATGTAGTCACGTACATTCTGTCGTTGCAAGATCACCTCTCAGCTCCTTGAGTTTCAGGATGTCTTCCGGGACTGTTGTGTTTGCGCGATTTGAACGTTCACGTCAGTGATTTCGTTCTGCAGGGTGTAGAGGGACGTACAGTCGAGGACTTCATCCGGGGAGACGTGCGTTCATGCTGATGTTGTGGAAAAAGGGCACAGAGTAGCGGGCCGTCGAGCCGACAGGGGGTGAGAGGACGCGGTGAGAGGTGGCGCGTGCGAGACCACGCGTGACGAATTCGAGGGCTGTTGATGAGTGCATCAGTAGAGGGTCTAAAACGGGGCTGAAAAAGTCGTCACTTGCCCTTTCCAATGTTCACGACAAAGGTTCCGGGGATGGGGGGTGCGTCAATCCATGCGCCGGAAATGTTCTGGACTTGGAGACCGGGGTGAGGAGAAGCTTGGAGGAGCTGTAATGAGGGTCAGGCGTGAACGAAAGATTCGACGTTGCCTTGGGGAAGCTCTTACGAATGTGAGAAAGCCAGCATCATAGTGAGGACCGACGCCTTGATCGGTGAGGTGCCCATCGTTGGCTGGGTACTTGACAACCTGGAAGTGCGTCTCGGTACCGGGTGCGATAAAATCTCTCGTCTCAAATCTTCATCTCACCTTGCCCCGGTGCTGCATCAACTCGTCTCTATCGTAGAACTTGTTGAGCGCATCCGACGGGAGACCAAACGCTTCTGCGAGTAAACCGATGAAGCGATAGCTCAGTTTCTGCACGTGAGCGAGGTAAGTTTCCATGGTATTTCGGAATCCTGGTAACAGCCGTTCGTCGGGCCACTTGAACCGGATGGATTGTCAGGGTCGCGAAACCGTCGGCCAGGATAACGGGTGATCACACACCTGGCAAGGTCCCCACAATCGCAAGTATTCCGGAGCGCCAGGTCTCCACTGGGTCTCGTGGGGGGTTGCGAAATCAAACTGTTCTCTATGGTCTGTCTTGCCTTTCGTGAACTCTGCGCCGAGCTTTGAGTACCCCAAGAAGTGAGGGGAGTTGGCCATGGAGATGTTGTGTTTTGCCTCTTGCGGGAGATCGAAGAGACGTGGGATGTACCCGATAAGATCGTCGACGACTTGCTGCGGTACGGTGTGGTTCTTTAGGTAGAGAAAGCCGACATTGACGAGAGCGTGTCTGAGCTGGTCGATGAACTCGGGCTTATGAGCCTGGTCATTGGTGAGGGCAAAGTCGAGGACTGGGATGCTGGAAAAGTTGGCAGCCATGCCGTGTGTTGGACAGAGGATATGCTCAGTCAGCTCAGCACAAAAGTTACTATGATGCCAATATGAGGAGGTATCGCGCTATTCCCAGCTTACATGGGTGCTGATAATTCTTTTCACACCTCGACTTGAACTGGACTGGGGGGGGGCACTATCCATAGATTATGTTCAGTAACTCTAGTCGGGACGATAATAGCATCGAGAAACGGAATGCAGGTGTGGACGAGATAGAACCAGCGAGCAGTGAGTGACCCAGACCCAAAAAAAGGTACACGACGTTTCATAGTGTACAGCCTCACTAAAACACCTAGTGTCCGAGGCTGGGAGAGAACACGAGTGACCGATAAGATCTAGAGTAGATCACACGCCTGAATTTATGGGTGCTCCAACTTGACGCGAATCTTGGCTTGGCGTCGACGCCTTTCCACGATGAGATAGCTCACTGTCGATAAATGATTGATGTTAGCACATTCATCGCAGAATGTATTACTCACCGATGATTTTCTCGAGGGCGGCGGCGGCTTCCGGTTTGATTTCGAGCCATGCATGCCGGGACATCCGGAAGACAAAGAAGTGGCGTTTGAACGGATGGTATTCCGCGACTGGAACCTTGTCTTCGTCGTCAGCTTTCACAAGCTGGAACTTAAGAAATCAGTCCAACTTGTCCCCGCAGACAGGTGTGTTACACACCTGCAAGTAACGCTTGTGTGTCTTCCAGCGGTACACGACACCGTCCTCGCCTGTGGTAAATACGCCACCGCTTTGGCAATATAAGATTTCCCGATGCACGACGAATCGAAAGTTGTACGCACATGTTGTTACCGTCGCACTTGACGAAATCTGCGGCCCGAATCCACTCGCCCTCTGCATCAGGCGTGTTGAATCGGACTTTGACCTCTTTTTTCGGAAGGGACTCGATTTCGGCGACGCAACTCACGATACGGTTTTCATAGTCGTATTTATTTATTTTGGTGAGGTGAGGGTGCCAGAACCGGGTGACGACCTCATAGTAAAATTTGTCATTGTCCAAGGAAAAGGTCGTATTGCGAACGCTGTTGGTAGCAAAAGTGAGCTTGTGAGGAGGGTCGACCTTCTTTGGGGGAGGCATGGAAAAGTGGTGGGACTCGCTAAGTAGTAGGAGAGAAGATGGTTACCAGAGGGGTATCAAGCAGCGGAATGATCGAAACACGACCTCGCGTAATAAGCTGGTGAGAAGTGGGAATTGGCCGCCGCAGCTGACTGCCTCTGTGACCTTCCTGCGCAACTTTTTTTTTTTGATAACGATCACAGGAAACCGCGGGATGCGCAGGCGAGATATGGCAGTGACAGTTCCGCTCCGGCACTGTCGACGCGAGAAAGCGTCAACGGCTCCGTCACGACAATGCGTGAAGCCGGCGATGACATCTGAGCAACCGGCAAATAGGTTAAAGAAGTTTTGTAAACCTGTTCCCATACATACCTGACCCGCGTGCACGATGGCAGTGAGAACCAGAGGGGGGAGTGTTTTGCCGTCGTGGGCATGAGAAATGTGTCGGGGAGTGCGACACCTTCAACCCAAGTTGCACGTGGAACTTCCTGGACGAAAATACAGATTAGCCATTCATGAATGCTTGAGCGTGAGGTCGTACCCAGTGTCAGAACCAAATGGCCGCAAATGGCAACCTGTACAAGTTCACTGGACTGTCTTATTTTTGCGCTGATCTGCGTTTCGCATGTTGTCCAGCATTTCATTCGGCGCGAGTCCCAGCAGATCCTCATCGTCGCCCGCCCCGAGTTCACCCACGTCCATCGTTCTCGCGGGTCTCGACGACGAACTGCGTGATGCCCACCGCGTCCTCTCCCATGGCCAAGAAGAAGACCTAAGATATGCCCTCAACCGTGTCCTCAACAGAGTGGAAGAGCTCGTGAGCCCACGTCCAACTTGATTCCAACCCGACAACCTCTCAATCGATCCCCGATCTCTCCCGTTTTATAGTCTTCCTTTCTCAAGACAGCACTCAAGAACCAGACGGAACTAGAGACACAGTTGAATCTCGCAAAGTCGAATCTCCAGCTCATCATATCCAACAATGAGATGCTCGAAGAGGCTCTGAAGAGGGAGACGCCATACAGTGCAAGGGATGTGGGTTGGCGTCGCTGGAGTGCACGCGAGGTTCAGGATCACAACACAGAAAAGACGTCTGAAGAGCGCCCTCGAAGCCTAGATTATGGTCCCGTTGAACGAATCAGGGGCACCCTACAGTTCCGTCCACTGCGGCCGTGGTACTCGTCAATGGTGTCCAACCACCAGCACGGACGAGCTCCACTCCTCAACCGACAACGATAACGAGCTGGCAGGAAAGCCGTTTCTTTAAATTTCGGTTCAGTAACGGTGGGTCGGATACAGGCACATCCAAGCTATCGCTCATACGCGGACAGGTGCTCGATCACCTACTCTCTCCCCTCATCCTTCGCATCTCACCTCACCCTCTCTTTCCTCCTTGGTGCCAAATGCACGAGAAAAGGAGATGGAAGAGTTACAAGAACAACTCGAGCGTGAACGTCAGGCTCACAAAGCCGCAGATGTGGCCAAGGCTGCACTGGAGGCAGAGCTCGAGTCGCTGTCACAAGCCTTGTTTGAAGAGGTAGATCCTTCTTCTCTGACAGATTCTGTTCGTCTGAAAAACCCTCAGGCGAACAAGATGGTTTCTACCGAGCGTATGAGAAGAGCCGAGACTGAGGAAGAGCTGTATCAAACGCGCTTGGAGAAAGATGCACTACATCAGGCACTCAAACTGATAGAAGGAGAGAACGGACGATTACGCAACGCAAGTGCCCCGCCTGACACGCCTCTGGGTCGGATTGATCAGTCGGACACACCACCCGTAGTTTTGCCTGGGCGTTTGAGTCCAGAGCAACACTCGTCTCGGCCACCGTCTAGGCCATCGACCGACAAGGTTACCACTCCCATCGCACCTTTGTATGAGATACCCGGACACCTCGCCGGCTTTCAGCTCGAGCCTGCACCCAAACCGTCGCTAGCTGGGCTGCATCGGAAAACCACGTCATGGGAGGAATCGGTAATCGCTGATTTGTCCGTCAGCTCGCTCAAAGAATCATTGCCAGTGACTGGTGCCCAGTGATGAGCGCTGAGCTGGGGATGGCATCGTAGCGACCGATCCTTGATTTCCTCGCATTGGCTTGCGAGTTGTGTTTGACCTGTTATACACATCCACTCGCAATTAGTACAACCTGGTATTATAGTACGCTAGGGACATCTGTACACTTGAACCCATATCGCTGGTCTGGTTTGGCTGTTCGCCAGCGGACTACTCCGACTCGAATGTCGATCACGTCCAAAGGTCTAAACTTCATACCTTTGCGGTACAATGTCAGCTGTCCGGTCGAACACACAACGCCGTCCGGTTGCGCCTCCAACCCCGACAGCGCAACCAAAACCCCAAATCTCCCTTGAGGAATGGGAAGCCAAAGCGCCCTTGAGCGACCTCGCTCTTAAGAGTGTTGCTGCGATTCAAGCAGCGAGCGAAAAGTCACCCCTTCCTTTAAAAGTGAGTGCCAGTCGGTTTGTCCCTGTGAGAGGAACTGTCTAAATCCAAAGAGGTCGCTATCGAGGACGATGCCTCGCGCCCACCAACTCCCGGTTTACGTTCGACGAGCAAACTCGGTTCAGGTTCCCGACCCTCCACTCCCGTTCCTGCGTTTACGCGTTCACTACCTTTGCATGCTCTGGATCCCAGGGTGCCCATACAAACGCCTCAACAATTCTATGATTGGTTCGCACAAGTCGATCGTTCCGTTGCGCATAGCCAAGAGGCCCATTTCAGGGCGCATGTGGCCATGGTAGCAGAACATCTGGGTACAGCAGACATGTTGCTCGAACGGCTTGACGAGGTGGAGACGGAGGTGGATAGCATGCTGGAGGCGTGGAGAGGCGTCGAAGAGGGTGGGAGGAGCTTGAAAGATGCTTGTGAACGACTTCTCGAAGACAGGGTCAGTTGTGCACATGATCTGGGTTCTTGTTCGCTGATATACTTCGCGACTGGTCTCAGGACAAGTTGCTTGAGCTCACAGACGAGATTGACACTAGGCTGGAGTATTTCCAAGAGCTCGAACACGCGACTCGGATGCTTAATCACCCTGGAGAATCACTTGTTCTACAAACTGACTTCTTGTACATGGTTGAACGTGTCGATATATGCATCGAATATTTGAAGGCTCATGTGCGTTCTTTCGCTAGTCACCATCACATTAATGCGTCCAGTATTGAGGACAACGCATCTAGCGATATTACAAGGAAGCAGAGGTCTACCTGTTACGCTTCCAGCAATGCATGACACGCGCCATGACACTCATCAAAATGTTTTTTGTTGGCTCCCTCAGGGCCCTCACAGCAGACGTATCCAAACGTTTGTCTGAGAAGGTACCCCAATTGCTCTGTGTCTTGTACACACTCCAGTTAACCCGACAATAGGATGTATCTGCTACAGCACAGATGCATTTATTGTATACCAGATTTCGGAGTGTTACACCTCAACTGGCACCTCTCCTCAACGAGCTCGAGCGGCGGGCGACTGCGCATCCAGAAGAACTCTCCGCTCTCTTGTCCGAATGCCATTCAACCTACTTCATTGCACGCAAGACCCTCTTGGTCGGACGTTTGGTAGAAGAAATACGAGGGCTGGATCCAACACACACCGAGCTTGTCGAACTTGTAAACATCCCTTCTTCTATAGAAATATCGTCATTAATTTTTGTTTTATAGACAAATGCGGGATGCGCCTATTTGAAACAACTTTGTACGGACGAGTTCAATCTCTTCCGCGAGTTTTTCGATTCCGGAGAGGATCAACTATAGTGAGTCGTATCGGTCACTACTCCTATTCCCTTTGATTCAGCCGGCGTCTGTAGTCCTTACCTAGAAACGCTCTGTGATTACCTCTACGACGATCTCCGCCCTCGTATTCTTCATGAGACTCGACTCACTACGCTCTGCGAAGTTTGTACCGTCCTTCAAGCCTTGATGGTTCTCGACGTCGTCGATCTCCCTGAAGAGCTCCCTGACGAGCTTAATGTGGACCTCGACCACCGGAAGGCTAGAGGCCTTGGGAGACTTCACATCAGCCACTTACTACAGATGGTTCTTCAAGATGCTCAGACTAGACTGTTTTTCAAGGCTCAGAGCTTGATTCAGGCTGATATTAGGTACTATGTTCCAAAGCCAGAAGATCTGGCATACCCAGATATACTCGTAGGTTTGTTGTTTATGACTTGTTGTTTCCGTGGATTGAAGGATCGCTCACAAACCACTGTAGCCGTAAGAAAACCTACTTCTCAGTTCGACATCAGGGAAAAGGAAAGTGTTAGTCGGTTGTTCCAACTTTCCTCCTTGGACAAGCAGGAGACGTGGTATCCAACCTTGCAAAAAACTGTTTGGGTGCTGTCTCAATTACACGATTTCGTCAAGGTAATACTTTTGCACACACTCCAATTGCCGTAGTTAATGTATATCGCTAGCCTGCCATATTTGAAGACATTGCTCAGGAAGCTGTGAGCCTGTGTCGACAGTCGCTCGTATCGTCGAGTACCACCATAGGGCAACGTAACGCTCCTGCAAGCACACTCGATGGAGAACTCTTCCTTGTTCGACATCTCCTGATCCTGAAAGAAGTCACAAACAATCTTGACTTGGCTGGGAGAGATATCCAACGGCAAACAGGCCAAGGTGGTGTGACAGGTGAACACCTACTGGGTTACACCTTGGAGCCTTACTGACGACGGACACGAACAGACGCATTGGCTTCCATTCTTAACAGGACAACTGCGTTTCTTCCCGACGCACTCTTCGCATCCCTCGGCATGCCACGTGGATACGAGAGCATGACGGATGCCAGACATGTAAGTTGCTGCTCATACCGTCTGGAAGTTCTGCCGCATGGCATCTCCCATTCCCCAGGAAATAGACCAAGACCTCAAACGTGCCTGTCAAAACCTCATCTCACTCTGCGCCAAGGGTCCGTGTGAACCTCTCCAAGAATGGGTCGGCCGTGTGCGCGCCTTCAATACCTCCCGTACGGTTGCCCCGCTGACGAATCCACCGGAACCGGTTCCGCTGCTCACCGAACAAGACTGGGCACGCCAACCCGCAGCTGAAGAACTGCATGCAAAATTTGTTGAATCGTGCGAACGCGATCTCAGGGCAGCGGTGACGAAGCTCCGGTTATACTTAGAGGACAATCGGACGGTGTCGGTGTTGCTCACGCATGTGAAAGAAGCGGTTGTGGATGGGTATATGGGGTATAGAGAAGTTGTGTGGAACATGTACGCGGGAGCCTTGAAAGGGGTTGTGTACTCGGAAGGGAGCTTGAAGGAGAGATTGAGTGTTATTTGTGATGAATGACGACGTTCGTGTGGTTCGGTGCACGTTGCGATAATGCGACATGATGGACTATTGTCAAACGTTTCTCTCGAGTACGCACGAGCTCACCTCAATTATCTAGTAGCGCTGTGAAGAACTCGAATGGAATAGATGTCGTCGTACACATCACTTATGCCGACCATGATAACTTTTGATGGAGGGTTATCCTATAGCACCCCCTCACTAGTCCCCTTGTTGAAAAAAATAGCACCACTATCTGTCAGTCGATATTGCAACGCGGCCGAACGGGTGATCAGAGGATATGAAGGTTTGCTCTCCACAGGACCCAAGTGCAGACACAGCTGTATGGTGTATGTTTGATTTCGTTCGATCAGATCAGGGTCTGAAGGGACTCACCTCACCACTCACAGCACCACTGCGGCCGCTTGATAGGGGTCTTACCTCCACATGGTAGGAGCACAATTGCAAAACATGTTGGAAAAGGGGGTCAGGTTCTGATCGATTGAGGACATGGTGTCGTATCAAAAAGGTTGCGGCCTCCTGACAGGCCCACGTCTCTTTATTAGCATGTTTAGGACGATAGAGTATGTCCTACTACCTTCAGACACAACGCTCGTAGCGCACGACAAAGTCGTGACAACTCCAGAACGGAATATCCAAGCCATTCGAGGGTTGCGATATCGTCCAAAATGACGAGAGTTTTTGCATCCTCCTGTCCACTACGCAGCTCCGTGGAAACGAGGTCGAAAATGCGCCACAATCCCAGTCTTGTGTCTCTAGAGCTCGCGTCAGGTTCTTCAGACTCTTCCGACTCCTCGAGGTGCGAATAGACATCAACGAACTTGAACCGGGCGTTTTGCGAGATGTTCAAGTTCTTGACAATGTCTTCAATAATATGGCAAAGTAGATGCTACTCGCTACGCACTGACTTGGATGCCACTGATTTAATTCGTTCAATGTCCTCCGAAACGGAGAGGAAGAGACATCGAGATCGCTTTGAATCTTTTAGACGCAGATTTAGAAACCTGTGGATCAAAAAGTCTGCAGGAGCCTGCAACTCGTCAGTAATTAATACAAGTCCAACGTGAGAGGCGAGGTCTGCAGGTGGAAATGACTGCATCGTTCTCGAACAAAATCTAATCAATGTACTTTTTACCAAATCGGTCTTTCTAGAAGCCTTTGGTCAACAGGCGCAAACAACGTCTCCCCGTCTTCACCACGTAAAGTTACGGTCCTCGTTGGCAGCAAGATTAATTGAAGTGGGGTTAGTCTACCAATCACTACAAAACCACACTCGGGTTGATATAGCACTCTTGAATCCACAGACGGAAGTCGGGTCGCGCCATGACTGAGGAATCGTTCGAGACACTTTTTGGGTCTTGTGTACTTGACGTTCTTACCCCAGATACCTCGATATCGTTCCCGGAGGATGTCATCGCAGACGATTGGCTCATGAGCGTCAAACAACCTCACGCGGAGAGAAAGCAGGCATTCTTCGGTGAGGTACATTGTATACTCATCGTTGCACCACACCGAAACTCACGGGTGTCTAGATGAGCAATTGAATCTGTTTCTTGTGATGCACATCAAGCATCCATCTCTCAATAACACACATGATCGCCATAGTCCTCCACGGTCCCTTGTGGACTTGCTCAGTCATATACAAGTATCACTAGAAGCGACCTACATCTCTAAAACGCCAAACCAAGATGTACCGGACGTCCGTCCTCGCACGTCATCCGTTCCCAAGGACCGCCCGCTCTCGCTTCATCCCTCGATATTTCCACCTAACACTCCTAATCCGATCCCATCAACTACTGAAAGTGACCGTAAATATGTGCAATCAGAAGGAACTTTACTCTTTTCTAGTATTTGGGGAACGAAAAAAGCAACAAGAGAATCAAAGGAGAAGTTCGCACTCCTGTTTTCCGAAACCCAAAGAAGCTGGATCGCCGTCTATGAGTTTTCCCTGATTGTGTGTGAGTAAGATCATGATATCCTTATGTTTGGTGCGGGTATATTGAACTTCTTAGCCTATCTGCGCCTTCCCTTCTCCGACCCTCTGCTTTGCCTGACTGCATCTACTACATTACGAGAGAAGGCTCTCTCTCTCTCTCAGTCAGCTCACCCGCTCATTACATACCTGACCAGAGCAGGCATGGTTTCTCTTCTGGATCCGGGAGCCGTGATGGGTGGTGAACAGGTATCCTCCATTCTAGACCCTTCTTGGGAGTGCAGTTGTAAATGTGGACCATATGCATTAAAGCAAATTCCGAATAGGATGAAGATAGGCAAGTGTGAAGACACATTGTGTTACAAATCATATTATTTGTCCCTTTATTTCTACTATTTTTCCTGATTTTATACAATGACTTTTATATTTATCTCCTATAATCCAATTCTCCAAAATGCTCAAGTCCATCTATAGATCTAAACTCACAGACCTCATGGCATCCCCATGGCATTCCCTCTGACTCATTCTAGGTCTAGATCACCTCATGCTAGCCTCATGCCCCTATCTATAACTCATCCACCTCATGTACTCCTCATAACTAGCTTCCCTTTCATTCCATGGGTGTACTGATACACATGTTATCCTTATGTTAGCCTCACCAATCATACATGTAGCATAGCATATTGATAGATCTAGTGTACACAGATGTAAATCCCAAAACAGTATACAGTGACTTCCAAACCTGTTCCAATACCTAACTCTGATGCCACCCATGGGAATTTCACTTGGCTTTGGTGGGACAAATAATAGTACATACCCTTGGCTACCTATGGGCGCTTGGATCATGTGATTTTATCCAGAGGAAGTGGAGATATGGCTATTTTAAAACAGCAACTACATTGGAATAGTTTTGGAACTTTTGATTATCATAAGGGTATTTGGTATATATCAGTACTTGGTATATCCTCCTTTGGCTTTAAGCACTGCCTGAACTCTCCTAGGCATGCTTTCAATCAATCCCTGACACACCTCAGCTGGTATCTCATTCCATTTCTCCTGAGTTCTTCTCCACAACTCCTCTATTCCCTTAGGAGGCTCCTCATAGTCTGCCAGCTTCCTTTTGAGGTGAAGCCAGATATATTCTATGGGATTGAGGTCAGGAGACTGTGCAGGCCATACCATGGTCCTAAATTCCTGCTCTTCCAGCCACTCCTTGACCTTTTTGCAAGTATGCTTGGGATCATTATCTTGTTGAAAGATAACATCAGAAGGATTCAGATCATAGAACTCCAAGGGATCCTGGAGTTCATCCTTCAAAATTTGAAGGTAGAGATCACCATCCATCCTACCATCAATCTTGGTTGCATAGCCAACCCCATCCCAAGCTATACAGCCCCACAACATCAAAGAACCCCCTCCAAACTTCAAAGTCCCCTCAACTAATCTGTCACTAAGCCCCTCTCCTGGGTTTTTCCATGCCCATTTGCAACCATCTGACCCAAGACGATTGATTTTGGTCTCATCAGACCATACCACCTGCTTCCAGTCCTCTAGAGTCTAGTCCTTATGAGCATAAGCAAAGTCCAACCAAGCCTTGTAATGTTTAGTAGAGAGTAGTGGGCATTTGGGCTTGACTATGGCTTTCATACCAATCTTTTTCAAATGACAACGAACTGTATTAGGATGGAGAGGCTGGTTGGTGATAGTGGAGAGAGCTTTGGTGACCTGAACAGCATTCTCTGCCTTATTACTAGAGATAAGGTAAACAGCATAACGAATATTAACAGAGGAAAGCTTTGATGGACAGCCTCCAGCAGACTTTTGAAGGTCAAAACACTCCTTGGAACAAAGCCTAGAGATGGTAGCAATGCCAACACCTGTACTAGAGGCAATAGAGTAGATGGAATGGCCAGAATCAAGTTGAGAGAGGATAGTGTTCTTTTGAGTGGTAGAGAGAGATCGAATGATGGTAGTGGTTAAGAGTTAAGAAGTGTGGAAACATTTTTAGACTCAGACATGATATTTATATGTATATCTTTGTTTGTACCACCAAACAACAGCAATTATCCCCTTATATCAGAAAGATTCTAATGCTCACATCAAAAGTGCCAATTGGGAGTCACTGTACAGTATGTGCATCGCTCTGCACATACTTATGGTGGTGAGCTCAAACTGTAGCAACTGGACCATGAGGTGGAATTAGCAAAGGTGTAGTCTGATGGGAATGCTTGATCATTGTCATCATTATCTTCATTCACTGTCATTGTCTACCATGTTGTAATATATATGCAATGTAGTATGTTATGGTATTGAAAGAAAAAGAGCCAACAATGCCTAAGGGTCATTCTAAAGTGATATCCAATGGGTAGAATGACAATTTCAAAGATGGGTATCTACTGACATGGTATGCTACTCTATATACCTGGGAAAATGTGCATGGACCAGGTTTAGAGTCAATGTGGAAGATTTTACATAATTGTTCTAAATGACCTATGACATAGGTTGTGACATAGGAGTCTAGATGAGGGTTAGCTATTATGTAAGTACTTCATGGGAGTATCTATTAGCTAAGTGTGAGTATATACAGTAGGCAAAAAGAAAAATCATTTCATTACCCCCTTTTTGGGGGTTGAACTCCTGGTTGACCAGAATATCAGAGAGTGTAGGTTTGGAGGATAGTGTGGGGATTTCAAAGAGGTGATTGGGCAAGTGATTGAGTGAGGCAGCATAGGAGCAGAACAAAGCATTGTTGAAGAGGGTTGTTTATCAAGTGCATGTTGGACAGTCGCAAGGTTTGGTAATGGAGTGAATGGCTGATGGATTGGCATTGTAGAACTGCTCAATGAGCTTCAAGGCATTTTTGATGTTTTTCTTTGGTTCCTAGGTATGCTTCTTGCAGGGGTAGCCTTTCCAGTATACAAGGTACTCTATTTCCCCTCTATTATAAGTTTTCTCGAATCAATTACCTTTTCGACTTTGTGTTCCTCTTCCTGTTGGACAATAACCAGTGGGGGTGGCTTTGGTTTCATCTGTGAACGGGAGGAACCGACATGGTAGAGGGTGAGTAGAGATTCATCAAAGACCAGTGACCTGCATCAAACTCATTTCATGCACAGTCAGAAGCTAGGACCCAAATGGAATTAATTCTACAACTTGCAGCAGTTAGAAGATTCCAATACTCTAGGGCCCTATGACCCTTAGTATGATCTAGCAACTCTGCAATTCTTAGAATATTCCATCAAGAAACCAAGGAGAAATTAATGTTTTTCTCCAACATATAGCTCTGTTACTATCTATAAGTTACTTACATAGCTAGTAGAACTGTAAATAATATGTATATAGCTAAGTGCCAGTGAGAGAACATGATCATGTGATCATGGGCTATACAGCCTTGTGTCACCTGACTGAACATTCCTTGACCTTCCTGGTATTCCATGGAGTTCTATAATATTCTTTGAAGTTCTATGCTTTAGTCAGCAAAAGCTTGGCATTTGTAATAAAATTCTTGGCATTAGTAAGCAGTCAACCCTTTTGCTTGGCTAACCAAGCTGATGTATTTATCTATAAAAGAAGAGCCAAAGCAGTAGGGTGGTAGTCATTGACTATACACTGCCAGCATTGGGGTATATGACTGGTTACTATTAGTACTACTGCAACCCATACCAACAGCTTTAGGATTTGCCCACATCCACCAACACAACAAGCTTTTTTCTAACCTATTCTATATATCTTGAACAAAAGTATTGCAGAAAATGCAGGCAGAATGGACTGCCTTGGTCTGAAAAAGACCTTTCAGGACATCACTGGCTATAAGTCTTCATCTCCCCAGGGGACACAAATGGTCCACCAAACTCATGCATACCACAGAAAATGGTAGCAAGAACTTGTAATTGAAGTGGCGAAGAAAAACGACTTAGCTCATTTTTAAAGGTTTTGGTAGTGATCACCATTTTTGAATACACTGAGACCTCAAAAAATGTAGTGAGAGCTATTGCTATTAGATTTTTAATCAATAGAATTAATAAATCACAACTAACCTATAGCCATTGTATTTTGAATTTGTACCAAAGCAGTGGGTGCCATTGGATCCAACAAACTCTCAACTAGATGCCATAAGGCATTGATAGTAGAAGCTATACAACATTATAGATGTATATATAAGTCATATAAATACAATTTACCTGATATTTCAAATCTTGACAGAACTTAAGAAAGGTTATCATTTATTATATACAGTATATATACTTTAAAAAACAACCCACTTTGGTTCATGGCAGAGTTTTGATCTTTGCTAGCATGTTCCACAGCTAGACCTATATATAAAATCAAATTTTAATTTCAAGTTGAAATTGATATCTGTGACTCACTTTTGAATTCTTGCATTTGTGAGGTGGAATGTCATTGCATCGGTGGGGAAAAAACACCACTCAGACATCATATACTGTAAGTATGGATGAGAAGTTGAGGAAGCTCATTAGCAAAACCCCCCTCTGAGAAATCCACCTGTTGACAGTTAATATAATGAATAAAAAATAAAAAAATAAACTATACAACTTATCCCTGGTGTAAAGAAACTGTCAACAAGGAATCACCCGAACTATGCAGTGATAAGGGGGCAAGGGGTGCAGGTGTCAAAAAAGGTACTATCATGGAGTCAGAGAAGTATCCAGACAAGTTCTGGCATGTGTTTTGTCAATCACAAAGCACTGCCACAAAATGCTAATGGTGTCATGCTGTGCCCACTCTGAGTTGGGGAGTGGGAGATAAATGGAGCATAGGAGTCATTGCTTTATGAGGATAGTGATGGTTCGTTGATACAGCAGTCAATCTTCTTGACAAAAACCTCATGTCAGACCTGTGAGAAATGCTGGACATGTTCATTGTCATTGTTCATGAAAATCACTCGAGCAGCTTGTAAGTAGTAATTCTTATTGTGGGACAAAACCTCCTTCTTGCAGTTGGCATCCTTTGCATCCTGTGTAGAGTTTGAAAAAATCATGAAGCGTGTGGTTTCATTCTCCTTCAACCATGCAATGAGGTGTATCATGTGCACAGCACAGCCCTTTGTCCCAACAGATTAGCAGTCCCTTGAGATTGGTTATGTTGGGATTAGCAGCTAATGAGGGAAGAAGAAGGGGCAGTGGTGGGACTCCAAACAATTAGGGACTCAGATCGGCTCTTAGACCGGCCAAAGTAATACTTGGGCATGGCAACAGCAGGCAGGGGTGTTTGGCAGGGGTGAGCTTGGGCAATGCATTGATTTCAATCAGAGCTTAATCTCGCCTGCAAGAATTGTGACAAGGTCTACTTACATGGGCAACTAGTTCACACCTTGAGTACCATTATTAATCATATTGATGCGCTTACATTGCATGGTTTCTTTGCTTGAACTATCAAATGCCATGTGGTGATTGTTTGTCTGTGGTAGTGCAGAGAACAAGTTTCTGGCTGAATTGATGTTGCCTACACTAGTAGCATTCACCCCCATTGATGACATACCTATTACTATATATATGAGCATGCAGCTTATGTGGTCATTTATATGGCTTCCTGGTTCAATTGTATATCATGAATGAATGGGTTGCATGATGGATACCATTCTATCCTTTTGGGTTTAAACTCAGTTTCTACAAGGCTAATTGGACCATGCCACAATCATGTGCACCATGCCTTTGCCAGTCCCTCACAAGCACACCCACTATCACTGGAGGGTCCCTGTTTATTTTGGGAGAGGGAGGTATCCAAGGGTGAAGCCATCATCCACATCCAGACAGCCCTCACTTCTGGAGAGACTGAGCCCTCCAAAGACGACCTTACCAGTGCCCTCACCACCTACATCACCATGCTTGATGACCTCGACCAGTCTGCTCGACAGAATCAGCCCCAGGGAGCTCCAAGCAGTTCAATCACCAGTGGAGCCCCTACCCAGTCAGCCCTTCTTCGACCATTGTTCAGCCAGGGAGAGGAGAGAATGACAATGAAGTCGACCTCTCTGATGTCTCATCAGATGCTGGACAAGAGCAAGAACACCACATCATCGACTCAGAGTCTGAGGAGAGGGAGAAAGGGTCATCCAAGCGCCACAGAGCCTCTCTGTCAATGTGGATCTCCTGGGCAACAGACCCCACCTATGTGGTCAGAAAGATCCTGCTCTCACCTGGATGCCCAGACTTCGCTGCAGCTGTCAGGAGCAGGACAATGCGCTGGACTGAGCTTGCTGAGCCCTTACCATCTCCTCCGGCCACTGAATTTAACAATCTCGAGGCTTTGTCTACTATCCAGAACCATCCTGATCTGTTTCGTATTGTCACTCCTATTCATGTGGACCGCTTTCACTCACTCCTCTCATCCCATCCCAACTAGCCATATGTTGAGTCTGTGTGTCAGGGATTGCACCAGGGTTTTTTTGGCCCTTTGCCAATACCCATTATGGGGATTGGCCTTTCACATGAGACAACTCCCAGCGCGCTCCCAAAACACCAGAGGAGGCAGCGTTTCTGCAAGAACAGATTGAGAAAGAAGTTGCACTTGGTCGCTATTCAGAGTCCTTTGGTGCAGATCTCCTTCCAGGGATGTACAGCATGCCCATTCATGCAGTCCCCAAGCCTGGGACCAGCAAACAACGACTTGTCACTGATCAGAGTGCTGGTCAGTTCGCTCTCAACCACATGATCTCGCGCGAGGACATCGCTGGGGTTACTCTGGATAATGTCCAAGATTTGGGGAATGTCAGGATCCCAATGTCGACCTCATCCTGAGGAAGGCCGATGTTTCTGAAGCATACAGGCGAATGCCCATGCATCCACTGGAGGGCGTGCCTCACAGCGCATTTGGCATGCTCTCATGTCCCTTGTCACCTGGATTGCTGTCATGAAGTATCTCATCCACTATCTCTATGTCTATGTCGACGACTCCTTCTCTGCTCAGAAGAGAGGCGAGATGCTCTTCTACAAGGACTATCGGAAACAACTCCCTTCTCACCTTACACACCTACTCCAGCTTTGGGATTTCATTGGCCTGCCTCATGAAGAGCGAAAGCAGGTCTTCGGAGACGAGTTGCCCATCATTGGTTTTGATGTCCATCCAAACCTCATGAGAGTACACATGTCAGAGGAGTCTAAGCTCCAGCTCATCACAGCTGTTCGAGATTTCGCTCTGCATGGCACGAGACGCCCTTTGACAGATTTCCAGCGCATTGCTGGCCATCTCAATTGGGCACTCAATGTGTATCCTCTCCTTCGCCCTGGTCTCTCTGCCCTCTATTCCAAGACAGCTGGCAAGCTGTTCCAGAAGGCACTTCTATGGGTGAACCGGGATCTTGAGAGGGAGTTGACTTCGATGGTCGCTCATCTTATTCATTCAGATGGAATCTACTTCCTTCGCTCTGTTGCCTGGTCGTTCGATGACCACTCACCTTCCATCCTTCGCGTGTATTGTGATGCCTTCCCATTCGGTTTGGGCTTCTGCTACCTATCATTCAGGCTAGCATTCCATGCACCCCCCATGACATCTTCGCCCAGCTTGGAGGATCTATCTTCTATCTCGAGTCTCTGTGTGTCTGCAGCCATCCTGGATGCAGCACCCCGTCTCACAGAAGGACAATGCCTTGCAGTCTTCACAGACAGTCTAAACACTGTCCAACTGTTCAATTCGCTTTCAGCACTGCCTGCATTCAACTGGATGTTGATTCAGGTTGCTGATCTTGTGCTTAGTCGAGGGTTTCACTTTCAAGTGTTCCATGTCCCTGGAATTCGCTGTCTCGTCTTCAGAATGCTCAGCTTGCAGCATCACACCCTGAGCTGACCATTTCTGCCTTTCAACCCCCTCACTTGCGCTGGGGGCAGCCAAGTTATGGAGCCTCACCATCTCCTCCCGGGCCAGGCAACCTGTTCGGGCTGCTTGGTCCATGGAGCGCCCCCTTCTTGAGCGCTCCATTGTGCTTGGCTGTGCTCTTGACCGATCTACTGCTCTGAATTCCTATCTCACCTTCTGCCAACTCCATCACCTTGACCCAGATCCTACTGCCAACACCTTCTCCCTATATGTTACCTTCATGTCCCATCACATTGAGCCACGCTCTCTTCGTGCCTACCTGGCCGGCATTATATCTGAACTCGAGTCAACCTTTCCATCTGTTTGTTCCAACAGATATTCTCCCCTGGTTGTGCACACACTCAAAGGTTCTCTGTGCTGTTTCTCTCGTCCTGTGCACCAGAAAGCACCCCTCACTCGAGATGATCTCATCTAGCCTCTGTCCCATGACAGATTGCTGTTCCTCACCGTGCTCCTTGTCGACTCAAAGAGTCTGTTGCGCTTAGGGAGCTTGTCCAGCCTGACAGCTCACATCTTCACTCACTCTCCAAGATCTCCTGGAGACATGATGTCCATCTGGACTCCACCTCCATCACCTTCTCCATTTCTCAGTCCAAGAGTGATCATCTCTTTGAAGGTGATCAGATCATCATTCATAAGAGCACTTCTGCTCCTGATCCACACTCCATTTTTCGCCAGTACATTGTATCTCATGATGTCTTGTTCCCATTGTTTCCTCAGTTATGGGTCTGTTCTGATGGTTCTGTGCCTTCTCGCTCGTGGTTTATGTCTAGGTTACATCGCTTGGGGTCATTCAATGCGTGCTGGTGGTGCCACATCACTTGCTGCTGCAGGTGAACACACCCTCCCAAATTCAAGCTATCAGACACCTTTGAGCGCTATATTCATCGCCATCCCACACTCTTGCAGGCTGTTCTTTTTCATGGTCGGTCCATTCATGACCCACCGTTTGCTCATGTATTATAGTGTGCTTTTGCCTCGCCACTCTCTCCATCAATTATTCATTCCTTTTCCCTCCCTTCACTCCCTTTCAACACCGTTTACAGTGTTCCTAGTGGCTTCGTCCTGTATGTGTCCACTTGACTCCAATGTCATCCTGAGGTAGACTATATCGTCCTGGTGCCCCTCTAAGGCTAGTCCAATTGGCAAGTTTCTAAATACTTCATTCCAAACTCCATTTGTAACTTTGGTATCTTCTTGATCATCAGGAAATAGAACCTTGAGGTTTCTAGGATGGATACAATGTGAAAGTGCCACATATAGCTGGTGATGAGAGAAAACAGGTGACCTCAAGTTGATACCAACATGTTTCAGTGTCTGTCCTTGTGACTTGTTGATGGTCATAGCATAGGCCAGGTGGACACGAAATTGCAATCGACAGAATGGAACAGGGGAATCTTCCATACCACTGTCAAGAGTCATGCAAGGAATAAAGACCACATCATTGGCATTGGCATTGCCTTCTTCACTCAACACATGGCACTCCAGGATGCATCTAGTAGATCTGATAAGCATCAAGTGAGTACCATTGTAGAGACCATGGATGGGATTCAGATTGTGCAACAACATGAGAGACATTTCATTTTTGAGCTCTAGTTGATGAAGTGGAAATCCAGAGGGATTAAAAGTATGGAGGACTTCTGACTGGACATAGTTATACTCTCTGTCAGTAGTAGAGTCTGCATTGAGGTAGGTCATTTTTTCCAGAGGTGCAATAGAGTTGAGGATGTTGGAGTTAATCTCATGGACTTGAATATTTCTAGGAGCAAGGATAGTGCAATCCAAGAAGTACTGATCAGGAAGTGGTTGGCCTTGGTTTCTGGAAAGCAGCTGAGAGTAAATGGCATTGATGAAGGATTGCATGTCATTACCACAGCGCATGTGATCAGAAAGGATCATGTCCCCTTCAGTAGCTCCAATGTAAAGCAGTTGCTGTGCCCAGTGATCAGATTCAGAATCCTGGCCAAGACACATGTTTTGAAGGAGATAGTGGACAGTCATGTTTGCCCTGAGAGGGTAGCAGGGACAATCTGTTCTCTTGAGTCATGCTGAATAACAGGAAGAATTTGCCTGAAGTCTCCACCAAACAGAATAGTAATTCCTCCAAATGGCTGGTTTCGATTGACAAGATCCCATAGAGTGCGATCCACAGACTCCACCACATGATGATACTGTGAACCTGCTTCATCCCAAATGATCAGAGATGCCTGCTGAAGGAGCTGATGATTGAGATCATCCTGTTTGATGGTGCAGGTACTCCATTCACGGCAAGGAATGGGAATCTTAAAGTGTGAATGGGGCTGTATGACCACCAGGAAGAAGAAGGGAGGCCAGACCAGTAGAGAGCACTCTGTTGGGGATTCAAGGTGGGCAGGCCTCTGGCCACAGTAGACTTCCCCAGATAGGATCTGAACCTGGTCTAGCAATCAGTTCTAGAAGTTTATTGATGAACTCCTCAATGAGATGCATGAAGCAGTTCAGCATGAGCCTGGCACAGAATCCTAGAAGCAAGCTTGGGAAAAGTAAGTCCATATATTGATCATAACATTGTTTTGTAACTATTATTCAATAGGCTCTTCACTGACTCACTCCAGTCAGATCTTTAACAATTCCTAGCCGAGAACAGATCAACATCTTTGCATCCATCAGATGGAAGAAGTGCTCCTGAGTGGC
Organism: Boletus sp. NGJ; assembly: GCA_019096195.1. Taxonomy (NCBI): domain Eukaryota; kingdom Fungi; phylum Basidiomycota; class Agaricomycetes; order Boletales; family Boletaceae; genus Boletus; species Boletus sp. NGJ. Next base: position 315,913 of record JAGTXK010000054.1, read on the forward strand.
AGAAAGCTATCCACCAGAATCTCATATAGTTGTAATGTCCCTCCATCCCTTATTGTTGCAGCTGTAGCATTCCCCTCCCATTCCTTTGACTTCCTTGTCATTGTCAGTTGCCTTTGGATGACCTTCCAAGTCCTTCATTACCCTCCCCTCTCTTTTACTGCCATCTACTAATTGCATGTGTGGATATATTGTCTCCCACTCCCTTCCGTCCTCTCACCTATAAGTACTACATTGCCTACTGTGCAATCAACACATACTATCATCATGTACCCTCCCACATCATGCATATATAATATTTTGGTTTCAACAATTCTGAGTGCTATGGTGTAAAAAAGCAGGCAATCTAAGAAAATACACTCTGATAAGCATTGGGCATGCAGTACATTGTACTATTGACATTGGTGGGTAAGTATTTCTACTTGTGCTTCATTTGCATTTGACATATCTTGTGCCCCTCATACAAGCACACCTTGCTTGAGTATTGGCATGATGGCAGAACAGACATCCTTATTCACATAAATCAATGAAAATGTTAGTTGTGTTGAGTCGATATGCAACAAACATCCATCAAATGTAATACTAATGTACTGCACTTGTCTAATGGCATGTATTTACCATAGGGTCTGATTACTACCACTCACATTGTTTTACATATGATAAGGCAGTATGTCTGTTGGACATAGCCACCAGGTAGCCAGTACAGCAGTTCCAAGGCAAATCAGTTGTTTCACTCTTGACAGCCAGCTGACATTATAGTGGGTCATTAGGAAATATACTACATTAACAACAAGATATATTCAGGCCTGAATACTGTATATATGTATGTTTAGTAAATTCCCTCAACAAACCCAGAATGGAAATTGTCACTCACACCCCCCATCAATATCACCCTGATACTTCAATGTTTACAGAACATTAGTTTAACTTTGGCATGTACCATCTAAGTAGCCACTGCTGCAGGTAAGCCAGGGAACTGCCTGATGGCTACTTTCAACAAGTTATGAGCCCCAAGCAATGTGCTATGTGTTTTTATGCTGCCACCACCTGAATTTACCTGCCCCATCTGCTCTGTGTGTTTAATGCTGGGACATTAAGCAATCAGTTGCCCTACCTTATTAGGAGACTCTGTCCCTATGTTTTGGGCTCTAGTCATTGATAGTACAATTCACACCACTGGTCTTTGCTAACCACATTCACTGGTACTAATGTTCTATCCCAGATCATACACAATGTCTTTCTCCAAGGATACCTTGTCCTCTCTCACCAACACTGTTCCCATTCTCATCAGCCCTAACTACCTGACTTGGGCTCTGAAGATGAAGGTGTTCCTTTGTACCTCTGGTTATTGGTGTGTAATGAACCAGAATATCCCTACCCTTTGCTGAAGACAACAGCAACCAGAATAAGACAGATAAATGGGAGACTTTTGATGGCCATGTCTTTGAGCACATTTTTTTAAAGCTGGATGTGAACTTGCACAACATGTATGCTGGCAAGGACTACACTTTCAATGTTTGAACTGGCCTAGAGAAGCAATTCTTCACCTCATCCATCACCTCTATCTATATGGAGTTTAAAGCAATAATGGACACTATCATCCCAGAGAATAACCATCTGGCACCCACCTTCATGAAGACAATTGCCCACTTTGTTTGTCTTGCAGAATTTAAGTACACAATCACTGCCCCTATCTAAGTGATGATTATTCTTGCTAAGATGCCTTCCTACATGAACATTCTCACCCACATCCTTAATATAGCAAAGCCAGAAGAAATCACCACTGCTGCAACCACCACCACCATCACAACAGATAGGATTTCACCTACTGAGCTTGAGTGCATGGTCATGATGGTGTGGCAGCAGTATATTAATCACCGCAAGGTGAATACTCATACTGCCCACAAAATTAGCACTGTCAAATGCAAAGGTAATGACTCACAATTCCAGTTCCAGCAGCAGTAAGGTTTTTATCCTTGAACCAGGATCAGAGGGAGAAGAAGAAGCAATGTCATGGTGGCCACTCCCAGACTGCCCTAGACAAGCAGGAGCAGTGTCAAAAGACATGCCCTAACAACTCTTTTGCCACTGCCTCCTTCACCTTTACTGCCACCTCCTTTCTGGATGCCTCAGTAATTGACTCTACATCCACAGTTTTTACCTCACCCATCACTAGCCCTCATCAGCTTTCTCACACCTCTGGTGTGGCCCACTACAGTCCACTCACATTCATGCAAACCGTTGAAACCATTGACTATACTCACCACATTGGAGTTGTTCCCATATATGAGACTATCTGCTGCCTTGAGCCTATTGTCAAACAGGCCAAGAAGCATCACCACTCTTCTTTCTATAAGGATGATAGCACCTCATCATACCCCATCAATGACAATCAGAAACTCCAGAACTAGCTGGATGTTACTATCAGAGGCCCTTCAGGCTTCTTTCAGCTCTCCGACATTCCTGGCACCTCAACAGTTACCCCTGTCTCCTATGTCCCTCCTTTCAAGAAGATCTTCATGCCTAGAGCTTTATCCTCCTGTGCCCTCATTCAACATCTTGAACAGATCATTGAAGTACTGGTTGAAGACTATGTTAGCCCAGAGAATTGTGTCTTTCTGGGATCTGAACCTTTAGAGGAAATGTACGTGAAAGAGAAAGAGTATGAGCTTTCTTATGAAGACTACTTTAACCTGGATGGTGGTGAGGAAAATGACGATAAGTACTTTCTTTCTTTCCTATCTTATGTAGAGACTGATGAGCAAATGCCTTACTTGTCATGGTATATAGACTATATATATCCTGTCCTCTGTTGTAGATAGAGATAGTGCCAAAATAAATACTCTTTCTTTATGCTCCTTTACTTAGTGTAACTCGTATGAGAACCATAAACACAGTATTAAGGGTAAAGAGAAAATGCATAAAGTATACTTTAAGAACATGCCTGACCTATGGCTCCTTGATTCTGGGACCTTACCCCATTTCAGCAATAATATCAATGATTTCATTGAATATTAACTGTTCTCCCATTCTTGCAACATACAAACAGCCAACAGATCCATTCTGATCATAAAACAAGGAACAGTTCTAGTATAGTACAATGGCAATATTGTGTGATTGTTACCAACTATCCATATGTCTGCCTATACTATTAAGCTTATCTCCTTGGGCACTTTGCTCAAAGATATTTGCCTAATAGCACCTCTGACACAGTTAATATTCATGATCAGTGCACCAAAAAAATACTTATCTCTTTTTCATACACATGGTGAAAGTACAATATACTGGGTTAAAGCCCCTACCATCTCTAATTCAAGTAACATGAATATAGATATGCTCGCCCTCAACTATATATGATTTACTCCATTGCCACCTTGGACACCCTTCATGGGATGTTCTAAGAGCTACATGAAAGAACATCAAGAATTTCCCTGACATTACTATACCATCCACAGAGCCAGTATGCCCTGGCTGTCAACTTGACAAACAGACAAATTGCTCTTTTCAACCCAAAGAATTGTGTGCATCCAAACCATCTGAGTTGATACACTTAGATCTTAAATCCTTTGAGGTTGAATTATATCACCAGCAATGCCATTGTCTTTTATGATGATTATACATATGTATGTGTGACCATGGTATTCATATCCACAAGTCTGTGCCTTATACACCCCAACAGAATGGTAGAGCTGAATAGTTCATATGAACATTGATAGACAAGGCTCAGACAATGTGAAATGACCAAATCCTACCTGGAGTTGATCTGAACAATAGGCAAGTGAAGCTAGTTCTTGTAGCTCTTAGCCCAGACCTGTAGAGGATGGAAAAGATCAAGAACAAGACTGAGATCCCCTGGCAGCTCTTGGGCCTTTATATACTGCCTAGAATTTACATCTGTATATACTAGATCTATCAATATGCTATGCTACATACATAATCAGTGAGGCTAATATGAGGATAACATGTATATCAGTACAGCTATACAATGGAAGGGAAGCTGGGTGTGAGGAGTACATTGTTATGAACCTTTCAGTGCAAACCACAAGGCTAGGACTACTCACAGGTTACACGAATCCTGGCTCAACGAATGAGGTGGGGAGTCGTTGTCCGTACTATTCCCAACCCTATGATGACCAGAATGGCCAAAGCTAATGAGTTGTTGGAGAAAGAATACAAGTGGATTAGACTGGGGTTACCAGTCGTCAAAGTGCTACCTTATATACATGAGAGATATGCACACAGACCAAGCAGTGCGTGTGATAAACTACTAAGTATAGTAAGACAGAGATTAAAGGGGCTGTGTGAGAAGAGCGGAAATTAAAGGGTCATGGATCACATGAGGTGTGACGTTATATGATGTCATAGGTTCTAGACCTATCATGTGATATGTTCCCACGGTCACGTGCACAGTCACATGACTTATGAAGAAAAGAGTTGATGAAAATGAAAAGTAAGTGTTCGTATGAAAAGTTTGAAAATTTCTTATATTATAACATACATGAGGTGGACAAGTCATAGATAGGGGCATGAGGATTCCATGAGGTCTATGAGTCTAGATCTATGGATGGACTTGAGTATTTAGAAGGATTGGGTTATAGGGCCTATTTATAGTGACTAAATGCAAAAGTCATTGTATAAAATCAGGGAAAATAGTAGAAATAATATGGTTTGTAACACTATTCTCTCTCTATGAATTAACTTCCAGGTGATTGAAAGGTAGTTTTGGTGAAGGAATTTCTTGTGAAGGAAATCTGTAGTCTGTAAAGCTTGAGAAGAAATCTGTTTGTGTAAGGTGGATACATTGAGAGGCATTAGGGTGTTTCTTATGGAACTCTTGCATTGCTTTCTGAGCATCATCAATGTTGCTTAGAGGTTTCCATATATGATCTTCATCCATACTGTACTGTACCTCCTTCTGTTCTTCAGGTGAAAGGGGTATCAAATGGCCTTTCTTCGGTTTGAAGATATCTTTAAGATATATGGCATGATTCCAAGGTTTTTGTATTGGCATTCTTTTTTGAAGAATACTTTCATAATCTATGGTACTGTTTTTGGGATAAGAACCTCTGATTTTGAATCTTTCTTCATGACATGTTCATCATGTTTCATGGCGAAGATGTGTGGTAGAGAATTATGCTCTTCAGATTCAATCTGGTGTGTGAAAGGCAGTTTTAGAGTTTAACAAGTCCAGGGACATCAAGTCATTTGAACCTTTCGTTGAGTCCAATCCATCTCAGGGTTATATGTATTTACTAAGCCATGTTTATCCTAGAATCATATGATTCTTTTCTAAATCAGTTACTTCTGCCATGACTTGTTTACAATGATTCTGAAACTAGATAATGATCTCAGCACAATGGGTGATAGATCCAGTATATATCAGTATAGGATTGGATAGAAAGAGAAGTAGTTTATCTTTTGTGCATATGATTTATCAATATACTGTAGATAGTATTAGCTCCACTGTCTAAGAGAGCTTTGATTTTCATGAGTTTGTTCTGATGACAAATAGGGGCAATCTCTATAGATAGAGTGATATCATGATTATTTAGGATGTAAATTCTAGCATTTTCCGAGATTGAAGATAAGTATGAAGTGGATTTAAGTACTGGTTTAGAGCTCCAGCCAAGCTTCAAATCAATTGAAGACCCCACTTGGCTATGATAATTTAGGCTAGATGATGGACTAGATACAAGATTAGATACATTAGCAACTTGAACACCCAGATCTTTCAAGTTGCTTGGGCTTTTCCCTTATGGTTAGTAGATTTTTTGTTTATAGTGTGAACTTTTTGGAACTTGAAGCTAGTCTTCTTGTGGTCTCCTCTAGACCAATTACATTCTTGACATTTGATGGTGGGTTTCTTGCAATCTTTACCCATGTGTCCAGTTCCACCACAGTTGATGATAGAATTTAAGAATGCCCAAGACTCAGCCACTACCTAAGAGGGTGAAACGACTGAATTATTCACCTAAGAAAGGGCAGGAATGCCCAAGACTACAGTACATTAGCTACAGGTACAGTAAATGATAAGTAAAAAGAGACTCATCTCAGCTGCTGCCTAAGAGGGCGAAAACAACTGAGGTGTGTGTCAGTGAGTGGAGGTATACTCATATTATGTTATATGTGATATTATGTGAATAGGCCCAAAAGAAGCATAATATGTGTAAATATTGGCTAAGAAATAATGAAAAGTCTAACTGTAATAAAAGCTCATTTCAAGTTTGGAATGAGTGTGGGGTTCCAGAAACAGTGCCAGAGCAGTTCTGAAATGACTATCTCAGAACCTGCAGAAGGGTGCAGGAAAATCTTGGAAGCAACCCTTGAAACTGGAGGTTCTAGGATGTGGTTTTGGAATGGTACTTCTGGGATTGAAAGTGATGGAAATGGAATGGTTTGGGACTTGATTATGGGTGAATATTGTCAGTTGAAGCATCCAGTGAACTGTTTCTTTGCTGGCTTCTTGCTGAATACATCAATATGATTATCATCATTATCATTATCATCATTATCATTAAAACTATTGTGAATTCAATTGACATCCATTGCATTGGGATTGTTATGCCAGGTAACAATGTGACACGCTCCTGAGTAATCAACCTGTTTGATTACTGGACTAGCAGGACTTGAGGGGAAAATACCTCCAGAGGCCCAATGATTCCTCTGACTGGGGACCAACTGCTAGCTTTACGTAGAGTGTCCTGGTTGCCTCTATGACCAATGGCGGAGTCTTGGATTTACCTCAGTGGCACAATCCTCTGAGAAGGAAGGGCAGACTGGATGTGGAGGCCAGCAA
>JAGTXK010000053.1:0-32321 GCA_019096195.1 Boletus sp. NGJ
ATAGAAGTCTGAGAAACCAGAAGAGAGGCAGTGATGATATAGCATGGATAAGTCATGTGAAAAACATTATTTAATTCGTACTCGGAAGGGGAGACAGCAGGATGAGAAAGTCATACTACATGATGCTATTTATGGTACTTGAAGGGAAAATAATGGGGGAGGAGAGGGGGACAGCCAAAATGATCAAAGAATGTCTGTACATAGAATTCACAAGCCTGAGACATGGTCTCATAGACCTGCGCTTGCTTGAATTGTTCATCAAAAGAAGGAATGTACGAAAATGATGGGTGGGCACCCAGCCAGGTGGAGAGAAGTACACAGAGACTGTGGAGGACATGAACATTGTCAGCAAATGAGTCTGTCAACCCGAGATCGCCTGCCTTTGACAGCAAAGGCTTAGACCACAGCACCAGACCCGAACTCCCAGGAAAGATGGCATGCATAAAGCTGACCTGCTCCATACAATGTTCCACCCACAACCGAGGATTGAGGGCTTGGTTGAGGGTGCACAGCTTGTAGCACCAGCCAATCTCGTAGATCTCCCACAAGATCACTCTGATGAGGTGGAGTGGAGGATTGGTCAGCGAGGCGATCGAAATTTCCTTGCCACACCATTCCACAGTTTTGGTGGAGGCAAAGGAAGAACCTTGTACCATGACTGGCACAACGTCACCGAAGATCTCCAGCACTGCCAACTTGTGGCCCTTGGCTGTTTTGTTGCCCATGCTGCTTTTGAGTGCAGCCTCAAGCTCTTCCTTGAATAGCACTTTGTGGAGAATCTCCCTCCACAGTTGGGAGGCAGGAAATCATGTGTGGGGTCATGGTCGAGCTGACTGATCCAGAGTGGGCAAATTGCCAGCCAGTTCATCATAAAAAGCTGGCAGCGCTCGGAGGTCTGGCCTGAGATGAGGATGGCTGGTTCTGGGACATGATAACCCCAGTCCACCATGTCCTTCTTCAGCCTCAATGGGTCTTTGTCGACACGTTTCATGGCATTCTCCCAAATGGGGAGAGGTGCTGGCATCTCAAGCATGTGTACCTCTTCCCATTTGTCCCAACCTCCGGTGCTACCACCTCCATAGTACATTAGTCCCCAACTGACAGTTGATGTATCAAAGACCACTCACTTGGCTTGGGACAAGCGTGTTCTTTTTGCACGGCTCACCTTGTTTGCGCTTGAGTAGGCATTTTGCCCATGTGACTGGAAGCTTGCATCTGGGAGGAGGAGGCTTGAGGGACAAGGATACTGGATTGTTCGACTGTAGCTTTGTAGTGCCGGTGGGTATGGAGATAACGAAGGAATCCACCAGGCCCATGGTAAAGCAGATCAAAAGGACAGGCAGGTTTGCCACCTTAGGAGTACATGCTGCGAATGATGTCATCAGGGAATGTAAACCTCACTGGTTTTTCAATGATGGTCCAGGGAGTAATGGTGAAGTTGCAGTGGACCAGCCATACTGGCACACCCGCATGGAACAGCTCATCGCATACTTTGGTGTTGGGGGTAAAACAACCCATCCAATCAGTGCAGACAGAGAGAGGGGTGGAGAGAGGATAAGTGACGTGAGGGAGGACATATTTGATGTAGTTGAGGAATCCCATGATGTTCAAGAAATATCATTGGGCTTGAGCAACGAATATGATGACATCATGGAAGGTCAGAGGGTGGTTAAGAAGGACCATAAGTGTAATAATAGGGGAAATTTTCAAACTTTTCAAACACTTACTTATTTTTCATTTTCTTCAAACTCTTCTCTTCATAAGTCACGTGACTGTGCACGTGACCGTGGGAACACATCACATGACAGGTCTAGAACCTATGACGTCATATGACATCATACCTCATGTGATCCACGCCCTTTTAATTTCCGCTCTTCTTACACAGCCCTATTAATCTCTGTCTTACCATACATAGTAATTTATCACACGCACTGCTTGGTCCATGCGCATTCTCTCCATGTATATAAAGTAGTACTTTGACGACTGGAATCCCCAGTCTAATCCACTTGTATCTTCCTCCAACAACCTATTAGCTTCGGCCACCGGTCGTCGTAGGGTTGGGAATATCCAGGACTAAGACTCTCCCACCTGATTTGTTCAGCCAGGACTCGTGTAGCCTGCAAAGCATTTCCGAGCCTTGTGGTTTGTTTTCCGAAAGGGATTCATAACAATAAGATCATGGCCCAGAGCCTTCAGAAGTCGACTGGCGATGTCCTTCTTGTCTCCGCATGTTTTCTTCCATTCGTCATAGTGTGCGGCAGCAATTTGGCACAACGAGGTGACACCCGCTGCTTTGTCCTGCTTCAGTCAGCCAACAAGGGAGGTAGCATGGGGGAGTGGCTCAAAATCTTCGAGGAAAGGGCAATACCATGCCCAGGAGAGGGGGTCAGGAGAAGGGTGATGATCGCTTCGACGTATGCAGATGGCATATTCATATTCCTTGCAAAATAGTTGAGGCCACTGGAAACAGTCAATGGTTCCAAAGCACCCATCCACTCAAGCACACATTTCCTCGTCCCCATTGTGGAGCTTGGAGACAAAGAACATGTTCGGGGAGGTGCAAACAATTGTGCCATCAGTGTGGCAAGTGATAGATTTGGCATTGAGGAAATTGAAGGTGGCTTATGTGCCATGTAAGCTTAGTACCACAGAGACAGCCGACAAGACTCACTATTGTCAGAGCAGATTTGAGGGGCATACCTGGACACAGTGGTGGACATGATAGATAGGCTCGTCCGTGTCCAATTCAGTGGTCTGAGGGTGTTGGCAGGGAAGTCCAACAAAGAGGTCTTGAAGTGTGTGGTGCAATCCTGAGAAAAAGTGGTAGAGCTAGGAAAGATGGAAGACACTTCAATGAGTCTTCAACCCCACTGTCGCTCAATACGAGGTGGTGACGAGGCGGCTCAATGGACACAAAGTCCAAAAGCATTCTCCATGCGACACAAAGTCAACTCAGGGGGGCCAGGGACGACAAGTGGGGACCGTAACGATATGTGATCTTGAGTCATGAGGGAAGGCACAAAGTCTTGGGGGTCTTCAAGTTACCCCACAGAGTGTGGTTTGAGCGAAGGGGGATGACACAATAGCTGATGTAAGTTGTTTAGCTTCCCCCAACCCAGATACTCCAACAGAACAGGGTGAGCTGGTAGCCTGAGATCCGACAAGTTGCAACAGCACAGCATATAGCATGCCCCTCAGCCATGCAAGCAATCTATCGTCCACCCCTTCTCTCACCTTGTTGGTTGACTCTGCGACTTCAGCCTCCATACTCAGTCCAAAGGAGGGTAATCTAGTTATTGAGCCTCAGCGAAACAAGTCCAATTTCCACCTCGACAACAGTTGTATCAGACAGCCAAGTATCAGAAGAATGGCCATGTCGGACACTCTCACTCATCCACACCACTTCTCACTCAGTCCTCCCTCTTCCCCTCCCTCTTCCCCTCCATACAGACTGAATGCTGGTCTCAAGGCCCGTTTCTCCAATGCCCAGAGGCAACAATATCAGCCTTACATTTGCACTCCTGGAAATGTCCTCCCTGGGCTGCTTTATGCAGCATGATCATTCAGAATAATGTCCCCCAATAATTTAACAGCTGATGGAATAGAAGAGGCATGTTGTATCATTACTTCAGTTATCTATCTAATATGTGAATAGAGTAGGGATGTGTTTGTCCATGCCCTTTCCACAATGCCTGACAGAGTTTTACTGTTGGCACTTGACCTTAAACAGGCAGATTACGATCACCTGGCACTATGACTCACCCTCACAACAGCGGAAATCAAATTTACAGAACATCGGCAGGCCTTTTTGTCCACCATGCATGACCAGAATGATGGAGACCTCATTGTTGGTGGAGCATGTCTTGATATCCTTGATCAAGTACTCAGTATGTGTGGCCTAGTGGAATTCGAAAGCAGCCAACAATATCATAGGAACACCCGTGCAGAAGATCTCATCACACTGACCCTTACTGAGTCACATGTGGCTCAGCTGCACGATTTGATTGGTCCACAGGGTTCACATTGGTTGGGTGAAGATGACAGAGCTCCAAAGGTCTTTCCTGAGGAAGATGCCAAGGAAGACACTGAGGATAAAGATTGTGATGATGAAGATAACAGGGATGTATCATTTCAGTACTCTCCAAAGTAATATCGCATAGTTATTGTTACATGTGTAACCCCTAACCCTGTATGCCCCCCATGTACGTGAATGTATGACAATTGTACCCATTCATCACCTCATGTTCTCCACTACCTCATCCTCTCAACATTGAGCTCTTCTGCCATGCCAGCTTCCTCTGAAAATCAGTCTATAAATAACCTAAATTCTATAGATCAGAAGATATTCACTGATAGCTTACCACAGACCTACCCACCAGTGTTTTATGAAGATTGCCCCACCAAGATCGCTCTGCAGGTTGGTCAGGGTTTGTTCAGCGAGCAAAGCACTGATCCCAGCAACTCTGACATGTTCACACCACAACACCCCCTCCCCCAATATTCTGTACCTTTTTACCCATATCAAAACACTTTGCTGCAGGCGTCGAGCAGTTCTGTCAACAATGGTGACCCCATGCTGTTTGTTCAAAACTATCAAGACACCTACATTTTCCCAATGCATACTCTCCAGTAAACAATCAGTTCCACCATCAGAATCCAACCTGATCATACTGGCCCAAAGAACTATCAAGACACCCACATTTTCTCAATGCATACTCCCCAGCAAACAATCAGTTCCACCATTGGGATCCAGCCCAATCATACCAGCCCAACATTCTTTCGGTCTGCAGACTGCACCCAGTGTGAACAGGGGCAACCCGAATAGCTTCCACCGACCCTATCCAATAAGATGGAATCAATTCCTCCAGATTCTTCCCCCATTCCTCTAGCCCATCACTCCACCACCCAAGCCACTTTAACGAAGCAGAAGACCAGCTGGGCAATCAAGTATGCCCGTGATGAGTTGCTCAAGATAACAGTCACATGGGGAGTGATTTTTGGTGACAACCATGGTTCATAGATCAAGATGGCTATCTCCAAGGGGCTCCGAAGTGTAGTGGGAGGGGCGGAAGTAGAGCAGCCAAAAACAATGCAAAAAGATGTGGTACGTTGCCTCAATGAGCTGCTACACACGTGGAAGGACTATTCACTGCCCTATGTTCTCTCAGCTCTTGACCTTCAACCACAGTATGGCCAGCCAATGCTGCCACATACTGCTGTTGCCGACAGGGCCAAAGACTTACTGAGCACATTTTCGTTCCTCCGAGCATCCCCAGAAGAGGATTATTTCATGCTTGGTACATTCCACTAAATGATCATACACAAAGTCTTCGAATGTAAGCCAGAGTTGTGGGTTCACATTGATGTGAACGCCACATATGAAGCATTTGACAATTTGTTTTCCTTCGGGGCAGCTGCCATCACTGCTAACATCCGTGACTACCTGCTGGGGACCAGAGAAGCCCAAAAAGTAAGCCTAGAAAACTGGCTATTAGACTATTGTCACACACAGGAATTGGTTGAAGGGATTCAACAAGATGTTGTTCAGCAGGCCATGCTGGACAACCTCCAGCGGTGGATGATGGATTTGGGTATGGCCATTGTTACCCAAACTCCTGTATCTTAGCTATTTATATTGGATCAAACGATAGAAACACTGAATGTGAGAAGGTGTTTTGTGCAGACGTTTTGAGATAGGGCTTACAATTGTGAGTTTGAAGAATAAATCTTGAGACGAGTGTCGTCATGGTGAGCAGGCACAGATGAACTTGAATAAGGGAGGCTGAGAGAATCCGTCACATTGAGTGGGGGCTTCAGAGAAAGGGGCAATGTGGAGTAGGTGGTGATGCTTGATGGTGGCTTATGTGCCATGTAAACTTAGTACCACAGAGACAATCAACAAGACTCACCATCGTCAGAGCGGGTTTGAGAGACATGCCTGGACACAGTGGTGGGCGTGATAAATAGGCTTGTCTGCATCCAATTCAGTGGCCTGAGGGTGTTGGCGGAGAAGTCCAATGAAGAGGTCTTGAAGTGCATGGTGCAATCCTGAGAAGACGCTTCAATGAGTCTTCAACCCCACTGTCACTCAATACAAGGTGGTGATGGGGCGACTCAAAGGACACAAAGTCCAAAGTGTTCTCCGTGCGACACAAAGTCAACTCAGGGGAACCAGGGACAACGAGTGGGGGCCATAATGATACATGATCTTGAGTTGTGAGGGAAGGCACAAAGTCTTGGGTCTTGAGGGTATCGGCGAGGAGATAAAGGAGCATGGAGAGAGGAATGGTGGTGGAAAATTGTAAATGGCATCTTAGCTTGAGGAAGAGCACAAAGGGGTCTTGTAAAGCAAGGAGCAGGTGACTGGTGCATGATGCGACCATGTTGATTTGTAAGCACATGGCAAACAACTATCACAAATTCTTTGTCTACAAACTTTGCACAATACCCCTTGCTCACTAGCATGGCTTCATGGCTCCTCACTGACACCCTCAAGACCCAAGACTTCGCTCCCTTCCTCATGACTTCAGATTGTGTATCATTATGCCATTTACAGTTCTCCACTACCATTTCTCTCTCCCATGCTCCTTTATCTCCTCACCGACACCCTCAAGACCCAAGACTTCGTGCCTTCCCTCACACCTCAAGATCGCATATCGTTATGGCCCCCACTCATCATCCCTGATCCCCCTGAGTTGACTTTGTGTCACTCAAACCCTACTCTGCAGTCAGACTTTGTGTCGCACGGAGAATGCTTTTGGACTTTGTGTCCATTAAGTCGTTCCGTCACCACCTCATATTGAGCGACAGTGGGGTTGAAGACTCATTGAAGCATCTTCCATCTTTCTTACTTCTACTGGTCTATCTTTGCACCACCCACATGTGTAATATTTCTCTCGTCCAGCGCTGATCACCCTCACTGACCACCACACCATTATAGCAGCTACACCAGTGTAAGTACAGCATTTAACTCGCTCTCATGTTAATAACCCTCTCATATAGCACTGTTTTTCCTCTCATCCACCAAACACACATCCATAACTGTACCCACCTCTGCATAAGTGCTTTACTCATCCCGCTCCCATGGTAAGGACTGATGATTGAGGGCTTGTGTATAGACGGTAGTGATATCCTCCAATATCATAGGACGCTCCACAGTAGTGACTACAGTGAAGGTTAGTCCTATCCTGGAAGCATAATTGACATTACTTACTGTTGTTCTCCTTACGCCAGGCAATTATACATTCTACATGCAGCCAAAAACTGCCACTCAGTTCCATTGACCAGTTGCTTGCTCAGCAGAGCAGAACTATTTGTGGGTCATCTAACCTCCATTTGAGCAAATTCCTGATCACCCTAGGTTGACCATCGATCTCATTCAACCACAACAAAATCAGCTTGAAATCTCTTCACTGGAGCAGTGCCAGCAAACCATGAGTAACTATGCGACTTGTTTTCCAGGTCATTGACAGGTGTGTTAAGCAGCATAAATACTGGAACCCACTGACAATTGTGTCCAAAGCACAGTGACTGGTCAGGTCCAGATGTGTAACACAATGGAATGCGGACATGTTCAGGAGATGGACAAAGTGCATTTGAAAAAAAAGGGCAGGATCAACTAAGAGGTATCTCAGATATGTGAGATTATTGAGGGCGTTGAGAATCATGTGGAATCGACAGAGGCTGTTACCTTCCACATGTAGGATGAGGTTGACCAGGCTGGAGCAGCGGCGGAGGAGCATTGCAATGGTGCCAGGGGGGACAGACATGCCGATGTGAAGGTAGAGGACAGTCTTTAACCTTGTGGTGAGTGAGTGTAAGAGGTTCTGTGCACAAGCTTCAAACAAGATGCTAATTTTCCTGTAAAGGATGGGCTCAATCCTTTGCAGGAAGAATGTCAGCTTCACGGAAAGATAGCAATTGGAGCCCTTACCACACTTTCATGTAATGGGCCACCTGCATGTAGTTGGCCAGATCATGTGGCTTTCTACTCACTAATAAAAAAACTATTTGCTCCAGCTCATTGGGCAGATTCATCCTGTGAATGTTGGAAATGACGACCATAGGCAATGATGATAGGTAGTGGACAGTGGGGGGTGAAGTAGGCCTCCAGAATGTAAAGGAGGGTATTTACTCTGTGTTCGATCTACTGAGGTATCTTGCTAGGAAATACAGTGGAACCTGAAGGTTTACGGACTCAGATGAGCTTTCCTCAGCCGATCCAACCTGACAATGTTTACCTGTTCATAATGCAACACTCACTGCACCCTCAATATTACTAACCACACCGAAAGACTCGCAACTAACAAACTATCCACTACCCCCGAATCGGCACATAGTATGGCCATACACCACAGAAAATGGTCTTAACCCTCATCCAGGTATCTTCAGATCTTAGCGTAATACACCTTATGCGACGCTAAGACAGCTGCTTCCATTTCAGGACAACAAGAGCGGGCTTTGGTGTGGCCATGGTCAAGCCATGGCATGGCATTCCTAAACTAAGCAAGTTCTGAAGACAGCCATTTCCATTTTTGGACTACCAGAGAAGGCTTTGGTGTGGCCATGGCCAAGCTATAGCATGGCATTGTCTGACAGATAGGTAGATTATCCCATTCAAGTTTGTCTTGTCATCACTGCAGGGTGGACAGATGGAAAGGTTTAATTCTATTCAATTGCTTTGCTGGTCAGCATAATCACTAATACATTGTATTCAGCCCAAATAGTGGCCGCTTTTAATGACTGAGGCCTATTGTTACATGCCACTGCTTTCATTACTACAAATTATAAGTACCATGGTCGTCATGGCACACATTTCCCCCAATCTGTCTGTCATCTTTGTCTTGAACAATGACCAGTCTGAATGTCTCCTCCCAGAGCATTGATTCCACTCTCCTGATGCAACAAATGCAATGTATGATCCCGGTGCATGACTGCAGCCTGAAATTCGGGAGCCAGAGCAAATTGTAGAGTATATTTCAATCATTCTTTGTTCCCATTGATTGACATTTCCTTTGGTAGAGCTCCTGGGAATTTTCGCTATAAAGGTCAAATCATCAAATGCATTGTGTCTCTCCACTACAGTGTTGATGACATGTTAGCAGAGGCTGACCGACAAGCCCATGTTGCTAACACAAGTGTCACAGTCAACCACACGGATGAGTGCGTGATATAATATGTTGCTTATCAGCGTCGCTAACAGTGCATTCAAGAAAGAACCATTTATACAAGTCCTATAAGGAACTACTGTGCTGGATTTCCTCTGTTCATGACATCCCTTCAACTGACCTGCACAATGCTCTACAGCAAGTGAGAAATCTATTTCCTTTGGCTTTGTACAATGGAACTCAAGAGGATTCAGCTCAGACAAGGTGCCGACAGCAGTCGTGCTGATGATACCTGCAGGCTAAAAGTACAGGTCATCAACTGGCTCATGCAGGGCACCCCGAGACCTGAACCTCCCCTCAGCACAGAAGACAAGACTGGGCGAGGCTTCTACAATGATGCGACTGGACACCTTTTGTGTTTAGTTGACTATGACTGGAATGATACGAAGTAAGTGATTTCTGTGCTGCAACACATTCACAACTAACTATCCTAATGATACAGCCAATGGCAGAAGATACATGAATTCCATCCAGACTATCTTGTCACCACCCAGTCTTGGCCAGCGTTTCTATATGCTGGTGGCCAGTTTGATCCTAACAACCCTGATAATGGCCTGTTCAAGGGTGAAATCTTAGAGAAGGTGAGTCCTGTATCACGAACACTTGCTTTGCCACTGAATCTCATTCCAGGCCTTCAAAAGCTATTTTTATTTCTCCAAGTGCCATGGAGGCCTTGGGGAACGAGAGCCCTGAGGGATCCTCTTTGATGAGACATCACCGAGGTGAAAGGTGGACATGGACTCACGTCACAAAATTGATAGGTATGAAGACAGTTCAACTGCGCACCATAGCCTATGTGGCTTGCCAGGTTAGTCGACCACTTGGTGTTGATATTGATTATGATGTTAATTGATCATTGGACTGATCATTGGACTGCCTGGTAGGTTTGGTTTGCCCTGTCCTCTGTCAGTTCATGGGTGATTGTCGATGGTGTCTTTGACATCCATGAATTCTATGAGGCGATAGTGGAATGGTTTGAGGAAACCAAGACTAAGGGGGACAAAAGACTAGTCGATGATCTTTTGTTGTGGTGGAACAGAGAAGTCCAGCAACCATTTTGCATCATAATTGGCGCTAATTGGAAAGTGCAGAAGAGTGTTCAGACTGATGTTTGCTTTTCAGATTGAGAGAGACCATTCCGCTCAGAGGTCTGTGGCAAAGTCACTGAAGACGTGCCATATCACTACTAGTGGCCCAACTGTCGTATAGTTCAATCAGTGTACTATTTGTGAGCAAATTATGAATCACATTGACTTGTGCATGTACTGGGCATTATTCTATTGGTGAGCAATGAAGAAGGCAATGTATAAAATTTTCATTTGGTTGGCTCTACTCCCGGTCTGATAGACTTTCTGCTTTGTAGTCATGCAGTTTGGAATTGCTCACCATCACAATGAGGTTGCCCAGTGTGCATGTATTTATTAGTAGTCAAGTCGGCGAACTTGATTCGTACATATACATGTCACGCACATTCCCCTTTCTGACCCTTATTTGACATTGACATCATGCTGACTGTATTACAGCAGGTTGAACATGGATGAACTTCTTGTGAGACATCATGTCATTGACAGCCCTTCTCCACAGGCCCCAGTATAGCACTACTCACGCACTTGAACCATACCAATAAGTCTTTGTGGCTCTTACCAACCTGGGTGATGTGTGTCTTGGCTGACTGTCCATCACTCATTCTCCACAGGACCTACCATTATAAGGGATATATCAGGCCCACAAAACTAATGGACCTTGGCCATCCTCACCAAGCTGTGTGATGTGTGTACTTACTGACTGTCTGACACTCATTTTCCAGAAGACCTACAATTACAGGGGTACATAAGGTTGACCTAACCAATAAAACCTTGGCCACCCTTGCCGAGCCATGTGATCTTTGTCATCACTGACTGTCTGACACCCATTTTTCACAAGATATAAGCCCTCTCCAAAGTGATAGACCTTAGCCACCCTCACCGAGCTGTGTGATGTGTGTAGTTACTGACTGCCTGATACTCATTTTCCAGAAGACCTACCATTACAACAGGCATATAAGCCCTTAGAAGATTTCTCTTATACTGTTTTTATTATACAAAATTTGATTTATTACGAAGGCATTGTATGGCCTTATCATAAAATCTGGAGTCTCGTGATGTGCGAGTCCCAAAAACTTCGCACACCCAACTATATACATCGCGCCGACAACTAAAAGCACTACTTGCGCCAACGATTACTGACTACATCGCGCACACGTGAGTGTTGAATCGCGCTGAATTTTTGGAGGTTTGGAGCTCCATACTACAGGAACGTTGATACGATTGCTACTCCGAGTCGAATCCTCAGTCCAACATTCAACTGTGCCGTCGTAGCCATCGCCGTCGCCCAAAATCTATAAAGCGTTGGACACACAACCGAGTATCATGACGTGTCACCATTGATTGCGACAACTGGACGCAGGAAAACAGACATACGCGCATCGCTGGAGCAACGTCGGATCGGTTTGGGTGGCCACGACCACCGCTGCGCCTGCTCCTGTACGGTTGAATAGCATTTCCGTCTCCGGTGTAGTATTCGTCCCAGCCCAGCGTGATGTTCGGTAGGATCGAATTTCATGTTGACGTCGTAGTAGTATACGACATCCTCCATGGTATGCGGGTGGGACGGCAAAGAGACCATCATCAAGTCCGTGGTAATGCATGTACAGTGCCGTGAAGACCGGAAGACCGACCTTCCAAGAATGCAAAGGACATACTGTCAGTTAGAACTAGGATCAAGGCAATAACATTTACTCGCGGAGACCAGCGTCCAGTGCATCCTGAGCTCTGACCTCGTTGCTAGCGAAGAAATCTAATGCAAAGATCAAACGTCTGATGAGATGACGCCACCCTCCGAGTCAGAGGGCATACCGAATGCACCCAGACGGTATTGGATGATGACGACCATGGTGTTCATGAATTAGCGACGAAATCAGCGCCATTGAACTCGGCGCCGTATCCAGCCTCTTAGCTATATTTCGAGATCGGAGGGACATGCGCATCAAATGCGTACCCTCCTTCGTGAATACATACCAACACAGGGATCCCGCCCGTGGTAACTGGCTCTGTGGGCATTGTTCCGGGAACGAAGACACTACTGTGGCACTGGCAGGATTAAAGTTGTGCTTCTCCGCAGTCGTGTTGGACTATCATACATATACTTGAGGAACAAGCAATCCTCCGAAGCAGCCACTGTGGTGCTCTGTCGTTTGTTGTGTTTGTACGGTGAGACTGGCGCCCTCATGTTTTCACTAAACGTTGTTTACTGTAATCCTGTATCTGTTAGGATTCTGCGTCGCGAGTTGCACACCAGACTCGTCGACCAGTGGCTGAGGTGCTTGGAAACTCATGTTTCCTGAGTGAAAATTATATAGATCAGCATGACCACAACGGTGGGCACGATCGAAGAGAGTTCTACATTACGCTCACCGATAGGTGGGGCAGTCAAGAAACTCGTAATGTTCCTCTGCACGCCAAGTATCCTTGGTATTGTGCATAACCAATATCCACGATTGGCGCAGTTATGTTGAAGTTTGTGGTCGGGGCAGTGCTCACAAGGGAGGTTGAAGAGACCAACCATAATGCAATCCAGGCAAGGTCCCAAAGGGGCAGTGGAATTCAACAAGACGAATGGCTCCAGTGAGGTGCAGCGACCGTACGGGGCATCTAGATTTGCTAACCGAACGGCCAGCAGTCAGGCTGTCATGACGAATCCTTGACAGCGGCCGTGCTGTGTAATTTAGCATGAAAATCAACCGTCGAACCCTCAAGGTATCCCATATATCACCCGTAAACGTGAGCCGCATTTTATGCATCGATAACCTGTCAGGTCCGACATACCGAGGTCTCGTTATAATCATGTGCTTGGCCCAGTCATCGAGGGGTAATGAACAGAGCTTCGTCGTGTGAGTGGGGATACATCATTTGGATTGCGAGGAAAACCATCAAGTGCAGTGAACATAGCAATTAGTGTGTAATGCCTTAATATGCAACCAACTTTTGACTGCTGGCCGGCAGTCCATTCCTCCGACTCGGCATGCCCATCCGCCCAGGGGAGGTAACTTGGCGTGCACGTCTACTCTTGAATCTTGGCTAGGATTTCCGCGTCCTTGAATAGGAAGTACTCCTGATTGATCCCGTTCAGTATAAAAGTCACACAGAACGGGATGGACAATACATACGTCTTCACCGACTTTAATGGAGTTTCCTCCCCACCCAGGTAACAGTACACGATCGCCAGCCTTCACCGAAGTTGGCACGATGGCACCGTCCTTGTTGGGTGCCCCAGGGCCCACCGCAATCACAGTCGCTTCTGGCAAAGGTGTGTTCGTAGCGGATGTAGGAAGGAATATACCAGACGCGGTTTTCTAAAAGTTAGCAGAGCACGTCAGATGCTTATAAAACGAGACTGACGAGAAAAACTATACCGTCTCAGCCTTGAACCGCTGAACCAACACGCGGTCCAGTAGGGGAACGAGGGACTTGATGGATTTGAAGGTAGCCTGGGCAGCCTGGGTTGTCGTTCTAACGTGTCAGCTAAACGCTTGAACGTCATGCACGCATTCGTGCTCACCATAAGGACGGGTAAAAGTAGCAAGAGATTTTAGAGCAAAGCTAGAGAAAAGTCAAGCGAAGGGAGTTCCCGACTTTTCTGCCGGACTGTTTGGTTCGCACAAACAATTCAAGTCATGTGATCGTTCTCAAACATCATCCCAATGATGATTTGCTATGTTCCGGGTCAGATCCATCCTCGTTGACGGGCTTTCAAACACCTTTCAACGCATGCACGAGCTCATATAGCTGTCCCAGCTGCTCTGCAGTAACTCAAAGGATGAGTACCGAGTCAAGTCAACGAATCTGTCACGGTCGCAAGACGCATGCGAAGCTGTGCTTTCTCAAACACGGTGGGATCAAACTTCTTAACGCTCTTGGCACTTGGGTCATGGGGTGGTTCATCCAGATACATTTACCGGTCACCTACGATCCCTGATATACGCATCTCCAAGTGAAGGTGGCATACCGATCGGGAGCTTCCCGTGTGCTCTCAACAATATATAATACGATCTGAAACACGTTGACCGCACAGCGCGTTGAATAGTCCAAAGGTAAACTTACGGGATGGGTGGGTATATAGTTGAAGTCGCTTGGCAAAGGTTCAGAGGTTTTGAAGAAATAGATTGTACTGCACGAACATGAAGGTTCTATGCATACATAACGTCGGCAAGGTGCACGAAATTGTTTCTGCTTCATAAGCAGACTATAACTTCTCATGCTGAAAACACTCGACCTCCTGGAAGTCAAAGTCAAGCGAAGAACATTCCTAACTGTTTTACCCGGTCCATCTTAGTCAGTGCTTTCACTTTGAACTTGTCCCCTTGAATCGCGTCGAAGAGTTTCAAAAGGCATTTCGATATCAATCGAAAGCAACATGGATTGCTATGACAGACAGCAGAGGGTAAACACAACAACTGTGTTCGATGATGCATAGAGATTGACGTAGTGTAGTGGTCAAGCAGACCCGGGTGAAACGATTGGGAGAGGGTAGAAGAGGCCTACGTGTATGGAAAAGTCGTGCCAGAGCTGCTGACGAACCTGGCAAAGATTGCTCAAGTTGACAGTTGATCCAACGGATGACATGGTCCACTCTTCAATAAAAGAACCTTCCAAAGGGATGTTTGAATTCCAACGTGGCCACTTGCCGTGAGGGAATTCAGGGTAGGCAGCGATGAACGCAAGCCAGAACGCATCACGACCCCATGACCGCAGTGGAGTGGAGTATGGGATTGTCACTAACCAGGCTTCAATGTCCTTGCAGAGCATCTCCCAGTTGCAAGAAGATTGATAATCGAAAGTAACTGGGAGTGGAAGGAAAGTAATTGGTTGTTCGTATGGGGGATCACAAAAGCGGTCGACGTTATCGTTGGTTGGAGAAGGAACAAGTATCTCCCGTTCGTAATCGCCATCGCTCGGAGAAAACTGAAATTCTAAGAAGAGCGGACGTAGCTTACTGAAACCCACTTACACTGCACGAGTCTGAACCACCCAGGAGGCAATTGCATGAAACTGAATCAATTACTGGTGCAGTGAAGGAGGTCAATTCCTTTGGAAGGGAAACAGTAACTTGAATTGGCTGGACCAGGAATTGTTCAGTGTAGATTGCAGCGAAAATAGGAAGGGGAACATACCACATCTTTACGGACCAAGTGAGGTGGGAGAGCTCCGGGAAAGCAGACGGAGAGTAAAATTGGCTTCAAAACTGCTCCATGTGCCTCCCACTCGATCTCAGGGTAGATGGTGTAGGTCTGTACTTTGTTGTCTGGTAGGTCCATTTGGATGGGCACCGACATGAAGTGGTTCAAGAATCAAGACTGCCAACTCATTCCGAATGAATAAAAACAAGACAGCACGTGATCGCGTTGGCATCTCGCGCTGTTGCTCCAAAATCTCATACAGCTCCATCGCATCTCGGACTAATATTAATGACTGGCAGGGGTTCGAAAGCAAGAAAAGGCATCGTCGATGGACAAAGTAAGATTTTACTAGTACAGTCAGGGTCTGGCTAAACGCTATTCAAGCTTGGACGCAAAATTTGTGGGACCCATGTCAATACATCTCTCCACACTCTTCATGCAGAATATCCGGACTGACCGAGTGTTTATCGACTTGCCCTTCCCCGGACAACATGTGGGCATGTCGTGACAAGGATTACTTGATCGCACGAGAAATACAATCTCTACTTCGCGGACCGGACTTAGCGACCGTACTTTACCCAGCACTCAACAGCCGCATCATCCTCTCCACTAACCGCTCAGCAAGCAGGTCTGGACGGGCTTCCGATCTCGGAGCTCTGGACAGATGACATGCGAGGACGGGAATATGAGATTGATGCTAGCGATGTAGATCCATTCGAGCTGCTTCGAATGTTGTTGGAACGCGGTGAAGACTTGATCTCACCTCCTGTAATCAATGAATCCACTTAAGAGGATGATAATTCGGAAGCGAATCTCGGCCTTGAGTTGCCAGGTATTCTTTTGCGTGCATGGTCGCAAATCCTACTCACTCGTCTCGTAGACAGTGAAGAGTTCAGGCATGACTGCACGAGTGGATTTAGTCGCTTTCGCTTAGGCTTTAAACCTATACTATTCGTGGCCGTCGAAATAGGTGCGTTACTGTCGCCGCAATCGATATGCGCTGATTCTTCAATGTGGGACATAGCGTTCCATTGCTGCCCTCCTATTCAGCTCTGCAGGACTCCCCTTCTCGGATGCCCAGAAGCACGCTGTACTCGGCAATGGGAATGGGTGCACAACAGGTCCCATCCCCCAATCCCATCAAGAAATGTCATGAAAGGGTCGAGAGGTTCATCGGGAGCCCGTCAGAAACGGTGAAGGCAAAGAGCGGTAATATCTTTTATATCAACAACGTCGCTCGAGTGAATGCAATGGTAGCCTATCTAGTGGGAGTATCTGCACTAACTTGAACTAACTATCCAGGACTGCGTGAACCCGTTGACACGTTTCGCGATGCAGACTATTATGAGAATGGAGAAGGAGGGATGTCAGAGGTTTTTCATGGTGAAAAAATGAACAATCATCTTCTTTCACCACCCGCAATCGGGTAGATGGCGAGACCTATTTTGTAGATGAACTCTTTTCAGGTGACTGTATATGACCGCTTTTATTACTAACATGACTCGGACTCTCACAAAGAGATGATGTCCTACAACAAGGTTCTTTATGGGCATGGGCGTACAGTTAAACGAACAGGTGTACGTTATTCCCATTCCACTCTACCAAACCAAATATTTTGATCTCGCCCTTTTAGGCTGGCTTTATCGCGAGTGATGTGCTTGCAAATGTTCTGATTGCTTCATTCGAGCGCTCGTTCATGGAGATCTCAGCTTCATCACATGAACTTGATTGTGGTCTCACTAACCACTGACTTGACGGCCTAGCATCTGTTTCTCCCGCTAACGAACGCGACTGAGGTGACGTCGACCTCGTGTGCGAAATACCACTAGCAGAAACACCTCACGAGGTATGATTCTTAAACACGCACACTTTGCACAGTCAAGTATACAAATTCCATTTTTCTCCACGTGTTTCCCTGATCCCTTGTAAAGCCAACTACTACTACATTACCAGGTCGAAGGTCGAAAGTATATTTACGCACAAATATGAACGAATAATGGTGTGCGCCGAAAATCGAAGAATGGTTTCCCAAGGAATGCAGCAAGTATCGCTACAACGGGACGTGGTATGATGGTGATGACAAGAATGACGATATTGATGATAATAATGGTGATGATGATGTTAAACGCGTGTGCGATGCTAAGAATGAGAATATAACACAGGTGAGCAATGTACGCTCAACGGGAATCCACGAATAGATCTACTCACAACAAAAAATACGTCAGTGCACAGGCGCGCCTCTCTCTACCGCGCGAGTCCGATGAATGCTCATGCGACGACGCAGTAGTTGTAGCCGGAGCTCCAATTGTCCGCGGACTCGACTGGAATCGACGAGGTGACCTCCTCATGGTCGGAGCTAGTGAATGCAGAGAGGATGGTGCTGAAGGAATCCATGTCTGAAGGGGATGAGGATTTGTAGAGGGCACGCGAGGCGAAAGTAAGCAAGGTGTCGATGTGGGAGAGGGCTCGTAGATGAAGAGACACAACTGTCTTTGAAGCTGGAGGGGAAACGGTGCTCTCGTCAGCCTTTTATAACCTTGAGGCTCCTCGGGTCTCAGGTTACAGTGTGAGGCGGCCCGGAGATGTGTCCATTGCGTTGGTATTGACCACGGCATTCTCTCGTTGAACACATCCTCTCCCGTCATTTTTTGTCCGAGGTCCCAAAGGGGCAGTGCATAACAATAAGATGAATGGCTCTGGTGAGGTGCAGAGGGGCCGCAATTATTGCAACGTGAGATCAGCGCGTTGCTTCCGGCATTCACAATAAGACCTATCCAAATGTAGCAAGTGTAGTATTCGAGGTTTATGCCTGATTATAGAAGGTCCCGCATACTTGCACATTGTCAACCCGGCCCTCATGAGGGTGAGCCCACGGAATAAGGAACATGTTATGCGGGCTGCTCTGCTATATGTCTCTGATGGGCGAAAACAAAAGGAACGAGGTCTCTCAGCGGAAAATAGTGTGACATGAAGCCACCTTTTTTTTTTTTTTTTTTTTTCCTTTTGCATCAGCGACCCGTTAGCAGCGCATGACACAGATAGGACTGGACACCGTTTTCAACGAACTCTTTGGCCGATGTGTGATATGATTTATATTATATATGAATCCACTGTACTTGGCGGTTTTGCTCCCCTTGGTTCCAAGTTTCAAAGTCCTGCAGCCATGATACCGGGAACGTATTCCTGACATTGATACTCACTGCCTCAGCCTTATGCATATGATCCACATTGTCAGATACCAAAGGACACGCCCATCCCTGCAGGCGTGCCTCTCCCCCCGTTGATCGGCCCCCGGTCTCGACCCGTGTCCATTTTTCTCTGTTTACGTGTTTTTTGCACAACCCCTGGGATGTCCAATTGTATGAATAATAATGCATCATTACATCCCATCATTTTGCGCGACATTCTTTGGGGAGCGTCACAGACAAAAAGAAACGGGTAGTAAGCATAAACTTTGTTCCCTACCTTCATGTCCGCGCGCGCCGTGCCCCATTGACCTACCGGCTACACCGGACCTCTAGATCTCTCGTGTGGAATCTTACCTGTCGCGATTCCGTGTAATGAAGAGGACGGCTATTGTGTCGGTCAGGTTCAGTGACGACCCATGAGTTTTTAGGAAAGGATAATTTCGAGGCAGAAATAAATTCCCAGCAGGCCACGTTCCCAGTGGGAAAATGGAAGAAGAAAGGAGACTCGTTGAATCCTTCGTGCGTTCTTCTACCTGTCTATGGGACTTTCCCAGCAACGAGATCTCTCTCCTCTCTCCCGAGCCTGCTACACAAGTTCACATCCACGAGCGGCACCGACCATCGGGTCTGCTATCTTTAATGCCTCCTGCGGTGTATTTTTTGAGCTCGACTGCACGTCGCCGTTCTTGGTAGAAAACCAGGATATCTTACACTTCCGTCTGCCTCTGAGCAAGCGTCAAACATCACCGGAATCCAGCATTATTGGCGAGCGATGTGCTGAAGAAACACATGCGGATGTTGTGCGATCAGATAAACACTGTGGGGCAGGGAACATATGAGTATGAAATATGATGATGCCACGCAAGTATCAAGGTAAGACTCGGACTATGACTTTTGCGAGCTTGATGTGCCACTCGTGGTTCCCAGCTTGAGACTTTGGCTCGCGGGCTCGTTCTCAAAACCCATGTCGGGCACGCATGCCCGTGGCAATTTGCTTCAGAAAACCGTCCGACCCTCCATATTCGTACTTTTCCTGACGTAAAAGGTACTTGTCGATGAGTGGATTTGCTGGTAATGTCCGAGTTGATGACAACACGGGAAATGCAAGGCGTCGTACTCCTGCCTATGACGACCACGATTCAGAGAATATGGGGTGGGTCTGCTTACCCGAAACTTTGGTCTCTGAGTCAGAGCACTGCACACAATGACCAGCTTCGATAGGTATCTCCTGCGACTGTCTACGGCAGGTTACCAGAAGCATAACCAAATTAAAATCCGTCGGGATGCTCCTTTGTACGCCCCTAGTCTTTTGTTCAGTTCACGTTAGCGTAAATGGAATGACGAGTGCCTTTCCTTGTTCCTTTTCTTTCGCTCCCTCTGGATCCCCTATGTCGTGGCGGGAGACCAGGAACAAAGATGGGCTTCCAGTCTCAGACGTCGCGTAATGAACCCTGCCACCGGCACTCGCAGTGGTCAACAATTGGGCTCTACCACCATTAGGCTGCCCTTTCAAAGGTGGTCTGGTGACTAGACCGTATTATGAGGTAAGTCGTCGATAGACGAGGCCCTTTGCCGGCAGTGACATCACGATATACTTGAGTCTTGTGTCCCGATACCATAGCTGATAGGATCTGTTCGTATGACATCGGTCGGTTGGTATCGAGTGTTTCGGCCTCTGCCTGTACAACCATCAACGGTCCCTTGACAGAAGATGGACTCCGACAATGGCAACTTCCATGCGAGTACAATGACCGGCACTACGATGGACCGTGACAAGAACAACTCTGACGGATATTGCTACATTGGCAAGCAGATGCAGTACATGCAGCGTCATTACCGAAGCTGTGAGGCGTATTTTCCGTGTGGGGTTGTAAGCACCCCACGTCCGCATGGTTTGAATTAAAGAGATGGTCAACCCAGGTGCATGCCAACTAGAGCGATCTATTTCCGAGGCTTCTAGAGTAGGAGAGGGGCTTAGACTGCCATGAGGGGACCACGTTAGTGTTCGGCCCGCGCTTGTGACTATATCGGAATGATATGAATAGTTGCGCTTCTTTGCGGTGTACCCTCGCTGTGGTAGTTCTCCAAATCTCGCTGTTGGATCAAAATGCGCAGGCTCATCTGTGATTATCTAGAGAAGAACTTACTTATCAGTCACTGGCGACGTTCAAGTTCCATGTGGGTGGTTGTGCCACATCGCCCAAATAAGGCCACACAACCGTCTCAGTCATCCAGAGCCCCATCAACCAACTGAAGAGCCCTGCCAGCGTCGAACCACATCCCATCTTTCTCTTTTTCCCTCATCCCCCCCTGGCGAAAGCCAAAGCCTGGATTTTGTCTTTCAGACTACCAGTCCAGCTCAAGCTTTGCGAAGGCTCATCATCCAAGATCTCGATTTGTTGTACCCGTCAACTCGCACGCCGCGATGCGAGAAGCAAACTTTGCATTTCCTGCCCAAAACAGGGCCTGTGTCTGTATTTCATCCCAGCTTTACGACAGAAGGGGTCTGTTCTCTCCGTCTCTCTGATTTCTTCCGATTTTTTTTTTCTGATTTCAATTCTGTCGGTAGCACTCGACACCACCTCCCCGTTGCCACTATTTAACTCCCTTCACCATCTCACCTATTTAACGTCGACTTCCCCACGAATACGCGAAATAATGACCATGGATGGCGGTCTGGAGCGTCTCGTGCGCATTCTGTACGACTTTTGCATGTGCCCACCACCGCCAGAAAACCCGAACGTCATCTACGGCCTCTCTCCACCCAACACACGTCCTCCGAAGCTGGTTCCCACGCTCAATCCGCCGACATTCGATAAGCATGCCGCGTACCGTTTTTCACTCGCCTTTCAATGCGTGGTTAATATCGGCGTGAGGGGGAGTGAGCGGATCCGGAGCCGAGTCGTGCAAGCTGGGACCCTTGATGTTGTTGGTTGTATTCTTGAAGCCTGGTTGGCGAACAAGGGGTTTGCTGTCGGTCCGAGCTCGAGTGCAACGGGTTTACCGAGGGAATCACGCGAGCAACGTCTCGCCAGGCGACAGGCGCTGGCAGAACAAAGACAAAGAGATGGTGCCGCAGAACTAACCCGGGCTCTACAGAGGCAGATTGCTGCTGAAGAATCTGTTCGTCAAGAGCATACCCACGCTGAAGTGAATGCGTTCATTGATGAAGTGGATTGCGTTCTTTGCCAATGACGTTTGGGTACTAACTCCCCCCTTTCAGGATGTCTCGATGGTGGATGTTTCTGTCGATGGAACATCCGACATCTCAATCATCATGGACGTGTCGTCACAACCAGTATCTATACCAGTAACATCACACCAGCGACGATCATACGGCCGACATTCATCGCCATCTCCACGCGAGATCGATACTGATACTTCCGCTGATACCTCGACAAATGCAACACCGTCATCTAGAACCCCTACCGCGACAGTCGTGAACGGTCGTGAACGCAGTGGCACGATCATCGCCCGTCCCATGTGGGATGAGCCGCCGGGAGCGAACCTCACGATCAGGTCTCGCCCGCTTCGTACCCGTACACGGATACCCACGTCTCCGGACGAATCAACGGATAACTCACGGCCCGAGACGGAAACTGAGGATGATGGCGACGGTGACGTAGATATGGACCAGTCCCAAGATACTGACGATACCACCGCTTCTACGCATGCAACCCTGCCTCGTGCCCCCCGAGTTCAGGCCCGCTCTATAACCCAGCGCCCACGACGCACGGTAGGGATCATAGCCGATGCCCCGGAAACGGCTCCTTTAGAGGTAAACGCCGATGCACATATTATTATCAACCACGGACAGGGCGGCGGCGTGGACGGCGAGGGTGTCGGTGTGGTTGGTGTGGAGGATGGCATCGTGTCGTTGGAACCCAACGACGATTTTGCAATGGGTGCACCACCTGGGGCTCCCGGTGCCATGGACGACACCGCACCCCGGAATATGCTTGGCATGGACGCACCTGTGCTGGATAGACGCACACGCACTGCCCCTGATGCGACGCCGCGAGCGACAGTGGTAGCGCTCCCCCCTTCTGGTCCGGTTGCAGCTGTACCTGTCGGTACGATCCGTGGTGGCATCACCGGAGCCACTCGTGATCACGCAACTACTCCACCAATTCCCACCCTAGGACGCACGCCAAGCCATGTGCATCACCACCGTGATACTGATTCGGGGCCATACAAGGACGAAGATGTTTTACTCAGTCTGCAACTCTTGGCTTACCTGAGCAAGTACCCACACGTAAGACAAGCGTTTTACAAGCAGCGGGTGTCATTCCATCCTGCTGCGGCTAATCTCCCTATTAATCGTGCCACTCCACAACCGGTTGCTGGCCCGAGCATGGCGCGGACTGCGCCAACCCAACCCGCTAAGGAAATCCATGGTTTCTTCCGCGCGTTGGCATCTGCTACTGCGAGAGGCAAGGAAAAAGAGAAGGCACCTGTTGCGGCGACTAGTACTGCGACAACGACCTTGACCACTTCTCCGCGGATGACGAACGTCTTTTCTCTCGTAGAACGATTCACGTTCCGGCCGAGTTCATCGGAGAATGACTTACCCAACCCTCCTCCGAAGCTCCCTCCAGAGATCCAATATTGGGCCGGTGTTATAATGAGGAATGCGTGTCGGAAAGACGACAGTAGGGGTGGTATTCGGCAGTGTGCCAACAGTGCGTCCTTTGTCTCTGCACTGGGTCATTCTTGATTCACCGTATTGTCTTCCAGTGCTTTGTGGTAAATGGGAATCGTACCCTCGAGAGTTCGCCAAGTGCAGGCGATGTCGAAAGGCAAAGTATTGCGGAAAAGAATGTCAGAGTACGGCATGGAGTGAGGGGCATCGATTCTGGTGTAGTGCAAAAGACGGAGAAGACGTTGAAGAGCTTGTACACGATCATGCGCACGGGCCGGATGGAGCCGATGGAAGTGCCGCTGCCCGGGCGGAGAGGCGAGCGGAGAGGGAGCGTCTAGCGCGAGAAAGAGCAGCGGCAGCAGGTGTTCCAATTCCGATCAACCAAGTCCAACTAGTGTCCCCAAATTCGCTTCCTCCGTCGACATTAACAGCGCAGCCCTCGAGACAACGTGTGACGGCGTTGCCCCCGAACGTGCCCCAACCCATACCTTCCCCAACATCCCCGGCGTACGCGCAATCGCGCAATCGGAGAAGAGCGGAGACTGTTTCTGGAGCGACGACTGTCGTTGGGATGACTCCCCAAGGGCGACCGGTGTATCGGCATGAAGTTGCGTGGCTCGCTGATGGCCGGGGACGAGATCCGGAGCAAGGTGCTGGAGGTGGTACTCCCGGGCCAGCACATGCACATGCGCCACTAGGAAACATGATCTGGGAATCAACTACGCAGGGCGACAATAACATAGCATTGGGGTGACCCTTCTCGTCGCTGTTACTAATTATTTCCATTGTACTTTTTCTTCCTCGACCTCCCACCGCGCTACAGACCTTCCATTGAAAGCACTCCATGGCTCAGTATACAGCTGTTGCCCCTTTCCCCGTATATTACGCAGCTGCCTCCTAGGCCTCATCCAATGCATCTGTCACACGTTTACGATTCATCCATCGATTCAGACCCATCTCTCATTTGACTACATAAACCAAATGAACCACCCCACCGACCATTGCTCGTTGACATTGCTATCTACAGGTATAAATG
The DNA here is from genome assembly GCA_019096195.1 of Boletus sp. NGJ. Taxonomy (NCBI): domain Eukaryota; kingdom Fungi; phylum Basidiomycota; class Agaricomycetes; order Boletales; family Boletaceae; genus Boletus; species Boletus sp. NGJ. Next base: position 24,248 of record JAGTXK010000053.1, read on the forward strand.
TTTGCGGACCTTCTCTGTCGCTCGTTTAGTTGAGCGCTCGACCCAGGTGCCATACTTGTAATTTGTCGCTACAGGATGTCTACCATTACCTATACATCATGATCCCGTTTAGCATTAGTTTTGCACGTCTGGGTGCTGACCATCTTGCTCCCGAGTATCATATATCTATTCATTCAGTAGATCCAAGTTAACTTATAGATGCCAGCTGCGACGAGAGTCAACAGGCGTGTGATTCCATCGGGGGGCGAAGAGAAAACGTTCCCACGCTTGAACCTCACTTCTCCAAACTCACACATTATCCGTTCTCGTAGTCGTCGAACACAGTTTACAACTGAACCGCCATGTCCACCCGTGCCGTTGTCGGTCTTTCCCCCTCTCTCAGACGAGCCGCATTTGCGCGAAAATTCGGTGCGTGATCGGAAGAACTTGAGAGGTCGTTTGTGTGCTGACATTGCGAAGCTGTTGCTTCAGTAGTTAGGAATCAGGTCGCGCTGCGATCTGCGATTGGGAAACGGTACAACTACTTTTTGCATTTGCATGGTCGCACGGCATGGACTCAATTGGCCTTTTAATTCTCTTGTGCGTGTGTGTTCTTAGCGGTATACAGACACAATCGCTTCCTCCGTCCGCCTCGGAAGGGATCTTGAATGAACAACGCTTGAAGCGGCCTTCGAGTCCTCATTTTACTATTTATCAGCCCCAATTGACGTGGTTGGGTTCTATCGCACACCGAGTGGCCGGTGGAGGACTCAGTGCACGTGAGTTTCCCTTTTGTCGGGTTTTTGACGCGACATGTTCGTTGCACGCGCAACCTCTCATATTGACGCTACGACGTTGCAGTCCTCTACGGATTCTCCCTCGCATACCTCATTGCCCCTGGCACGTTCGACAGTGCCCACGTGATTGAGTTCGTGGCGGGATTACCCGACTATGTGAAGACGTCTGCCAAGGTGGTGCTTGCAGCGCCGTTTGCGTTTCATACGTGGAATGGCGTCCGCCATCTCGCGTGGGATATGGGTAAATGTACGTCTATGCCCCCCACTTCCCCTTGCTTTTTTTTTTTTTTGCCAGGTTACGATGAGGCTGACTTTTATCGTTGCGGTCTAGTCATGAGCGTGAAAGGTGCCTATAACGCTGGATATGCCGTCCTCGGTGCGACGGCACTTTCGACCGCGTACCTCGTGTGGTTGTAAAGGCGCGGGTTTGGGTCGTGGATATGGGACGTACATGCCCGCCTGTCGTTGTCTCTTTTTGTCGAACTCGGAAAGTAAATTGAACGTGTATCTTTCCAAATTATGGATATGGCCCACCCGAAGAAGTCAACTCTGGGGTAAGGGTGATGGATCGTTGCGAAAATGTGCATTGTGTGTTGTGGTCGACGATGCGGACGTGTGCTTTCGTCCGCTGGAGGCATGGTTCTATATAGTAATATTGATCAGTCATGATATGCAAAAGTGTCAATGCGCCCACAGAACACAACAAGCTTACGAGGTGTACTGCTTTGGTGCTGAAACAAACCGATTTCTATCCAAGTCGAACAATGGGAATAGCTGGTCCTGCGATATAAAAAATCGCCTGCGAAAGACTTGAGCCCAATCTCCATCAGCTCCCCACCCTTGAAAATACAAAGTTCTTGCCATACCCATGTCTGGAAGCAGTAAGTCATTCTCAAAATCTTTGCGCGCGCGTCGTCGGCACTTTGTCTCATCATCACCCCAGCGCCCACCTCTCTTACCCCAGAATCACCTTTTCCAACCGTACTCGACCCCGTGCGCGTCCCCCCAGGCTACTTTCCCATCGAAGTTGTGCAGTTCTGGCGCGGGGAGTACCGGCCGCGCCATCCTTTACCCTTACACTGGGCCATCATCGTCCGCACGTCCCCCGAACGCGGAAACTGCCACGAGATCGTCGGTGACATAGACACCTACGCGACGCAAGACCGCTTCGATATCCCGCTCCTAAAGGGCGGCGATTGGCGAGGCAACCATGTCATCGGATACGTCTCGCCCGCTCGGTTGGATGATCTGCTGAATCATATCGCGCTCGTACCAGTGGTACGTCATCGGTTCGGCTGGAACTGCCAGAACTGGGTGTACGAGGCGTTGAAGGGGCTCAGGGATCCCGAGCTGTATACGGACGCGAACATGAGCTTTGGGACGTTGCAGACGCAGATGTGGTGCCTTTTGGATGCCTGGGAGGTGGCCGATATCTGAGCGGAGCAAGGAAGGCCTGGTCCAAAGTGATTGTGAACGATGTTATGTAACATCTTTTCGCGCAAATGAATTCGTCGGCAAAGCCAAAGCGTCATTGGCTTCATGATCAGCTCAATAGCTCGGGTCCGAGTTGAGGGTCGTTTCCCCATTCATCTTTGACCGATGCGCAAGTAGAAATGCAGATGTTCGAAACCAATATTCGCGAAAAATATCCAAGTTGACTTGGAAGGTTTGCGATGCAGTATCGGAAAACCTCAATATCCAATGCTCTACAGAGGCCAGAACGTGATACCAGTCTGAGTCACCCCGCGGGGGTTAGCCACTTTCAGCGGTGTCCACTCTAGATCTCCATGAGTCCATCGACAGAACCCAAGAAAGTGCACATGACTTTCGGGACGGAGGATGAGTGGGTACATTCAGAACACGATTGATTATAGGTAGAGTTTTTTACATGGCAAAACTCTGACGACGGTGGTAAGCAATTCTGGAAATCTCCCTGAGCGTTTTGATGCTGACGTCAACGACGGAACAAGACAGCACAATGCAGGGACGGATCTCTTATTGTGAGTCTTGTATCGTCTGCCCAAGGGCGACTAACTGGGAATACCCGGCGTAGTACCAGGCTCCATTGTGTAATTGCCCAGTACTCATTAGCTCCACAGTAGGATAGACCGATGGATCAGATCATGATCCCCCGTTTTCCTGCATTGTTCATGCTTGTCTATGCCACCGATATCACTTGATAATCAGTCGTCACATGGAACGACGTCAAAGCGCCAATACCACAGCTTGAATGACGACCCCATTGGTATGACAAAGGAGGCGTGCTCGTGAAAGGTGCTCACAGTCCAATTGATCCCCACTCACAGCGAACAAAGAGAATGGATGAGGCCAGTGCGGTATAAAAGGTGGCGTCTCCTCAGGATCGGTGAAAAATATCAGTCCTCTCTCATCAGCTCCAACCCTTACAGTACTGACCTCATCCCACACGATGTCTGGAAGCTGTAAGTCGCTCTTGTGCGTCGTGGACTCTCTATCTCATTATTCCCCAGCATCCTTCGCCCCAGAATCCCTTCTACCAACAATACTCGACCCCGTGCAGGTCCCTCCAGGCTTCTTCCCCATCGAAGTCGTCCAGTACTGGCGTGGCGAGTACATCCCAGGCTGTCCAATACCCTTGCACTGGGCTATCATCGTCCGCACGTCCGCTCGACGCGGGAACAGCCACGAGATCGTTGGCGACATGAACACATTCACGACACAAGATTGTTTCAATATCCCGCTCCAAGAGCGCGACGACTGGCGAGGCGGCCACGTCATCGGATATGTCTCGCCGGCTCGGTTGGATGACCTGCTGAACCATATTGCCCTCGTGCCAGTGGTTCGTCACCGGTGGACCTGGAACTGCCAGACCTGGGTGTATGAGGTATTGAAGGGGCTCAATGATCCCGAGCTATATACGGACGTGAACCTAACTTTGGGGGCATTGCAGACGCAGATGTCGTGCCTCTTAGAAGCATGGGAACTGGGCGAGATCTGAATAGACGGTGAGGGAGTGTGGACAAGAACAAACAATATGTAGTTGTGCGTGTAAAGCTTCAGCAAGTTGTATTAGTATCGGGCCGTGACCTAGACATTTGTATCCGTGTTATGAGCCTACCGAAACGATCTTGGAGCTTGCGTTGAATTGTCAAGGCTAAACCACGATATATATCCCGCTTCACGTTGAAGGTATCCTTGTCATCGATGAGAATATGATGCTGAAAACCCCAAAAGAATGTCTGCGGGACGTTGATGCAGATGATCAAGCTGCACATTTGAATTGGGCCGCTGCATCATGAGGCAAGGTGGGGAAAGGATTTTCCGTTTCCACTGGAGTGATGTAGACGGTTGAACCTGAGCTGGAAGGGTGCATGTCCGGAAACGAGTTAGAAGATGGCCATCGCACAGCGCGTGGGGAGGTCTTCGATGAGGTTCAAGAGTTGAGTGGTGAATTCGGCGCGTCCTGAAGAATTTATATGTGAAAAAGCTGTATTCCGAGGCGCGTTCGTCATGGTCATGGCTTTGCTGTTCAGGGTTAATCTGTCTTTGGGATGGGCCTAATTTTTCCTGGTAGATTACCCACGTCTTGTCCCTCCTGGTTGTCGGTGAGGCCTGAGGCTCTGGTCCTTGGAACCCCATAAGGTAGGCTGAATTCCGTGAAGTACGATCGCAACGGTGGCTCATAGGGAGGAGCAGGCGAGGCGCGCGATGCGAGGGAGCCAGCTCACTGGCAATGACGAGAAGATGTGCCGCCAGCACTGCCACCTGACTCACTCCTGAACGGACTACCTTCTAATACCAGGATAATCGTTACTTGAGGGACCGCTCCCAGTTCCTCAATGGCCGCAACCATCTCCCCCGGCCAACGACGCACTAGAGTTCGTATTCTAACAAGGGAAATTGTCAGTTAGTCGCCTCGGACAGGCATGTTGCCAAACGTTGCCCGGACAGATGGACAAGTCTACCTCTGCTTCGGTATGTAGCTACATTTCCGTAACGCTCTGGAGAAGCTACACCTCCCGCTATGTATCACATAGTTTTCACGCCTAGATCCTCTGCAATAATGGCCGCCGCCTTCTCCCCGATCAACAACGCAGTGGAGTATGTATTCTAACCAGAAAGCAACGAACAATCAGCAACATCAATAATTGACCTTCACGTCCTATAGAAAGAGTATCACGTACGTTCCCAACGCTGGTCGGGCAGATGGACATGTCTGGTGAAGCCCATCGTCAGCAAAAAGGGTCGGTACCGGTTGAGGACAGTTTTATGTATATCACGTACCCGCGACCTTCAGGCCTTCCACACCGTATACGTTCAGGCGCGCATCGACCACCCCTCCTTGGCTACTGCGGTTCCATGGCACACGTCCCGAGCTAGATTAACCCGTGCATCAATGACATTTCAGCGGAAAACGAGTTCGTTGGCGAACTAACCGAGTGCCAGGCCGCGTAGTACTACCATCTGCCGTGCGGGGAAGGGCTCACCAATAGCAACGACAAGATCCGACAGGGATGACTCACCTGTATCGCGATGGAATTTCGCGATAGCCTCATCGTCCGCATCAGAGTACACAATATCTGGTGCATCAATCGGCACAGGGTTCTCCGACTCTCTACAAGCGGCAGGACTACCGGGTGGAAATTTCGGATGAAAGGCAGCCACCTCTCCGCGATATGCAGGCATACGCCTGAGGAGTTCGCGTGTCATCTTGTACAACAGAGCGAGCTGCGCGACATCGCCAGCTCTGGTGATCAATTTCATGGGCAAAGCACACGGCAGCGGAGGTGGTGGAAGGCATACTTGGAGATAATCTCAGGGTCAAAGTCAAGAGGTGAGTTCGCATCTTCGCCGGACGTGATGTGCGCACTACCAATCGCCTCTGGATACAGCTCGAATGCCAATGTCAGAGCGATGGATGAGCCACAGAGCTGCCGTACGCCCTTACAGTATGGTAGAGCCCGCCGAGGATATTTCCGACCAACTGGCATGGAGCGATCCAATGGGACGCTAGTGAACGACAACCAAGGTGAACTATTCACAAACCCAGGGTGCGATGGTGACCTACCCTGCACTTGCTGCGATCGATGCCCATGGGCTTGTCCGGACTGTGCTGAAAGAATCTCTCCCATCTCGATTGTAATTCGGGCCCAGCGGATCTCAACTGTTTTGCTGTCGGGCGCACTTTCACGATGGCTTCGATCCCACTGTGATGAAAAGTCTCAGCAACTCAATGAGAGGAGGAGAACACGTGGTGGCAGACTTCGGTAGCAATTTTCCCTGTTCCATTCTCCTCCCATTCTTTTACCCGTACTGACAACCGTGTTGAACATGACACCCTGCTTCGTATGACTGAATTGATACTCACTAGCGATTGCCTCAGGGTCACTCCATACATCATCCATCGTTTCAGTCTCGTCTGATGCGTAGAACGCCGCACGAGCACCGAAATGGTCTAAAACAACTCGGGTCATTTTGAAACAAGAATACTCCAATGCGCCAACATACCCTGGTAGTTTTCTCCAACACCAGGCAGATCAACCAGGACATCGATGTTGTTCTTCTCCAGGACGGACGGAGCGCCAATCCCTGACCGTTCCAAGATGGACTGGGGATCCAAAGGCTCCCGCAGAAACAACCACCAACTTGGTGGCCTTCACAGCAACCGGCTCGTCCCTGCCTTGGCATGATATCCCATCTGTCGTATATTCAATACCGACTGCACGTCCATTCCTATCAATTACATGAGTCATTTCATATATATAATGATTTCAGGTGCAACGTACTCGATAATGACGCGTTTGACCCGCTTCCCAACCACGATCTTCAAATTCGGATTTCCTGAGTGCGGGTATAGGTATCGGGAAGCAGCATCGGAGCGCTTTCCGGTCACAGGGTCGATATATCTCCAGTCAATGGCGGATCAGCTGGCAAAAATATGAGCTGTTTCCGCTGAAAGCTTACTTGTAACATGGCTGGTGGACAGAAAGGAGGTAAGTCCGCTTGTCGACCAAATCAAAACACTCACATGCTGTACGCATTTGCAGTCTTGAAGTCATTGCTATCGTCGACCTGTGGACGGCCCGGATCGTATGCGCTTCCCACGTTTAAGAATTGGCTTCCGAACCCAAGGTCAATTCCACCAGCAGATATCTGGATTGGTCCCGAGTAACCGTGGGTTTGATCTGTCTCGACAAGGGTGTGAACGTTTCGAGCTACGTAACTTGGTTATGAATCATCTCGTTGTGGCTTCTTGAGGTATTTACCTTCCTAACCAGAGGGAAGAACCTGATTAAATCCCCAACCTTTGTTGCCCAACGCTTCTCCATCATCGTCGTAGTCCGATGCGGCGCCTCTCACGTACATCATGACTGTATCCGAAGACGAAGAGCAAGAAGACGACGTGAATTATGTGCCAGGGGAGCGAACCGGATGAAACAACTGGTACGTATAGTTCGCTGCTGACGACTTACAATTAACAGCAGAACCGCCGCCCACGGCTCTGCCAGACTGGATGACTGGAGTACGTCCGTCGAGGTGCATGCTCGGCTTGCCAACGTGGGAGGAGAGGGTGGTGGCGTACGGTGCGAGGTGCTCGACGCATCTGCAAGGGTGGACATGGATAGGGACGTCGCGCGAGTGCTGGCCGCTCTCGACGATGAGGATCTTGAGAGAGGGGTCTGCGGCAGCTAATCGGCCTGCGATGACACAGGCAGTTGTTCCACCTGGCGGGTGGGGTCGGATGAGTAAAGCGCACGCCAGCTCAAGATAGTACGAAAGAACTTGCCTCCGGCGAAGATGATGTCGAAGTCCAGGGACATGTTTGTAGGACCAAGGGGCAAATTAAGGCTGAACAGAATACAAGACGCACAACTGGAAGTGGGAGGCTAGCGGCTGTGACACCACCAGGATAAATACGCATTTCCTCCCCTGAGAAAGAAAATGGGAAAGTCTCAACGTATGCCGTACACCGAGATCCGAGAAGTGTGGAATCGCAGAGTGCCGACATATGCCTGGGATAGATAGCATAATACAGTGCACGGCAGGAACGCTTTCCAACCGCTGCACAGTCGGTAGCATGATCCCTTTGATGGGCCAATGGTAGCCCTGCCTGCAATGATTTACCTGCTCTTCCCCACACCCGATCGGTGCAGGCTCGGTCAATCACCTCAACTGCCAAACTAAGATCGTCCATGCACAAATTCGTGCCAATATGGATGGCCGTCAAGCAGAATTGTACTGCAATGACAGAATGACTGCAGCTATGGATACCCTCTGACTAACAGCGCAACTGTGGATTTCTGTCAACTCTTTGGTTG